>JASDDO010000018.1:158606825-159206825 GCA_030015575.1 Agapanthus africanus
TCAATCAACAGTTCTGAGCATAACTAACACACACAAGAGGAAGAGTTCTGAACTGAACGAATCCTTCTTGTGGCATTGTAGACTGGGTCACATCAATGCGACACGACTGGCTAAGTTGCAGAAGGATGGATATTTGAAACCTTTCGAATTTTCATCTTATGACACTTGCCAGTCATGTCTCAAAGGCAAGATGACCAAAACTCCGTTTACGGGACACGGAGAAAGAGTTACCGAACTCTTGGGACTGATACATAGTGATGTATGTGGTCCGATGTCTACACATGCCAGGGATGGTTCTTCGTACTTCATTACATTCACTGACGATCTCTCTAAATTCGGATATGTGTTCCTGATGAAACACAAATCAGAAGCTTTTGAGAAATTTAGAGAATATAAACAAGAAGTCGAGAACCAAACCGGAAAAAGTATTAAAATCCATCGATCTGATCGAGGAGGTGAATACTTAAGCAATGAGTTCCTGGACTTCCTAAAAGAGAATGGGATTCTCTCTCAGTTGACACCTCCATATACACCACAGCACAACGGTGTATCAGAACGGAGAAACCGCACCCTATTAGATATGGTGTGCTCTATGATGAGCACGGCTGAGTTACCTATCTCCTTTTGGGGATATGCGCTGGAAACAGCAACTTGCCTATTGAATCAAGTTCCATCTAAATTTGTACCTACCACACCATATGAGATATGGAGTGGGAAGAGACCATATTTTAAACGAGTTCAAATATGGGGTTGTCCGGCCTATGTCAAAAGGGCAAAATCCAGACAAACTCGAGGCACGGTCAGTTCTTTGCAACTTTGTGGGATATCCTAGGAATTCACAAGGATATTTTTTCTACCATGCTGAAGAACAAAAGGTGTTTGTTTCTCAATATGCCACCTTTTTAGAAAAGGAATTCCTTGAAAAAGAAATTAGTGGCAAAGTGGTAGAGCTGGAAGAAGTTCCAGATACACAAACCGTAACTGAAGATTTAGTGGAACCAGAAGATTCAGTAGCTCCCAATGAACCTCAGCCTCTCCGCCGATCGAGTAGGGTTCCTCGCCAACCTGAGAGATACTACGGTTTTCTCATGGATGGTAGGAGCGAGGATTGCATCATGGAGGATGATGACCCAACTAGCTTCGAGCAGGCCATCACGAGTAGGGACTCAGTGAAATGGCTGGATGCAATGCGGTCCGAGATGGGATCCATGTACACCAACAAAGTATGGACTTTGGATGTTGCTCCTGAAGGGGTAAAACCCATTGGGAGCAAATGGATCTTCAAGAAAAAACTTGGTGTAGATGGGAAAGTGGAGACTTTCAAAGCTACACTTGTTGCAAAAGGTTTTCGTCAAAGACCAGGTGTGGACTATGACGAAACCTTTTCTCCAGTGGCTATGCTTAAATCCATCCGGATCATGCTTGCCATCGCTGCATATCATGATTACGAAATCTGGAAAATGGATGTTAAGACCGCCTTTCTAAACGGTGATTTAGAAGAGTGCGTGTACATGACTCAGCCAGAGGGCTTCGTAGACAGTGGGAGCAGCGGGAAGGTGTGTAAGCTGCTTAAATCCATTTATGGATTAAAGCAGGCATCGCGGAGTTGGAACATCTGCTTTGACGTCGTTATCAAAGAGTTTGATTTCGTCAAAAATCCAGATGAACCTTGTATCTACAAGAAGGTGGCAGAGAGTAAGGTAGTCTTCCTCGTATTGTACGTGGACGACATACTCTTGATAGGAAATGATATTCCTATGCTGCAATCGGTCAAGCTCTTCTTATCACAAAGATTCTCAATGAAAGATCTTGGTGATGCCTCCTGCATATTGGGAATCAGGATCTATAGAGATAGATCCAAACGGATATTAGGATTGTCCCAATCCAGGTACATTGACACCATACTAAAGAGGTTTAGTATGGAAGAATCCAAGCGTGGAAATTTACCCACGATCTCTGGAGTCACTCTCTCCAAAGAGATGTCTCCCAAGACTGATTTGGAGAGAGCTCGCATGCAAGGGATACCCTATGCTTCGGCTGTAGGCTCTATCATGTACGCGATGCTATGTACCAGACCCGATGTAGCATACTCACTAAGTGTAGTGAGCATGTATCAAGCTGATCCTGGAGAGAGTCACTGGACAGCTGTGAAGAGCATTCTCAAGTACTTGCGAAGGACTAAAGAGATGCTCTTGGTGTATGGTAACGGAGAACTCCAAGTGGAGTCCTTTACCGATTCAAGCTTCCAGAGTGATAAGGACGACTCTAAGTCGCAGTCGGGATTTGTCTTTACCCTTTACGGAGGGGCGGTTAGCTGGAAGAGTACCAAGCAGGAAACCATGGCAGACTCGACGATGGAGGCTGAATACATCGCTGCCAACGATGCTGCTAAAGAGGCTGTCTGGATCAAGAAGTTCATTACTGAACTTGGAGTGGTTCCATCCATTGAGCATCCAATACCTTTGTATTGTGATAACAATGGAGCGGTGGCTTTGGCCAAGGAACCTAGGTCCCATCAGCGATCCAGACATATTCTGAGGCGGTATCACCTGATCCGGGAGATAGTTGATCGCCGAGAGATCGAGGTCAGGAGGGTTGACACGAAGAACAACACGGCGGATCCACTCACGAAGGCCATTCCCCAGATACAGTTTGAGAGACTCTTCGGGATGCTCGGTATGCGATACTACAGTAGCTGGCCCTAGTGCAAGTGGGAGATTGTTAGTTGTATGTATGCCCTAGAGGCCAGTATTGTACAGATGATGTATATTATATTGGATGCTTGGACATATATGGAGATGACTTTCTTGCTCGATATGATAGTATGCTATCTGGTTGCTCTTTATCTTAACATGTACACTTGTTTCTTTTAACTGTCTTATAGTTACATGTTGATAAAGCCCTTAGGATGTGTACTTGACTGCCTGGACTATGATGCAGATCATACTAGTGGGGACATGGTAGTCCATAAGTACATCCTTCAAGGTCCCTAGTCGTGGGTGTATCGAGACGGGGCATCGATATACCAGTGTAGACTAGCGTATACGCTTCTCGACACATGAGATGGGCGATGGATGATCCCATATCCATTGGTGTTTGACATCAGAGATGGTATACGGGTGCTCAGTGGAGACTGGGTACACTGGACAGACTCGCCGAGAACTCCCAGATGGTATTATACCTCACGTCAGATGGCAGTTCTCAGGTGACACTTGTGCAGGTTAGTCTGTAGACCCGAGATCGTCATAGAGTCTTGTGTGATTCCCACTGTGCTTTGATCTCCACCTTACCACGTCCATGAGGGTGTGCAAAACGGTGGTCTTTAGGTACAGTCCCGAGTCACATGGAGGCAATGAGCGATAGGAGGGGTTTCGTCTCTCCCGGTATTGGGGGTTGATGTTGCGCTGTGCTCGATTGGCCGTAACAGGGAAGTCCCTGGCCAGGGCTGATCAGAGATCTACTGGTAAGTGTTACCAGTAGTTTCTCGACCCGTTATGAGCCTCACATCGGCACGACTTATCGGTTATTGGGGTCTGACGTTTACCACCCCTAGACTTGATATGCGACATATCAGACGAACAGACCGGACTGTACGGTAAGAGTTACTGGTTGGATTCACAGGAGTATGTGCGGGCTAGCTCGTCGACCTTCTGATCGCTCAATACCTGGGTGGCCGTTACGTTTAGCAGACCGCTTGCGGCTTGTGGGTGATTGATATGATCATCATCTGCTGCCGGCGTATTGACGAGTCTTTAGAGTCATACACAGAGGTTTCCTGGCTCAAGCGAAACGAAATAGGAGCGCATATGAGATATTTGTGGGACCGAGAATAATGCGTGTATGTGATACCGCATTTCATTCTCGCGATGAATGTTTCGATTGGTTGTATGCGATATAACCTAGTTATCGAATCGGAGATTGATTCGAAAAGTCGATACATTGGATACTAGTCGGTTATGTGCGACATGACCGGATCATTGAATCAAGTGTTGATTTAATGATTTAATGTATAATTATATATTTGATATATTACTTTGCATTAACTAGTATTGGTTCATTTTAAATGGATTTTCTCACTTGATGTGCAAGTTGTATATGTGATATACTTTTGTGCACATGTTTGTATCATGTTTGATGATACTTGCTCATTTGGTTAAGTGTATAGAATTAAACCATGGTTAAGTTGATGATTAGGGTTTTGCTTATTCATTTATTTATTTATTTGTTTATTTATTTATTTGGAAAATATTTTGATGAGAATGGTGGCTTTCTTTGTTTCTAGTTGAAGCTTCATGAAGCTTTGACTTTGTAACCATTCTTGTCTTCATGCTTAACCCTAACCCTTCCAAGTAACCATGGTCAATTCTCTACACTCTACCTTATTTAGTATATGATAAGTATTCATTTTACTTTTCAATTTTAATTAACACTTATCATATTCTAGCTTCATCTTCTTCTTCATCTTCAAAGAAAAAGCTTAAGTCCATTAATGGCAACTTAAGCTAAAGTGTGAGAAATCCAATTCTAAAGTGAACCCACCTCCTATTTCTTCACCTTCTACCTCTTGCCAAGTAGTATAGGGTGTTTTCTTCACAAGTTTCACAACTTGATGGAGTTGGAGCTTGAACTTGTGATGCCTCGACGTAGATCATCTTCGGCACGAAGCCGACGACCTAGCCCGCCCATTTCTCCGATCAAGCCGACGATTGAGTCTGGGATTCAAGATGGACAGCTAGAGGATGCCTACGTAGAGCTAAGGAAGTGGAGAACCGGATCTACAAAGGTTGTAGCCTCTCTCTTTTAGTTAAATTGTTAACTAGTTTCGTTTTTCGCCTAAACTTCTAGTCAACGATCCGTATTAGGGTTTCTCGGCACCCGTAAAATTTGAAATTGGCATGGTTGATGCCTTGTGAGACCTCATTAGCGTGCCTAGGAACCCTACAATATCTTATATGGAGTGGTAGGCACTGATTAGATTAAAACCTAATTCAATAGGTATGCAGCTTCTTAAGTGCATAACCCCCAAAGGGAAACTGGTAACTCAGCAGTACTCAGCATAGAGCGCACTATATCATATAGGGTGTGATTGCTCCACCCCGATACACCGATGTGCTGTGGTGTATTCAGAGGAGTAATGCTAAGAAAGAATCTCATTCTCCTTTAGAATAGTCCAGGAATCCTGTACTCAAGTATTCTCCACCCTGATAACATCAAAGGACATAATACTTATACCCATTTTTGGTTCTCTACTTCTGACTTATATTCGGTGATTATCTGTCACGTCCCGCTTCCCAGAGTACGCAAGATTTGGGCACGTGACATAGCCAACCATGCTACCTGTGGGTAGGAAGTATCCACCCACAGTCATTTTCTTCATCGGTGCTACGCTGCGCCTGTTCACTGGAATACTTCTACGTACCGACGTTTGGTTCAGTGCAAAAGCCGGTTCCAGCTCCATCTGTTCCTTTAGACTCTCCAGCAATCCCCTTATCACTCTACGCCTGGCGGCTAAGACCGCACTTCTTTGGTCCATCTTCAAATTCGTACCTGCCATGAATCCTGGAAATCAAAGTACCCAACATTAGCATGATGATAGATTCTGAGTATAGATCAAGGCTAGAACTCCAAGATACTTAAATAGAGTACTGCATTGTAGCTATGCCGCGGTATCATAGCCGCAATTACTTAACTCCACCCAAGTCGCCTAAGTCCTAGAGATAACAAGAAATTAGGTTTTTGAGTTGACAAATGCAAAGTAAGTTTGCACGTCGACATGATCCGGAAGAATGATTCAAGGATAGTAAAATGGTCAAAGTGGCAGGACATGTTTCCTAATCACGGGTATTCTGATTCGTGTATCGGGTGCAATACCCAACTACAAGAATCAACCCAATTAACCTATGGCTCTGATACCATAAAACCATGTCACGCCCCGCTTCCCAGAGTACGCAAGATTTGGGCACGTGACATAGCCAACCATGCTACCTGTGGGTAGGAAGTATCTACCCACAGTCACATTACGGTTGTAGAGATATCAAGAACAAGATAATAAGCTAATCTAATACATGTCCAAATCCATAATAACAAGAATCAATAAACAATAAGTGCGGAAGCTAATGATCCAATACAATGAATAAACAGTATGTCCCATAATGCGGCTCACATCTGGAAATGAAATGACATAAATAAACTAAACTCTAAGGAACTCACAGTTCAGCCTGTTGGCTGAAGTACTCCTTCTCGGTCGTAGACAGTGGTACGGGATCTGGGCCATGCAAAACCCAGACGTCAGCGCGTCATGATATCAAGTATAAAGCATAAACATGGTAATAAGAAATGCAAGTATGAACATGAATAAAGCAGCAATAAGAAATAACAAGCAGGGTAAAGTGCACTGGTGACTAAACTGTCCTATCAGGTTTTCTACTCTATAGTCTTTGAAACCAATTGATGAATCGTCGATGTAACTCAATAGTATCCCGTGCATGCCCGGGACCACGGTCATGATCCTCGGGGCTGAATCCGAGACGTGCCGCTAAGCAGTAAAAGGTAGTAGGATAGATGAGTGATGTCAGCATCAACACTCCGGAGCTGGCCAAGCCCGTAAGACTGATCAGAACAAGTATCGAACTGTTGAGTTACAAGTCGGTTTCACCTTTGATTTCCCCATACCCCCAAGCTATGTATGTCAGGTCAGGTATTCAGTTGTCAAGGACTAATGCAAACGCAAGATCCAGTAAGAGTAGGTGTGTCTGGATAGACAGCGGGAATGGTCAGGTTTGTCGGCATTAGGCATGAAATCAGGTAACAGGTCAGGTTACTTTCAACAGGTCGAGTCGATATGCATAGGGTGTCATGTCCGGTGTATCAGTACATGTGTCATGTGTATCAAGATCGGTCAATATGTAATGCAATCAGGTGTGTGCTCGCAACAGGTATGCAATCAATAATGAACAGTAGCAGGAAACAGTAAATAACAATATTAATCTAGGTAAACACAGTGATGTTTCGTATTCTCTTATTAACATGTTCAATCATCTTTAGGGTGTAATAGCCACAAGGTAAAGCAGTATTCACAATTATAAGTTAAGGAACTACATGAAATTATACTAAGTATAATAATTGTCTCAAGAATAGTTTAACAGTTCAAGCAGATCTGATTCAGTTGTTTTATTTAGTTAAAGCATGGAGTGATGTGGGTTAGTTAATTACTAGGAACTGTTGTAACGATTCCAGGTTAAGATAACTGCAATAATATGATATCCATTACCATCATTAAGCTACGGGATTAAATAGTGTGAATTAAATTGCGTGGCAAGACTAGATCTCGCACGCTAGCATGTTCAAGCAAGTATTCAGATACTTGCCTCGATGGTCTGCAAACTGGAACACAGATGCGATGTCGGCAGAAACGCGATAAGATAGCACGGGCCACGGATCGAGTCCCAGCAGAGATCAACGGGATCACACGGACCAGGGGGCTTTGCTGGAGCGTCGGGTTCGCCAAGACGGCACGGTCGGGTTCCGGCAACGACAAAAGGGAGCGAAGTTAGCAAAACGATAGGATACCAGCGACTACGACCAGCAAGGGGGATGATTTGCACAAAGGAAGGAAAGGGGACACTTACAGGGAGATGTACCAGGTGACCCCGGTGAGCTCGACGGTGCTGGAACGCTGGCGAAGCGACGGCAGCGGCTGCAGCGAGGGTTGAAAGCTTCGGGGTGCGCGGGATAGTGTGCTGCGGCGAGCTGGAGGAGAGGGGGTCGGCTCTGGTGGTCGAGGGGAAGAAGTAGGTGGTCGAAGGTGGCGTCGACGAGGTCACCGGCGCGCTTTTCCGGCGAACAGCGGAGGTAGGCAATGGATGAAGGCTTGGGTTTACTGTTCCGGCGAGGGGAGGAGGGAAACGACGACGAGGTCGGGTCGAGTAGGGTGAAAGGGGGTCGCGGGGGTCGTCGACGACGATGGGTGGCGTCGACGGCGAGGTTTGCGATGGTGGAGGCGAGGCCTGCGTTGGGTGCAGGCACGGGAGTCATCGGGAAACGGGAGGAGGAAGGCGCGGCGGTCGAGGAGGCGTTGCCGGCGGCGACGGCGAGGTCGCGGGGAAGTCGGCGGTGGGATCACGAGACTAGGGTTAGGGTTTTCCTCGTGAAGAAGGGGGATGGTGAGGGGCGGCTGTTGCATGGGAAACAATAAATAGAGGAAGAGAGAGAGAAGTTGATGAGATAGAGAGAGAGGGAGATTTGAAAGAGATTGAGGGAGAGAGAATGAGTAGAGAGAGACAGAGATGAGGAAAGGGAGGCGGGGCCCACGAGAAGGAAAACCAAGCTCGCGATTGGCTGATTGTGAGATAAGGGAAAGATTTGGGATGATTAACAGTTAGGGAAAAATTTAGCTTCGTATATAAATATAGTTTTATATATTAAATTGAAACGGGCCCTTTTTGGCGCAATATGAAACATTTCCAAATCGCGCCCGGGTTGCGCCCAAATGTTCCAAATTCAAAATATAAGATTTTAAGCGGGTTCCAAATTTTGAAAAGAGGTGTTTAAAGATTAAAATGCATGTCCCCAAGTCGAACACTTGCACGCGCACGTAGTCGTCCGAACTTGCCCGTTTAGCCGAACGGGACGGAATCTCGATGCGCGGACGCTACCACGCGACTAGTGGCGACGAGTAGGCCATGATGGACATCTTAAATTTCATTTTAGGAGTTAAAATTTGTTATGTGCCAAAATGACTTAACCGGGTGAAATTTAGCAATAAACACCAGAAAATCAGGAAAATTGGAAATGAGCAAACCACAACCCTCAACTAGTAATATAAATAGTATTATTGGGCTCGGGTGTTACATCATCTCAAAAGTTTCAGACTTGTGTTTCAACAGGAACATATGTCTGAAACTAGAGAGATCATCAGTGAATGTAATGAAGTACAAAGAACCGGTCGTGGCATATGTAGACTGGGTACCTTTATACATCACTATGTATCAGTCCCAAGAGTTCACTAACTCTTTCTCTCTTTCCAGTAAACGGAGCTATGGTCATCTTATCTTTGTGACATGACTGGCAAGTTTTATAAGATGTAAATTTAAACTGATTTAAATATGCATCTAAATGTAACTTAGCTAGTCGGGTCGCATTTATATGACCTAGTCTACACTGCCTCAAGAAGAATTCGTTCATTTCTGAACTTTTCCTCTTGTGTGTGTTCTGTATACTAAGAACTGTAGTTTGATTTAGAATGTATATGCTTTTAGATAGCTTGCCTGAACCGATCAACTTTTGATATAGGAAATGTTCAAAACATTATCCAACAATACCAAATTATATCCTTTCTTTAATAAATAAAGAGACTGATATGATGTTGTATATCAGGTTCGGTATCTAATAACATTCGTTCAGAATCAATGTATTCTAGTAATACAGGATGATAGTGACCAACAGACTTGGCTGCAACACTTGCACCGTTTTCTGTCTCATGAAACTTATCACCCGTTCTCAGTTCTCTACCTTTCTTTAGCCCATGTAACAGATTACATATGCGGGATCCTGATCCGGTATCTAATACCCAGGACGTAGAGGATACATAGAAACAGTTCTTTGCAATGAACACACCCGAAGAAAATGCATTATCATGCACTTTCTTCGTTTGGGCGGCACGGGAAATCTGGTATTCCCCTAATTCCTGCTCTGTCTTATAACAATTATATGTTGGAGCGGGACCAACGTTCCCAACTCAGTATAACAAGCGGGTTCGGTCAATACATCCATATTATTATCTTGATTAAGGCGTGACATGGTCGCTACCTGGAGAGAGAGAGAGAAGAAAACACTCTGCGTGCGCTCTTTCAAGATTAGATTGGTTATATATTTTATCTAATCAGGATGGCTCCCACTGTTTTTATCATATCCTCCATCAAACCCTAAAAGGAAAGACTAGCCGGAATTAATTACACTCTATAAGTTCGCCAATCTTTCAGCCAGGCGAGTGCCGGTATTTTGAGGGAGGTTCCCCGTGCTTTCGCACGGACCTAATTAAAGTAAACCTCGTTTTCCCAGGGACGTAACCTCGTTGACACCTTTCTAGACACCTACTTGATCGGCTAATTGTAAAGTGCAAAACTCTCCCAGGAGTAACAATTACTCGCAGTGGGTATCAAGATCCAACTATCATATAGAAGGTATGCAATCTCATTGCAAATTTCAACACTTGAATCTCCCGATAAAGGTTTTTACCCCTAGCACTTATGACATTAACTATGGTCAATAAATCATAAGTACTAGTCAAGTTCTACCCGTCATTTCATGATTAATTAGACCCACCCACATGACCCTTAACTAAGGTCAACAAAGTCACGCGACTGTCCTAACTAATCGCATCATATGCGGTGTAGGAAGACATCACTTAGCTACCGTACACTGTTCCTTGACTATGGTCAACAAACACAGCACGAATACTAAGTACTCTACTTCCTAAAATGACGGAGGGTTGCGGATGGTTTTTATGAAAACCTTTAACGCTTTGACTTGATCTCGTTGCGGAATCAAATGGTTTTAAATGGAGTGTTTTTGAGGCTTTTCTAGTTTTGCAGAAGGGGTCACTCCCGGTGAAGGGATCGTCGGCCCTTTCCTCATCGAATAAGGTGCAGGATATATCATATATACCGCTGTGCAAAGCAAAAACTATAGAAGCAATCAAAAGACAAACCGAGGGTTGTAACATTTGCTAATTATTGCTAAAGAGGCCACTCCCGGTGAAGGGATCGTCGGCTCTTTCCTCATCGAATAAGGTGCTGGATGTTCTATAAGGAACACCGCTATGCAAAGCAACAACTAGAGCTACCTAATTTTATTTTTGAAATTCGATTCCACAACATCTTTTAGTTTTATTTTCTTTCATTAATCACATTAATGAATGTCCCATCTTTTAAGTCCACCTAAACATCACAGATAAATACAACGTACGCTTATGCCATCCGCATTCGCCTCGATGTCCAGTCTGCACCGTTAGGTTAGGTAACTAACGGTAGAACGGGGAAGGGCTAGCGCGGGTGTAAAACATAAGTAACATTTACATAATATATCATATATACTATATACAGTATCAATATGAACATATCACATGATCACATCACAGATAACGCAGCAGAAAATATCATATGAAATATTGGATATACTAGGACGTCCGTGTTTTATTTTGAGCCTGTATAAAACACGGATTCCACGGTCGTGATGAATAGCCAACCCCACACCCCTAGACCCCTACGAGAGCGGCAAGTAACCCTACCAATTCTAGAGTTAGGAGACCCGGACTCGACTCCTCGATGGTCTCCTACTGGACCCTAGAACCCGGTTACTTGTGCTCCCCTCCTTGGGTCTATCCTAATGCGGAAAAGTAAATAATATACAACACTAGTGACATCAACCTCAACCCGGAAGTGCCCAAAATAAAACAATATTACATACAAGTTTTTTACATGAATGAAAAAAAAACATTCATCTCACATAAAAAAAAACCCCGGCTATTCAAACATGACGATCCAATAAAACATATTCAGCAACACATAACATCACATGCCATCAACGTAAGTAAATATGCCCATCCCAATTGTCGTTGACATATAGCAACGAAACCGGCGATATCACATATTACACTTACGGTCGCAGAAAAGAAAGTGTAAAACTACAACAGTTGGAATCCGCAACCTCCTTAGACATCGCATGCCTAACAATTACAAACCCCGCATTTTAGTCTCATTATCGAAAACACTTTTCAATATCAAGTCGGGGAATTCAATAAGATTCCCGGCATCCTGAACGAATGCTCGTCGCAAATTTAGTAGACGGCCGCACCCCCGATTCCGTCGACGAAGTGCACTAAGGCGGAACACCGCTGCCGTGAGCACCCGAACGGATTCTTTCGGCGACGGGGTTCTCCTACAGTCATTTGGTCGGAGCTATGGGGAGTGGCTATCTATTAAGTTTACCGGCGAGTATCCGCGTACGCAACGTGATTGCGACGGACTTTTGATCACATCAAAATCCCGTGGCAACCGATCAAGTGAGACTAAACTGTTAGATTTATAACATTCAAAATAGTTATTTCATAACTACTTGTGGATTCCAAAAATTGTATCACATTCCAGATAAATAGACAATGTTAAACTTTCCGATCGAATAATCAAACACCCAAGTTTTCGCGAAAAGCTCAACACATGAAAATAAGTTTAAAAACATCCACTTCATGCCGCAGCACCAACGGTCCAGCCGTAGAAGGGTCAAGCCAACGCCTCACATGTGGCACGCCGTACTGCCCCAAACCCTAAGGTTCAAAGGGCAGTTCAAGACGGTCACATAATCGAGTTAATGTTTGTTGCCTTCTAGAGGGTCCATCGCGTTACTTGCACTACTTAGACGTTCTTAAACTACGGAAAAGTCCAACACTTGGAAATTTTCCGGCAAGGGAAAAAGTGGGTTATTAATATTCGGTCGAACTTTTTAACACGTTCTAAAATTACCCGGAAAAACATAAACAAAGTTAAACAATCCGATCGAAACATCGAGTCCCCAAAACAACCCAGAAAACTCAACTGTTGAGTATAGATTAAAAATTCCCAGAAAACATAGGAAACTGCTACGGGCATTACTGTATGAAAAAGGCTCCATAAGCATTACATACGGCTGTGGAACCGCCGCCAAAAACAGGTTAAGGCCGCGGTTCCGCGGCGCTACAGTAGATTTAGGGACTCGTTTTCTATAGTTTTTCTTATAATTTCCTGCTCTATTTTCTGAGAATTTTTAATTCACAAAAATCCACAGTTTCAGAAAATGTACAGAGAAGGGTGTAGTTTAGGGTTTCGGGGTTCGATCGGGTTTCTAACTTCGTCTACACTTCGCCTAAAGCTCTAGCTAGGCTCTGATACCACTGTAGGGATCCTAGGCACACTCAAGAGGTTCCACAAGGCATCAACCATGCCCAATTCAAATTTTTATATGCCAAAGAACCCTAATCTAGATCGTTTACTAAAGGTAAGGCGAAACTACAAGCAAGCAAACTACTTTGCTACTAAGTGAATAGGAATACAACCTTTGTAGATCCGGTCCTTCACTTCTAAAGCTCCGTGTTGACGTCCCTTCGCTGCGATCATCGGGATCCCGGACCCTAGCGTTGGTTTCATCGGAGAAATGAGCGGGCTAGGTCGTTGACTTCGAGGCCGAAGATGATCTACGTCGGGGAGACTCAAACTCAAGCTCCATCTTCACTTGGTCAAGAAATTTGTGAAGAGAACACCCTATACTACATGGCAAGTTGTAAAGGATGAAGAAATAGGAAGTGGGTTCACTTTGGATTTGGATTTCTCACTCTTTTTCTTCACTTGAAAAATTTCAAGAAAGCTTTCTTCTCTTGAAGAAGAAGATGAAGAAGAAAAGAATATGAATAATATATCATTTTTAAAATGAATAATCAAGTGAAGTCTATCATGTTGCAACCATGGGTGAGTAAACCATTATAGAGACTAAACTAGAGTTTAGGTTGATGGTTAGGTCAAAGAACAAAACAAAATGGTTAGACTTTTCCAAAGATGCTAAAAAGCTTCATGAAGCTTCAAGCATAAAACAAAGAAAGCCACCATTTTATTTTTTCCAAAATAAATAAAATAAATAAAACCCTAACCATTAACCTAAACTTGGTGTAAGTCATACACACCCAAGTTTGCATGTATCATCAATCATGATACAAACTAGTGCACAAACATATATCGTATATACAACTTGTGCACAAAAAGTGAGAAAGACAATCTTATATGAACTAATACTAGTTAATGTAAAGTAATATATCAAATATATAATTATACATTAAATCATTAAATCAACACTTGATTTAACGATCCGGTCATATTTCATATAACCGACTAGTGTCAAGTGTATCAATATATCGAATCAACACTTGATTCGGTAACCCGGCTATATCTCATATAACCCCCGATGATACAAATCGCGAGAATAGAATACAGTATCACATACTGGTATTATTCTCGGTCCCGCACATATCTCATATGCGCTCCCCATTTCTTTTCGCTTGAGCCAGGAAACCCCTGTGTAGGACTCTAAAGACTCGTCAATACGCCGGCAGTAGGTGATGATCATATCAAACACCCACAAGCCGCAAGCTGTCTGCTAAACGTAACGGCCACCCGGGTATTGAGCGATCAGAAGATCAACGAGAAAGCCTGCTCACACTCCTGTGAATCCAACCAGTAACACTTACTGCACAGTCCGGTCTGTTCGTCGGATATGTCGCATATCTCGCCTAGGGGTGGTAAACGTCAGACCCCAGTAGCTTGATAGGTCATGCCGATGTAAGGTACATAACAAGCATGAAACTACTGATAACACTTACCAGTAAATCAGTGCAACCCTGGCCAGGGATTTCCAGTTATGGCCAGACGAGCATAGCGCAACATCAACCCCCAATACCGGGAGAGACGAATCCCCTCCTATCGCTCATTACCTCCATGTGAATCGGGACCGTACCCAAAAACCACCTGTTTGCACGACTCAGTAGAGCCGTGGTAGGGTGGAAATCAAAGCACAGTAGGAGACACACAAGGCTCTATGATGATCTCAGGTCAACAGACTAAGCTGTACCAGTGTCACCAGAGAACTGCCATCTGACGTGAGGTATAATACCATCTGGGAGTTCTCGGCGAGTCTGTTCGGTGTACCCAGTCACCACTGAGCACCCGCATGCCATCTCTGATGTCAAACACCAATGGATATGGGATCATCCATCGCCCATCACATGGGTCGAGGAGATATACGCTAGTCTACTCTGGAATATCGATGCCCCGTCTCGATATTCCCACGACTAGGAACATTGAAGGATGTACTCATTGACTACCCAGGCCCCACTAGCATGATCTATATCTTAGTCCTGGAAGTCGAGTACACATCCTAAGGGCTTTATCAATATGGAATAGAGAGACAGCAAGTATACATGTTAAGATAAAGAGCAACCAGATAGCGTACTATCATGTCGAGCAAGAAAGTCCTACCTGTATATGTCCCAGCATCCACTACAATATGCATCTCATGTACAGTAATGGCCTCTAGGGCATACATATAACTAACAATAGACACCTACTTGATCAGCTAATTATAAAGTGCAAAACTCTCCCAAGAGTAACTCTTCCTCGCAGTGGGTATCGGGATCCATCTATCTCATAGAAGGTATGCAATCTCATTGCAAATTTTAACACTTGAAATTCCTGATAATTGCTTTTACCTTTAGCTTCTTATGACCTTGACGGAGTCCAACAAATCATAGGTCGTTACTCAAGTTCAACCCGTTCATTTCTTGATTGAATTAAACCCACCCGCACGACCCATGAGGGAGGCGAACAAAGTCACATTACTACCCTAATCCAATCGCATCACATGCTTCAGATAAGTACTAATCAGCTACCACAAACTACGCCTTCATGAAGGCCAACAAACGCAGCTCGAATACTAAATAGCACTTATCTGAAATGACGGAGGGCTACGTTGGTTTTCAACAAAACCTTTAGCGTAATGAACTTGATATCATTATAGAATCATGTGATTTTGGAGTGTTTTAAGCTCCATTTTAAAATCGAATAGTTTTGTAGCATTTGCTAGTTTTGCTAAAGAGCTCACCGGTGAAGGGATCTCCGCTCTTTCCTCATCGAATGAGGTGCTGGATACTCATCAAGAAATACTACTATGCAAAACAAGAACTGGTGCAGCTGACAAAATAAATCGAGTGGGTTGTAGCATTTGCTAGTTTCGCTAAAGAGGTCACTCCCGGTGAAGGGTTCTCGGCTCTTTCCTCATCGTATGAGGTGCTGGATATCCATCAAGGAATACCACTATGAAAAGCAAGAACTAGAGCTACCTTTTTGAAAAATCTTGATTCTACAATATCTTTAGATTTCTTTTCTTTCATTAATCTCATTAACGAAATCCCAACATTTAATGTTTCTTAAACATCACAGAAAATGAAATGAAAATAGAACGTACGCTTATGCCATCCACAATTGCCATGGGGCCCCGTCATGCCCCGTTAGGTTATTTAACTAACGACATAGCGGGGGCTGGACTAGCGCGGGTGCAAAACATAAGCAACGTTTATTATATATCATATATATAATATAACATTCGTCTTACACAGTGTAACATTTTAGAAAATAAAATATTATTTTTGGAGAATTTAAATAATTAAGTATTGAATGTTATGAATATTTTAAAGTAGGGAGATTAGTTTTAATGATATGGTATAACTATATACCTATAGTTTGGAAAATATTTAGAAAATTAATAAGAATTATTGATTTTGGAAGAATTATTGTGATTTCGAAATTTATATATTATTATACAATTAATTGTATACAAGTTAACGCTAAACTTAACTAGTATTTCGCTAATTATGCATTAATCTTGTTTACGTTCATGACAAGTTGCAACACTTGTTACATTTTTATTTTTTTAACCATGGCTTCTTTGTTCTTTTAGTATAATTTTGGTTTTAAGAAAATTAAAGAAAAAGAAAAAGGGGGAGATACTTGCATAACGGGGGAGGGGGGAACATGGAGGTATGGGCACATTATTGTAATGTGCACATTATGGGAGGACATAATTCCTTTGTCCATTCTCAGCACATTGGGAAAGCCACAGAGGGGAAAAATGAGAGAGGGGGCGTTTCTTTGGCTGCTCTTCATCTTCTTCTTGCTTCATCTTCTTCTTCTCAGTTTTTTTCAACTCTTTATCTTTCTCACCACAAACTCTCATGTCCACTCTCACCAAAAAAAAAAAATTAATTCCAAGTTCCAAACTACAAAACCCTATGGAGGCATCAATGTCAAGACTTTGAGCACTTTGAGCAACTCAAGAAAATTCTTGAGTTGCCAAATGAGGTAATTCCATGTCTTTAGTTTAGTTTTAGATATTCTAGCATCTTAGTGTAGTTTAGAGTTGTTTAAGTATAGTTTAGTGATGTATGAAAATTCCAAGATGAGGGTTAGGGCTTATATGGAGTTGTGATGGTGTAGTTGAGCATAATTAGTGACCATAAGCTTGTTAGTGTTGTTCTGGACCAATTTAACACAGAAACCCCAAGACTTGAACATTCCAATATCGGTTTCTTTGATCTTTGAGGATTACAGGGAATCTGGAGCAAACTGAGATCTTTTAAATATTATCAAATAAGTAGAATGACCTATTTCGACCAATAGAAGATCATCACCAGAAAACTAGCCAAAACCACTCATATTTGACCGGCGGCGTCGGAAATTTTGGGCATCTCGTCGGGCCAGTGTTGGGTATGGATGTTGGGGTTTTTCCAGTAGCTTCTACACCTTATAAACTAGCACCAGTATTGTTTGTTTATCCCCATATTACCTGAGGCAAAATCTAGAGCTGTTTTCATAAGTTGTTGTTTTGGTTTTGTGGTTTTTAATAACTTAAATTTTGATATTTGTGTTTTATCTCGGTCGTTGGACGTTGTACGTCGACGACAAGGGTTGTTTAGATGTTTTGCGCATGTTGACCATAGGTTCTAACCTATAAGCATGATCATCTCTGAAAACTGTGTTTTTATACCGCTTATTCATTATCAATTTTGTTATATATCGGTACTTTTAACCAGTGTCTGCCCAGTAAATATAGATTACAGGTATTTGTGATAAAATACTGGAAACACACTCAAAATCATGGATATAACGTTTGGGAGCTGACACTGCAATCAAAACTGGAAACCGACCGATATCCAAAGAGTTCTTTTGCAAATAAATGTGTGCACACAATTTTGGTCCAACACAATACAAGTGTGCACATGCTCTTTAGCACATGGACCATGGTGGGGGCTGCTATGATACAACATATGGTGCAAGTGGGCATGGGTGAGTTATGGTGTGATTAATGCAAAATAGTTGATGTGATATCAAGCATCAAATTTCCCTCCAATTCCACTGAGTACAAACCAGGGTTATTTAGAGAAATCAAACAATACCAGTGGGTAAGTGGAGAGCACACATGACCACCGCACCAAGACGATCCCATTTTCTCAGATTTGGGCCGGCGAGATCCCCAATAAATCCGATGTCACTGAGTCCCCTAACTCCAAATCACCCCATTTTTCTTTTGGTCATTTATTTAGGTCACATCATCTAATTTTTATTGTTTATTTATTCTGTTTTGAGGCATATAAATACCAGAACAGATTAGAGCCAAGAGACCACATGTATATACTTATTTCGAGTTTATTTTTGGTTTAGGCTTGAGAGTTGTGTGAGCTTTAACTTGGTCTCTACTTCTTCTTCCCTCTTGAAGATTTCTTTTGAGAGCTTCATTATAGAGGCTGAACAAGTTACCAATATACTGTACCTCAAACTCAAGTGTTACTAATATTGCATTTGTTATTGCTTTGTTTATTTGCTTCCTTTTCTTTACATGCTTTTCTTTTCTTTTCATTATGATGTTTAACTAATATTTTTGGTTATGGTAATGGTGAGGAAATGAGATGAAAGGCTTTGCCTCCTCCTCCTCCTGTTCATATTTAATGTGCTTATATTGTAACATTTCAGAAAAATAAAATATTATTTTTGGGAATTTAAAAAAAATAAATAATAAATATTATGAATATTTTAATAATGCGGTATAATTAAATACCGATAAATTAGGAAAAATTTGGAAAATTATAGGAATTACTGAAATGAGGGCGTTTTATGTGATTTATGCAATTTACAAATTTCTATAATTAATTATATTTCATTTTAATGCTAATCGCGATTAAATATCGCTAATCTTGCATTAATCTGGTTTTGTGCACATGACATGCACCATGTCATATTTTAGCACTTGTTACATTTTGTCATGGCTTTTTCCTTTTCATGCATGGTTTTGTTTAAGAAAAAGAAAAGAAAACAAAAGAAAAAGAAAAGAAAAGAAAAGGGAATAAAGTACTTGGCATGGGCATGAGAGAGAGTGAGGTGAGGGGTTCCCTTGACTTGGTCTCATTTCCTCTCTCATCTTCACTTCATCATTTCCCCTTCATCCTTCACCTTGGTTGCTGCCCTCTTCCTCCCCCATCTCTTCAACCCTCAAAACACCCCCAAAACAACATCAAAAGTCCATCTCCACTTCATTAAAAACATACACAAGCTCACTACCAACACTTTGGACCAAGAAAAATCGGATTTTGAAGATTTGGGGCAACTCAAGAATTTTCTTGAGTTGTCAAATGAGGTAATTTCTGCACCATTAGTATAGTATTTCAATTCCTTAAATATCCATACATGTTTAGAACCGATTTAGTGTAGATTAGTGAACATTGAAAATTCCTAGAAAGGATTAGGGTTTGATTTGAATCCAAAGGGGTAATTGAGGCTAAATATTGACCTTAAACCCTTGTAGGGATTGTATATGTTATGTTTGCCTAGCACCCTATAATGAGTTTGGAAGCATCACATGTCACAAAGTTCAAGTTTTTATGGTGCTAAGCAAGCATGCAATGGAATCGATCCTAGAAAATTAGGGTTTCGGAAAAATAAAGCGAACTAAACTAGGGTTTCGAGACTACAACCTTTGTAGCTCCCTTTCGCTGGACTCTTTGGTCTCTTGGATGTTGAATGGAGGTCCTCTTGAAGTCCTCTCGCGTCCACGACGATCCACCACGGAGTTCTCCGTCCAAGCTTGCAACTTCGTAAAACCGAAGAGAACACTCTGAACAAGTCGGCAAAACTTGTGTAGAATGAAGTTGTGGTTAAGGTTCTCACTTCAAAAACCTTTCTTTAAGTGTGTATTACTCACTAGAAAAAACTAGAGAGCAAAAGGAAGAAGGAGGATGAAGATGGAGGCTTTCTTTGAACAAGGGTTAATGATCACCATAGAAAAGAAATGAAATATATCTTTATATATTTTATTTCTTCTCATGTCCAACCATGGTTAAGTGATGGAGAGTTTATTTAACTTGAGTTTTAAATGATAGAGAGAAGGATAACCCATGGTTAGAGGTAGGTAAGCTTGGTTAGGTTAAATGAAGAGTTTAGAAGCTAGAAATGATTATCCTTTTCTTTTCATTTTGTTTTAAATCCAAAATTAAATAAAAAACCATCACTTAATCTATGGTGTGAGTCTTATATTGCCACCATTTCCATGTGCTAACAACCATGATAGATGGGTGTATGTGTGTATGCATGTATGCACATCCACATGTGCATGAAGCTAGATAGAAAGAAAGAAACATATACACACATGCATACATCCATCATGTCCATGAAAGGTTTTAAGTGAGAAAACTATTCGTTAAATGATAAATCAACACTTGATTTATCAATCTGGTCATATCTCAAATGACCCCACCAAAAGAAGGCCGCCCGATCAATGTCCGATATCATATACGCACATTTTAATCGGGTGCATGCGCATATCGCATACGCGCACCACAACATTTCGCCTGGACTGGGTAACTCCTTTGTGGGACTCTAAGACTCGTCAATACGCCGGCAGAGGGTAATGATCATATCAAGTCCCCCAAGCCGCAAGCGGTCAGCTAAACGTAACGGCTACCCGGGTATTGAGCGATCAGAAGAAAACAAGCGAACCTGCTACAACTCCCGTCGAGCCAACCTGCAACACTACCGTACAGTCCGGTCTCTTCGTCAGATATGCTGCATATCGAGCCTAGGGATGGTCACGTCGACCCTAATAACTCAATAAGTCGTGCCGGTGAATGGTCTATAACAGATCGAGAAACTACTGATAACACTTATCAGCAATTCTCAGCAGCCCTGGCCAGGGACTTACTGATATAACCAGTCGGGCACAGCACAGCATCAACTCCCAATACCGGGAGAGACGAAAACCCTTCCTATCGCTCATTGCCTTCGTGTGTCTCGGGACTGTACCCAACGGCCACCTGTTTGCACGACTCAGTAGAGCCGTGGTAGGGTGACGATCAAAGTAAAGTGGGAGAACACACAAGACTCTATGACGATCTCGGGTCTACAGACTAACCTGTACCAGTGTCACCTGAGAACTGCTATACGACGATAGATATAATTCCATATAGGAGTTCTCGGTGAGTCCGTCCAGTGTACCCAGTCACCACTGAGCACCCGTATATGATCTTGATGTCAAACATCGATGAATGTGGGAACATTCATCGTCCATCGTATGGGTCTAGTATCATATACGCTAGTCTACTCTGGTATATCAATGCCCCGTCTCGATATACCTACGACTAGGGACGTTCCAGGATATGCTTATAGACTACAGATGTCCCACTAGTATGATCTCCATCATAATCAGAGTAGTCAAGCCGATATCCTCAGGGCTTTATCAGCATGTATGAATGAATAAAAGCATGATCAAGTCAACATATCAGATAAAGAATAACCAGATAGCATACTATCATGTCGAGCAAGAATGCATACTGAATATATATATATACATGTATAGATACATCCACTATCATATAATGGCCTCTAGGGCATACATATATCCAACAATCTCCCACTTGCACTAAGGCCAGTTATTGGCGTATCTCATACCCAACATCTCAAAAAGTCGCTCATGCTGCGGCTGAGGGAGGGCCTTGGTGAATGGATCCGCGACGTTATTCTTTGTGTCTACCCTCCTAATCTCGATCTCGCGGCGATCTACAATCTCCCGGATCAAATGAAAACGCCTCAGGATATGTCTGGACCGCTGATGGGATCTGGGCTGCTTGGCTAACGCCATAGCCCCATTATTGTCACAATACAAAGGTATTGGATCAATAATGGTTGGAACTACTCCTAGCTCCGAGACGAACTTCTTCATCCAGACGGCTTCCTTGGCGGCATCATTTGCAGCAATGTACTCAGCTTCCATCGTAGAGTCTGCAACGGTATCTTGTTTGGAACTCTTCCAACTCACCGCTCCTCCATTGAGGGTAAATACTAACCCAGAGATAGATTTGCTGTCGTCCTTATCACTCTGGAAGCTCGAATTGGTAAAGGCCTCCATTTGGATATCTCCATTACCATACACCAAGAACAATTCTTTAGTCCTTCGCAAGTACTTAAGAATGTTCTTCACAGCTGTCCAGTGATTCTCTCCTGGGTTGGATTGATACCTGCTTACTACACTAAGTGCATAAGCTACATCTGGGCGTGTACATAACATCGCATACATTATAGATCCTACTGCCGAAGCATAGGGTATAATACTCATGCGAGCTCTCTCTTCATCGGTCTTTGGACAAGAATCCTTGGAGAGAGTGACCCCATGGCAAGCGGGTAAGGCACCCCGCTTGGAGTCTTCCATACTAAACCGTTTTAGGATGGTGTCAATGTACTTGGTTTGGGACAATCCCAATAACCTTTTGGATCTATCCCTATAGATACTTATGCCCAGAATGTACGTGGCATCACCCAGGTCCTTCATGGAGAACCTCAGTGATAAGAAAGATTTGACCGACTGTAGCATAGGAATATCATTTCCTATCAGAAGAATGTCGTCCACGTACAATACGAGGAATGTGACAGCTCTCCCTACAGCCTTCTTATAAACACAAGGTTCATCTGGATTTTTGATGAAATCAAACTCTTTGATAACATCATCGAAACAGATGTTCCAACTCCGTGATGCCTGCTTTAACCCATATATGGATTTAAGCAATTTACATGCTTTTCCGCTGCTCCCACTATCAATGAAGCCCTCTGGCTGATCCATATAAACGCATTCTTCCAAATTTCCATTTAGAAATGCGGTTTTAACGTCCATCTGCCAGATTTCATAGTCGTAGTGAGCAGCAATAGCAAGTAGGATCCGAATGGATTTAAGCATGGCTACGGGAGAAAAAGTCTCGTCATAGTCCAAACCTGATCTTTGACGAAAACCCTTCGCCACAAGTCTTGCCTTATAGGTCTCCACCTGCCCATCTACACCAATCTTTCTTTTAAAGATCCATTTGCACCCCACAGGTTTTACCCCAGGGGGTACAACGTCCAAAGTCCATACTTTGTTGGTGTACATAGACTCCATTTCGGATCTCATGGCATCCAGCCACTTCACAGAGTCTTTACTCGTGATAGCTTGCTGAAAACTGGTAGGATCATCATCATCCATGATGCAATCTTCTCCGTTACCATGAATAAGGAAACCGTAGTACCTCTCCGGTGGGCGAGAAGTCCTACCAGACCTACGGAGTGGTCGAGGTTCTTCAGATTCTGTTGCAACAGCTGGTTCAACCAAATCGTCATTTGTAGTTTGTGTCTCTAGAACCTCTTGTAGATCTACCACTTCGCCATTATCTTTATCTGTGAAAAACCCTTTTTCCAAGAATGTGGCAAACTGAGAAACAAACACCTTTTGTTCCTCTTTGTGGTAGAATAGATATCCATAAGAATTCTTTGGATATCCCACAAAGTTACATAAGACCGACCGTGTCTCGAGTTTGTCCGGATTCTGCTTTTTAACATAGGCCGGGCAACCCCAAATCTTAATTCTCTTAAGAGATGGTCTCTTCCCATGCCATATCTCATATGGTGTGGTAGACACGGCTTTGGTTGGAACCCTATTTAGTAGAAACGCTGCAGTCTCCAATGCATGCCCCCAAAACGAGACGGGTAACTCAGCGTCACTCATCATGGACCGGACCATATCTAATAGGGTCCTATTCCGCCGTTCTGACACACCGTTGTGCTGTGGTGTGTAAGGAGGAGTGAGCTAAGAGAGAATCCCATTCTCTTTTAGGAAGTGTGCAAATTCTATACTGAGATACTCACCACCTCGATCTGATCGAAGCATCTTGATACTCAAGCCGGTTTGTTTTTCTACTTCTTGTTTATATTCAATGAATTTCTCGAAAGCTTCGGACATGTGCTTTAATAAAAATACATGACCGAATCTTGAGAAATCGTCAGTGAACGTAATGAAGTATGAAAAACCGCCTCTAGCCTGTGTAGACATTGGCCCACATACATCACTATGTATGAGGCCCAAGAGTTGAGTAGCTCTTTCTCCGTGTCCGGTAAACGGAGTTTTGGTCATTTTACCCTTGATACAAGACTGGCAAGTCGCATAAGAATTATATTCAAAAGAGTTTAAATATCCATCATTGCGTAACTTGTTTAGTCTTGTTTCGTTAATATGACCAAGTCTACAGTGCCAAAGAAAAGCTTCATTTAATTCCGAAAATTTTCTTTTATTAGTGTGTTGTATACTGAAAACTGTGTGTTGATTTAGGATATATATTCCGTTGTTTAGTGTACCATACCCAACCAACTTTTGATTCAGGTTAATGTTCATAACATTGTTCTGCAATACAAAATTATACCCTTCATTGTCCAACAAAGAAACGGATATTATATTACATAGCATACTTGGTACAAAATAACATGGATTTAAAACCAAAATACATCCAGATGGCAACCCCAAGTGATACTCTCCCACTGCGACTGTATGTACATTGGAACCATTTCCAACGCGGAGAGTATGGTCACCTGTCCTCAAAACCTTGCTATTTCTCAGCCCCTGCATAGAATTGCAAATGTGAGAACCTAAACCAGTATCCAATACCCAGGAAGCAGAGTTTATAGAAAAACAGTTTTCAGTCACAAACGCACCTGAAGCAGAAGCATCACCATGCTTCTTCTTGAGACTTAAGTACTCCGTACAATTGCGCTTCCAATGTCCTGTCTTGTGGCAATGAAAACATTCGCCCTTCCCCGAGTCTCCAGCCTTGGACTTTCCCTTTCCCTTCACCTTTTTAACTCCGCCCTTAGGATTAGTGGGTTTCTTCTTTTTCTTCCCTTGGCCTTGGCTTTCAGGCGAGAAGATGAAGACTGTCTAATAGTCATAACGGGAGTTTTTGCTAACTTCATAGTTCTCTCTGCACTCCTTAACATATTAAGGAGTTCAGGGAGGTCCTTCTCCATGCCATGCATGTTGAAGTTCACTATGAACTGAGCAAAGGTGGAGGGGAGGGACTGCAGAATAATATCTATATATTGTTCATTGTCCATCGTCCATCCAAGGTCCTCAAGCTCTTCTATAAGAGCTATCATCTTCAGAACATGGTCTCCTACTGGTGTGCCAGGGGCCATTCGCATCTGAAACAATTTCTTTGATGCTTCGTATCGTAATACGCGGGATTGCTCCCCATACAACTCCTTTGTATGGAGCAATATACCGTGAATGTCCATGTCCTCGTGCTGCTTTTGATGTGTGTTATCCATCGATGCAAGCGCGAGGCATGTGGCGGTGACACAGTCAGCGTCCCACGTCTTGCGGACTTCAATGTCCGCCACTGAGGATTTTGGACCAGGGACGGGCGGGGCTGAAGCCGTGAGGACATATGATACTTTATCATAAGTCAAGGCGATTTTCAGATTCCTCAGCCAGTCTTTATATTTGGTCCCATTCAGTTTGTTTTTATCTAGTAAAAGCTTGAGTCCAGTCATGGGTATCTGCTATTAAGAGAGAGAAAAGAATACACTCAGCGAAAGCTCTTGCATAGATCAGATTGGTTATTATCTTGTCTAATCGATGTTTCCCACTGGTTTTATCGAGTTTTTCTTTCAAACCTTAAAAAGAAAAACTAGCCAGGATTAATTACAGTCTACAACTTCGCTAACCATTCAACCAGGTCAGTGTCGGTACTTGAGGGAGGTTCCCCGTGCTTTCGCACGGACCTAATTAGAGTAAACCTCGTTTTCCCAGAGGCGGAGCCCCGTTAACACCTTTCTAGACACCTAATGAGTTAGCTAATTGTAAACTGTAAAACTCTCCTAGGGGCAACTATTGCCCACAGTGGGATCGGGATCCAACCATCACATGGAAGGTATGCAATCTCATTGCAAATTTCAACTCCTGAAATTCCCGATGTAGTTTTTACCCCTAGTACCTATGACCTTAACTAAGGTCAACAAATCATAAGTACCGGTCAAGCTCTACCCGTCATTTCTTGATTAATTAGACCCACTCATATGACCCTTAACTATGGTCAACAAAGTCATAAGAATGTCCTAATTAATCTGCATCATATGCATTGTAGGAAGACATCACTTAGCTACCGTACACTACGCCTTAACTATAGTCAACAAACGTAGCACGAATACTAAGTACTCTACTTCTAAAATGACAGAGGGTTGCGGATGATTTTTAAGAAAATCTTTAAAGCTTTGAGCTTGATATCGTTGTAGAATCAAATGGTTTTCAAAAGGAGTGGCTTAAGCTCCGCAGTTTTGAAATATAGCTTTTTCATAAATAGCCGAGTGGTTTTCAAATCCGATTCTACAACATCTTTTTAGGTTTATTTTCTTTACATTAATCACAATAATGTAATCCCATCATTTAAGTCCTTAAGCCAATCACAGAAAAAGAAACGAAAATAACACGTACGCTTATGCCATCCGCATTCGCCGCAATGTTCCGTTATGCACCGTTAGGTTACTTAACTAACGGCATACCGGGACGGGACTAGCGCGGGTGTAAAACATAAGCAACGTCTACTATATATCATATATATAATATGTCATTCGTCTCAGATATCACAGAATACAGGCAGCAGAAACATAGATATAACGTGGGATATACTAGGACGTCCGTATTTAGTATTTAGCCAGAATAGAAAATACGGATTCCACAGTCGCGATGAACAGCCAAGCCCACACCCTGGACCCCTACAAGAGCGGCAAGTGACCCTGCCAATTCTGGAGTTTAGGAGACCCGGTCTCGACTCCTCGAGATGGCCTCCCACTGAACCCCAGAACCCGGTCACTTGTGCTCCCCACCTTGGGTCAATCCTAATGCGGAAAAGTAAATAATATACAACACTGGTAACACAACCTCAACCCGGAAGTGCCCCAAATAAAAGAATATTACATTACATTTGAATTTACATGAATGAAAATATAAAACTCTCATCTCACATAAAAACCCTCCGGCTATTCAATCGCGACAATCCTGCACATCATATCTGAGCAACACATAATATCACATAGCATCAACGTAAGTAAGTATGCATACCCCAATTGTCGTTGACGTATAGCAACGAAACCGGCGATATCGAACATACTACACTTACGGTCACAGAAAAGAAAGTGTAAAACTACAATATTTCGAATCCAGATTCTTTTTAGACATCATAAATGTGAAATATCACATATTTCGTATTTCATGCCTAAACTATATGAATTCCACATATTGTATCACATTCCAGATAAACAAATAGTATTAAATTTTTCGAACGAACGATCAAGTACCCAAGATTCACTAAAGCTCAACACTTGAGCAGGGTTCAAAAAATCCGTAGTGTGACACCGTAGTAGCGGTCCAGCCGTAGAAGGATCAAGCCAACGCCTCCCATGTGGCACGCCGTACTGCCCCAAACCCTAAGGTTCAAAGGGCAGTTCAAGACGGTCACATAATCGAGTTAAGGTTTGTTGTCTTATAGAGGGACCACCACAAAAAGACTTGCACGTATCTCCAAAGCATTTAAACCCCGTGAATAGTGAGTAAATGATACTCGTTCAAACACTTCAACACTTTCTAATTTACCCAGAAAAGCTACGAAATGAAAATCCCGATCAAAACTACGCGTCCAAAACCATCTCCATAAAATACAGTACTATATTCAGATTAAACATGCCTAAAACAGTATACTAGCAGAACTAGGAATTATGGTGCAATTATTATAGCAAGATGCCACTGTACGGCCGCGGATCCGCGGCCTAAGCAAAGAATTGCTGCGGTTCCGCGGTCATATGAACAGTTCACTTTATCGTATTTCACCATTATTCATAGTTTTCCCTGCTGTATTTTTTAAGTATTTTTAATTCTGAAAAATGTCAGATTTTAAAATTTGTCCAGAGAGGGTCCAAAAAATCGTATTTTTTGTCTGATCGGGATTTTTACTTCGTAAAAGCGTCGCCTAATGTTCTAGGTCGGCTCTGATACCAATGTTATGTTTGCCTAGCACCCTATAATGAGTATGGAAGCATCACATGTCACAAAGTTCAAGTTTTTATGGTGCTAAGCAAGCATGCAATGGAATCGATCCTAGAAAATTAGGGTTTTGGAAAAATAAAGCGAACTAAACTAGGGTTTCGAGACTACAACCTTTGTAGCTCCCTTTCGCTGGACTCTTTAGTCTCTTGGGTGTTGAATGGAGGTCCTCTTGAAGTCCTCTCACGTCCACGACGATCCACCACGGAGTTCTCCGTCCAAGCTTGCAACTTCATAAAACCGAAGAGAACACTCTAAACAAGTCGGCTAAACTTGTGTAGAACGAAGTTGTGGTTAAGGTTCTCACTTTAAAAACCTTTCTTTAAGTGTGTATTACTCACTAGAAAAAACTAGAGAGCAAAAGGAAGAAAGAGGATGAAGATGGAGGCTTTCTTTGAACAAGGGTTAATGATCACCATAGAAAAGAAATGAAATATATCTTTATATATTTTATTTCTTCTCATGTCCAACCATGGTTAAGTGATGGAGAGTTTATTTAACTTGAGTTTTAAATGATAAAGAGTAGGATAACCCAAGGTTAGAGGTAGGTGAGCTTGGTTAGGTTAAATGAAGAGTGTAGAAGCTAGAAATGATTAACCTTTTCTTTTCATTTTGTTTTAAATCCAAAATTAAATAAAAAACCATCACTTAATCTATGGTGTGAGTCTTATATTGCCACCATTTCAATGTGCTAACAACCATGATAGATGGGTGTATGTGTGTATGCATGTATGCACATCCACATGTGCATGAAACTAGATAGAAAGAAAGAAACATATACACACATGCATACATCCATCATGTCCATGAAAGGTTTTAAGTGAGAAAACTAATGGTTAAATGATAAATCAACACTTGATTTATCAATCCGGTCATATCTTATATGACCCCACCAAAAGAAGGCCGCCCGATCAATGTCCGATATCATATACGCACATTTTAATCGGGTGCATGCGCATATCGCATACGCGCACCACAACGTTTCGCCTGGACTGGGTAACTCCTTTGTGGGACTCTAAGACTCGTTAATACGCTGGCAGAGGGTAATGATCATATCAAGTCCCCCAAGCCGCAAGCGGTCAGCTAAACGTAACGGCTACCCGGGTATTGAGCGATCAGAAGAAAACAAGCGAACCTGCCACAACTCCCGTCGAGCCAACCGGCAACACTACAGTACAGTCCGGTCTCTTCGTCAGATATGCTGCATATCGAGCCTAGGGATGGTCACGTCGACCCTAATAACTCAATAAGTCATGCCGGTGAATGGTCTATAACAGATCGAGAAACTACTGATAACACTTATCAGCAATTCTCAGCAGCCCTGGCCAGGGACTTACTGATATAACCAGTCGGGCACGGCACAGCATCAACTCCCAATACCGGGAGAGACGAAAACCCTTCCTATCGCTCATTGCCTTCGTGTGTCTCAGGACTGTACCCAACGGCCACCTGTTTGCACGACTCAGTAGAGCCGTGGTAGGGTGACAATCAAAGTACAGTGGGAGAACAAACAAGACTCTATGACGGTCTCGGGTCTACAGACTAACCTGTACCAGTGTCACCTGAGAACTGCTATTCGACGATAGATATAATTCCATATAGGAGTTCTCGGTGAGTCCGTCCAGTGTACCCAGTCACCACTGAGCACCCGTATATGATCTTGATGTCAAACATCGATGAATGTGGGAACATTCATCGCCCATCGTATGGGTCTAGTATCATATACGCTAGTCAACTTTGGTATATCAATGCCCCGTCTCGATATACCTACGACTAGGGACGTTCCAGGATATGCTTATAAACTACAGATGTCCCACTAGTATAATCTCCATCATAATCAGAGTAGTCAAGCCGATATCCTCAGGGCTTTATCAGCATGTATGAATGAATAAAAGCATGATCAAGTCAACATATCAGATAAAGAATAACCAGATAGCATACTATCATGTCGAGCAAGAATGCATACTGAATATATATATATACATGTATAGATACATCCACTATCATATAATGGCCTCTAGGGCATACATATATCCAACAGTATAATGGACTGAAACCAAAGAATAGAACCCCAAACCCAAACTTTGAAACCCCGATATCGGGAAATTCTCGAGATTTTGATGGTAAATTGATATCTGATAATACTCGGGGATACTAGAAATTATTTAGCGAACACAGTGATACATGCAGGCACCTAGGAAGCCACCATAGAGACCAGAGCCCCATCCCCCCAACCCAGGCCGTAGTTTTTTTCTTCCTGGCCGCAAATTGTGGCCAGCCTAGGGCAGAATGCCTTCGTGTTTGTTCCAGGGACTTATCTCCATTAAACTAGACCTTTTACATGTGCAAAATTGGCTAATTTCGCCTAGGGTAAAATCTGGGACCATTTTCTTGAATTGCTGCATTATTTTTGTCACGACCCGAAATATTAGCTCGTGACCAGTACTTGAATCACGCAACGTCTAAAGGTGTAACGGAATTCAAGTAAGCTGAATCCCAGAAATCTAAACTTTTTAAGAAAAAAAAGGAGGTGAAGTTTTGGAATAAAGGTATAATGAAATCAAGTTTTCTTAATGCATAGAAAAGGAACATGAAAATGCAAGTAAAATTTACTAGTTTGAAAACGTGTTTCGTCTTTTAAAAATTTGGGCAGCACCTCCTTTGTATATTTTGATCCAAAACCACAATACATAATAATGATAAAGGCATCCCCAAGCGGGAGCTAGCTCTTCACCAAACGGCGGATCACAACCACGCAATACAGTATAAATAAATATACGACGCCCAACGGCGAAGTTCACCACAAAGGATAAATAAATTAGCAAGGCATAACCCCAAAAGTGAAAATAAACCCATCGCTCCAATCTCGCAACTACAAGTCTCACTAAGTCTCATTACTTATACAATTTATAAATTTTGATTGATGGAGTTAACTAGATATAATATGAAATATAGATAGAAGAGTTGGTACGATACAAATGTCCCACCTAGCAATGCAAAACACCCGAATGCAACTGTGTGCCAGTTAAGCCGCTACTGATCCAAGCGGTCAACCTGCAAGAACTGTGGCACAACGGGGGTAAGTTGCCAACTCGTGAGTAGAAAAATATCAACAGATAGAAATCGAATAAACAACGACTCCTAGGTCAACTATATCATAAAGGTAATACTGTGATATGTAGGGTGACCGGGTCTGTATATGTGCCAACAAGGTAGTCAAAGTCTATAAGTATGAGGATAACATCCAACAATATAATCAATTCATGTATGCATGTAGATCTCGTCCACCCATATAATCAATGTATGTATGCATGTGGATCTTGTCCACGTGTCAACCATTGACACAACAACATCATGCATACAAATATCATAAAAGCATATTCATGAAAATGTGAGGATATAAATCAACACGTGTCCCTCGCGACACCTCAAAATCATGGAATCTGAGTGTCCAGTATTGACACTCGAAACATCATGAAAACCGTGCCAGCATCGACATGTAAATCCTCATATATCTCAGGCGCCGCATCCTTAGATCGGCCTTCAGGCGCCGCACACCCTGGTCGGCCCTCATATCCTTCTCGCTACTCCGGTCGGTATCCTCCGGATAACCGCCGAGTCTAAATGCTATCACCGGTAGGTATTGCTCCCCTGCCGGGCTCACCGTCTGACATATACGAGTCTTCTATCCCCGGGGTACCTCACCGGGTCCACCATGTACCCGCAGACGGTACCTACCGCTCCTCGAATCGGGTTTCACTTGCCACTCTCAGAACCGAGAAAACACATGGTGGACGCACTGAAATATCATCTCAAGAGAAACCGGGTTTTTAAAACAATACATGCTTTCTTTTGAAATAGCCACGGTTCTCAAATCCAGAAATCTCATGAAAACGGCATATTTCAATGCGTAAAAGCGTAAAGCGTGATGTATGCGACATATAACAGAAATGTAAGCATATCAATATATCATGCAACATGGAACAATGATATGACATATTAAGAGAAAACCGCTCTTTTAAATGACTCCAGTTTTTAAAACATATCCTGCGGTTCCCAATCTCCCAATAAAACCACTGATCTATGTAGGTACAATATGTATATGCGCAAGTATAGATGTACCAATGTATGTGTGCACCAATATGGATATACAAATGTGTATATACGCAAGTATGGATATATCAATGTATGTGTGCACCAATGTGGATATACAATGTGTATGTGCGCAAGTCTGAATATATCAATGTATGTGTGCACCAATGTGGATATACAATGTGTATGTCCGCAAGTATGAATATATCAATGTATGTGTACACCAATGTGGTTATACAATATGTATGTCCGCAAGAATGAATATATCAATGTGTATGTGCACCAATATGGATATACAATGTGTATGTGCGCAAGTATGAATATATCAATGTGTATGTGCACCAATGTGGTTATACAATGTGTATTTACGCAATTATGAATATATCAATGTATATGTGCACCAATGTGGTTATACACTGTGTATGTGCGCAAGTATGAATATGTCAATATATATGTACACCAATATGGATATACAAATGTGTATATCCGCAAGTATTGATGAATCAATGTATATGTGCGCCAATATGGATATACAAATATGTATATCCGCAAGTATGGATGTATCAATGTATATGTACACCAATATGGATATACAATGTGTATATGCGCAAGTATGGATGTATCAATTTATATGTGCACCAATGTGAATATACAATGTGTATGCGCAAGCAGATTATGCGAAGAGTCATATCATGATGCGGCAATCCTACTGTGTAGTGACATGGCAATTATCGATGATGAAGTTTGTGAGCCTACAAATCTGTGTGCGTGTAACATACGCATCATCGATAATGGTGCAGGTGTACTATCACAGGTATAAGTAGTACAATGTGAATAACATGGATGCATCATAAGGTAAATCGTCAGCTAGAAGCTATAAGGTATACATATCTACCATGATCGAGTCGGTGAATCTATCAATCGGCATCCATCCTAACAATATCACGTACGGTATAATCCATCGTACGACAATCTCTAGTCAAGGGTAAGGATCAATCATCAAGTCAAACTCATCACGCACGGAAAATCATCATACGGCGGCATTAAGCTATTAGGGTTCCTATCATCCTATAAGACAAATGAGGGTACGGCCTAATATCACGTACGGCCTATCATCCATGATTCACAACATTCTCTCTCTCTATATATATATACATCTATGTAACTTTTCCCCAGGCCACTTCCGCAATAATCTCATATCAGGGGACTGGCAGGGTATAAATCATCTCGATCGACTTGCATCTGTATACCAACATATCATCATATCATCATATCATTATATCCGTCTTATATTCTTTCATCGCATTTATATCTCATATCAAGTCGAGTTTACATAAACATTCCATCACTACTATAAGTATAAGTATCTAATCTAACATACACACCAGAACCATACAAACAGTTTTTGAAAGATGCGAATCGTAGTTTTGAAAGTAGGGGCTACGGTGTTTTTAAAGAAAAGATACCATTTGAAAATCCATAACATCCCTCAAGGTATCTGTTTAAAAGATGCATATGATTTTTCGGTTTGGAAATAGGTATGGTTCGGATGACACACCTACGTCGACTATCTAGTCCTATAGTACCCTAAACGGCAATATCGATAAACGTCGTCCTCAAATCCCGTTATCACATAATAGCCGTATAATATCATTTCTAACTTTCTTTAGTTTCTAATATTGTTTCACTAACTATCATTCAATTCTAATCCTAGTTTCCTACTCTAGGTTTCCTTAACCATATTCTATAATCAGTTTCCATCAACACTTTGCGGGGGTGTTATACGCCATCCACCCGACTTTCCCCGTAAATATAGATCCACTCATCTTGGTCTTCGCTTGCCGAAGTCGATGACGCCACGCTCCGTCGCCTCGGAATCCACGTGAAGGTACCTATAATAACAACACACATCGCAACGCTATTAAAATCAAGTTCTGAAATCCAAAACGGCATGAGCCTTGCTCGTAGGTTAGAACATATAGCATACGCGCACAAAATCAACCAAACAACCCTTGTTGTCGATGTACAAACATGAGACAACCAAATACCAATCTAAATATCAAAACTAAACATTTCAAAATGTGGAAACATAGCCAAAAACCACACTAAAGTGCTCCAGATTTTGATTCAGGCCAAATGGAGTTGCACAAACAAGTCTACGGTGCTGTATATGATGTATATGAGCTACTGGACCAACCCCAACACCCCATGTCACCATGTGGCCGGCCACATCATCAAAAAAAACCGGCCTCCTCATGTCCCCCTTCTCAGGTTGGGTCCGTGTCGTCAAGGTGGTCTCCTAGTACCCTAATTTGGTCCCTAAAGTTGTTTGCTACTCTCAAAAATCCCCCTGGTTGCTCCAGATTTCCCTGCACACCCTAAATTCTCACAAACCGACATGAACTCAAATCCTAAATCTGGATTTTGGTTTCCCTTACTAAATCTTAGGTCCTAAACAGCCACTCAATCATCACCAATCCACAACTTCCCTCCAACCGTCACTAGGATTTTCTAATTTCCACAAATCACCATTAAATGAATTCTAAGTTACACTAAGAGCTAGGAATTCAAACTAAAGTAAAATGGAATGAGATATACCTCATGGATGTCTCTTAGTAAAATCCTAGAAGTCCCAAAATTGCCAAAATTCCACTTTGCTTGAATCAATGTGTAGAGGAAGAGTTGGGGATTAGTTTTTGTGAAAGGGGTTTAGGGTTTTGGGGATTGATTTGAGATAGGTCTAGGGCTTTAAGTGGAGGGTTGTCGGGTTGAGGAAGATGAAGAAGGAGGAAGAAAAATGATGGGGAATATGTTAGGCAGCAGCCCCCCCTCTCTCACTTATTCACACACACACACACTCTCTCTCTCTCTCTCCAATCATACCCTTTTTAACCCTTTTTCATTTCTATTCCTTTTCTCCTTCCCATTTCAAAACCAAATCACATGATACCCATAAAACAACACAAATAAAACAACATGTAACCAAATGGAACATGACATAGTGCACTAGCCATGGAAAACTGTAGAAACACGGATTTGGCTTAATCGCGATTAGCGGTGCACTAATCGGGTTTTTATCGAAACTGCGTATAATAAATTTTAAAAATGCCAAATCGTTTAATTATATTATTAAATGAATAAATCATTTTAATTTTCATTTATTTCATAATTATTGGTATATATTTATACTCTTTTTCGAAAACCCCAATTTCGCAAATCGGCAGTTTTCGGAAAAAATATTATTTTAATATTAAATTTCAAAAGTAATATTTTATATTTTCTGAAATGTTACAATTTTGCGACTTCGTTTTAATTTGGGATTTATTATTTGATATTGTGTTCCGTCGTCTGATGTTTGTACGTCAGCGACGGGGGTTGTTTGGTAGTTTTGCAGGCGTAGGCTATAGGTTCTAACCTATAAGCGATTCGCATGCCGTTTTGATTTTTATCAGCGATTTCTGTTTACGATACTATATGTTTATATGTAGGTACCCCCATGTGGATTTCGAGACGACGAGGAGAGCGTGGCGTCATTGACTCAGCAAGCGAAGATCAGGTGAGTAGATATATATCTACGGGGGAAGTCGGGTGGATGGCGTATAGCACCCCCGCAGTTTCGTAGTGTTATATACGAATACGTATACCTATTTATATATTTATATATATGTTTATTGTGTGACCATGATTATCATGATAGGGTTAGTTTAGTGTAATTATAAGTAACTTAGTTTAACTTCTTTGTCGCGAAACCCTATATTAGTGATTTGCATACACGCACGCGCGCGTGCACACACTCGCATGCATTTTCCTTACTTATGCGTATATGGGGATATGTATACACACACACACATAGGCATGGGACTATATATATATGTATATACGTATACATATACATGGATGATGAGGATAGTATTTGATATTTAGAGATGAGTCCTTGGGCGATGTGTTTTCATACACACGCATATATATGTAGATGGTATCAGTTTGTACTATATGTAGATCAGTACTCAGGTCATGATATGTGATGATAAGGATACCAGATGAATAATGACATAAATATGATATTTGACCCGTACCCAGATTTGGGATGCCGTACGACGGATTTACCGTACGAGCTATTTATTGATGATAGATCCGCACTCTTGACTCGAGGATGTCGTATTATATAGGGTATCGTATTGGATACTATTGAGGCGGGATCACAGACTATTATATATATATATATATATATTGACTCAGACTTAGGTGGTTTTCCTTACCCTTTTCAATTAGTCGGTTAGTTTAGTTCTGTAGTTTACTTGTAGATGTTAGACTAGATTCGAGTCATACCTATTTCATAACTAACGAATCGTGAGTATTTTAAAGACAGGCCAAGGGATTCTACGGATATTTCAAAGAATGTACCTTTTCTCAAAAACACCGTAGCCCTTATTTTCAAAATACCACGATTCGTATTATTTCAAATGGCGAAACGGTATGACACATATATAGAAATGTAGATTCTTCATTGTTACGTTATTATTCATGTTCCACATATTTTTGCTGCATTTACTATTAATTTGCCATTTATTATGTTGTTATCATCGCATTGCATGTTTATAGTGTACTTTAGTAATTAGGAAACCATGCTGTCAGGACACCAGCACCATTACCGATGATGCGTATGCTCCACTTACACTTGCTTGCCGGCTCACACACATCATCATCGGTAATTGCCATGTCATGTACAGTTTAGAGAATATTATTTCATTGACATAGCTTGCTAACTGATACTTCCTATATGTTATTGTTTCATATGTTAGTTCATATTGCATTCATGGCTTGATATTTCGTGCATATTTTTATATTCATTAGTCATGGAATATTATAAGGGCTAGTCCGGATTGCCGGAGCCCAGTATTCATTATTATTGACTTTTCATTTTGGATTTTGGATTTTCCATGAGATTTCTGGATTTGGAGAAACGGCAAGATTTAATAAACTTAATTATCATTTTAAAAGATAAAAGTGCGGTTTTCTCATGTTATGATTGTGATATGTCAACCATGAGTTTTCTCGGCTCTTGAGCGATATCATACACCCGATTCGAGGAGGAGATGAACCGTCTGTGGGGGCATGGTGGACCCGGGGCGGTACCCCGGGGCGAGAAGATCGCAGAGACTGGCGTTTGAGCCTGTGACAGGGGAGCATTGCTGACCAGTGATTTTATTGAGATTTATGATACAGGCCAGTCCAGATAGCCGGAGCCTGAGATATTGAGATTTGAGGATACATGCCAGTCTGGATAGCCGGAGCCTGAGATATTGAGATATTGGGATATTGAGATATATATTTCGTGTCGATGCTTGACACAGATTTTCTAATGATTTCATCGATGATACTTAAATGTTTATACTGAAATCTCACTATATTTATAAAACAGTTTTCTCATTCATGATGTATTATGTTTTCATTATACTGTATTCATACCTCATATTTATGATATGTTGCTATCTGAGGCACTAACACGAACACATGGCATTACACTTATGTATAGATGTTTACCCTTCCCACCTTATCATGCTTCAGACTTTATCATTTTGAGGATATTTATATTATGATCGTATTGACCTAGAATTGAGTCATACATACGATTTCTGCTCTATGATATTCTCTACTCATGAGTTGGCATCTCACCCCCATTGTGCCACAGTTCTTGTAGGTTTTTCCGTACAGGTTTCGTTGCGGCTTTACTGGCACACAGCTTTCATTCCGGGTGATTGCTTTGGTAGGTGGGTTCACTTGCATCGTGACCACTATTGTACCTTTTATTTATTTCAGTTGTATCTAGTAAACTCTATCAACCAGATTTGTATTATTTATTAGACTTAGAAGACCAGTTGTATATTATTTCGACATTAGAGTCGCGCGTTGTATTATTATGGTTTTCTTGATGATTTGAGTTTCCTTTTGAGTTTTGATCATCGGCCTTCGGCGTTGTATATTATATTTCTTGCGTGGTGGTGACTGTCACTTGATAAAGAGCTAGCTCCCGCTTGGGGATGTCTTTATTCTTATTATGCATGTTGTACCCTTTGGGGGCAGGTTTTTACAAAAGAAACTCTGCCGAAATTTTCAGAAAAGACTTCAGATTTAAAAATACATAATCGGCTTACGTTATTAAAACCACTTGTTTTAAATAAGTTTTCTTTACTTCTACTCAAAATGGTTTAGATTTCTGGGATTTTTGGTTTACTTGAATTAGATGGGGTCCTATAGACTTCATATGATTCAAGTGCCAGTCACGTGCCATTTCCGGGTCGTGACAAAGTTGGTATCAGAGTGCTAGGTGCAGGGTTACCTAGCATGGCAACAAGGTTTCGGGAGGCATCGCCCACGCCAAATTCAAAAATTTGCCGTTCTAGCTACCCCTAACTTTGAATCGTTAACTAGAAATCGATGGAAAATCAAATGCAAACACTTTGCAATAAGAAGTGAGCAAGGAATACAACCTTTGTAGACCGGTCCTTCACTTTAATAGCTCCGTGTAGTAGTCCCCTTCGCTGCGATCGTGAACTCTGGAATCTAGAGAGGCTCCCATAAAGAAACGAACTAGCTTGCTTCGATTTCTTCGAGGCCGAAGATGATCTACGTCGAGGAGACACTAACCCAAGCTATTTCTTCAATAGGTCAAGAACTTTGTGAAGAGAACACCCTATACTAAATGGAAAGTAGCAGAGGATGATGAAGTAGGAAGTGGGCTCACATTAGATTTCATTTTCTCACACTTTTTCTCACAACTCCATTGAAGCTAGTAAGTTTTTAGGAAGAAGAAGAAGATGAAGAACTAACTCATTAAATGAATTATTGGTAAGGTTAATAATGAAACCAAGGGTTGAGCATGTCATTCTTAACCCTTGTAGAGAGTTAACCATGTGCTATGGTTAAAGGTTATGTCAAAAATATCTTAAGCAAAACGAAGAAAATGGACAAAGTCAAAGATGCTTACAAGCTTCTACAAGCTTTCAACAAATATAAACCAAGACTATTATCCATAATATTTGAATTACTTAATGAGAAATTTAAACCCCAATCTTAACCCTAGTATGGTTTAACCCTCATTAACCCTAGTTGAATTTGTAACCTTGCATGATATATTTAACATATATCACATATACATCAGTGTATCCAAAATGAGAAAAGAAATAATAAATGAGCTAATACTAGTTAATCTATTGTAATATATCAAATATATAATTATACATTAGATTATCAAATCAACTCTTGATTTAATAATCCGGCTATATCACCTATAACCGACTAATATCATATGAATCAACTTATCGAATCAACACTTGATCCGATAACCCGGCTATATCATTTATAACCGACCGATACCACATATCGTGAGAATAGAATACGGTATCCTATATTATATCAATCTCGATCCCACACATATCACATATGTGCTCCTACTCCGTTTCGCTTGAGCCAGGAAACCCCTGTGTAGGACTCTAAAGACTCGTCAATACGCCGGCAGTAGGTGACGATCATATCAAACACCCACAAGCCGCAAGCGGTCTTCTAAACATAATGGCCACCCGAGTATTGAGCGATCAGAAGTTCAACAAGCAAGCCTGCTCACACTCCTGCAAATCTAATCAGTAACACTACCGTACAGTCCGGTCACTTCGTCAGATATGTCGCATATCTCATCTAGGGGTGGCAAACGTCAGACCCCAGTAACTCGATAAGTCGTGTCGATATGAGGTTTATAACGGGTCGAGAAACTACTGATAACACTTACTAGTATATCTCAGAAGCAGCCTTGGCTAAGGACTTCCTATTATAGCTAATACAGCACAGCGCAACATCAACTCCCAATACCGGGAGAGACGAAACCCCTCCTATCGCTCATTGCCTCTATGTGACTAGGGACTGTACCCAAAAGCCATCGTTTTGCACGTTCTCTTGAACGTGGTAAGGTGGAAATCAAAGTACAGTGAGAATCACATAAGACTCTATGACGATCTCGGGTCTACAAATTAACCTGTACAAGTGTCACCAGAGAACTGCCATCTGACGTTAGGTATAATACCGTCTGGGAGTTCTCGGCGAGTCCGTTCAGTGTACCCAGTCTCCACTAAGCACTTGTATACTATCTCTGATGTCAAACACAAATGGATATTGGATCATCCATCGCCTATCTGGATGGGTCAAGAAGCTATACGCTAGTCTACACTGGTATATCGAGGCCCTCTCTCGATACACCCACGACTAGGAACATTTTAAGGATGTACATAGCGACTGCACTGTCCCCACTAGTATGATTGTTTGGATACCTACAACGGCAGCAAGGTTTCAGGTGGCATTTCACATGCCAATTTCAAATTTTTGCCATGATAGATAACCCTAAACCTAGATCATTAACTAGAAAATCAAACAAAACTAGCATGTTAACACTTTAACATCTTAGAGTTAGGGATTACAACCTTTGTAGTCCGTTCCTTCGCTTCATAAGCTCCGTGTTGAGGTCCCTTCGCTGCGATCATCATGAACCCGGACTCTAGAGAGGCTCCATGAGGTGAATGAGGTATCTTGCTTGAAGTCTTCCTTTTCAAAGATGATCTACCTTGAAGAATCTCAAACCCAAGCTTACACTTCTCTATTGAAGTATTAGTGAAGTGAACACCCTAATCTAAGTGGCTAGAATAGATGAGGATGATGAAGTAGGAATTTTGCTCTCTTTTGTTTTCTTGATCTCATTTTTAAATTACCACAAAAAAAAGCTAGAAAGATTTTTCAAGAGGAGGAAGAAGAAGAAATCATTTTGTGATGAATAATGAATTGTTGTGTGGTTATAATTGCAACCATGGGTTAAAGATGACATCCTTAACCATTGTAGAGACTTAACCACTTGCTATGGTTAGAGTTATGTCAACAAATATCTTAAGGAAGACAAAAGAGGTGGACAAAATCAATGAAGCCTACAAGCTTCCATCAATAAATCAACCATGACTAATTCTACCATTATTTGTATTTCCTTAATAATAATTATGAACCCTAATCTAACCCTAGCATGGTTTAAGTTGTTGGATATATGTATGCCCTAGAGGCCATTATATGATAGTGGATGTATTTATACATGTATGTATATATATATATATATATATATTCAGTGTACATTCTTGCTCGACATGATAGTATGCTATCTGGTTCTTCTTTATCTGACATGTTGATTTTATGATGCTTTTATTCATTCACACATGTTGATAAAGCCCTGAGGATATAGGCTTGACTACTGTGATTATGATAGAGATCATACTAGTGGGACATCTGTAGTTTATAAGCATATCCTGGAATGTCCCTAGTCGTAGGTGTATCGAAACGAGGCATTGATATACCAGAGTAGACTAGCGTATATGATACTAGACCCATATGATGGGCGATGGATGTTCCCACATTCATCGATGTTTGACATCGAGATCTTATACGGGTGCTCAGTGGTGACTGGGTACACTGGACGGACTCACCCAGAACTCCTATATGGAATTATATCTATCGTCGGATAGCAGTTCTCAGGTGCCACTGGTGCAGGTTAGTCTGTAGACCCGAGATCGTCATAGAGTCTTGTGTGTTCTCCTACTGTACTTTGATTACCACCCTACCACGGCTCTAATGAGTTGTGCAAACAGGTGGCCATTGGGTACAGTCCCGAGACACACGAAGGCGATGAGCGATAGGAGGGGTTTCGTCTCTCCCGGTATTGGGAGTTGATGCTGTGCTGCGCTCGACTGGCTATATCAGTAAGTCCCTGGCCAGGGCTGTTGAGATTTACCGATAAGTGTTATCAGTAGTTTCTCAATCTGTTATAGACCATTCAACGGCACGACTTATTGAGTTATTAGGGTCGACGTTACCATCCCTAGACTCGATATGCAGCATATCCGACGAAGAGAACGGACTGTACGGTAGTGTTGTCGGTTGGCTCGACGGGAGTTGTGACAGGTTCGCTTGTTTTCTTCTGATCGCTCAATACCCAGGTGGCTATTACGTTTAGCTGACCGCTTGTGGCTTGGGGTTGCTTGATATGATCATCACCCACTGCCGGTGTATTGACGAGTCTTAGAGTCCCACAATGGAGTTACCTAGTCCAGGAGAAGCGTTGTGGTGCGCATATGCGATATGCGCATGGACCCGGTTAAAATGCGTGTATGAGATAACGCATATTAATCGGGCGGTTTGCTTTTGGTCGCATCGTATGCGATATGACCGGTTTGCTAAATCAAGTGTTGATTTATCATTGACCATTAGTTTCTCACTTGAAATCCTTTCTTGTCTTTTTGTTGTATGCATGCATGTATGCATTCATTCTTATTCATGCACATATGGATGTGCATGCACACATACATGCATACATCATTCTATCATAGTTGTTGATATAGTAGATGGTGTCAATATAAGACTCACACCCTTTATAAAATATTTGGATATTATTTTTGGAAAAGAAAAATGAAAATGGAAATTGTTTCATGGTTTAATATTTTATTCTTTCATTGACCCTTTTGTTTAACCATGATTTAATTTCTATGGTCATTTTTGTTCCAAACTAAAATATCTAGATATTTTATAACCTTGGTTAAGAATGAGAGATGGAAAATATATATATTCTCTTTTCTCATTTTTATTTTAGTAGCTTATCATTATCTTGAGTTTTATAAGCCATCATCTTCTTCCTCCTTTCTCTCTTGCTCTCTAGTTTTTCTCAAGTGAGCAAAAGATTTACCAAGTTAGGATTTTGAAGTGAGAAAACCAACCATAACACCCTTCTACACTAGTCTTGCCCATTAGTGTAGAGTGTTAGCTTCCATTTCTTCTCTTGATCTTGTGAAGTTTCAAGCTTGGACAAAGAGGACTCCGGGTGGATCGTCGTGGACCTAGAGGATCTCAAGCGGACCTTTTTCCAACCCTCAAGTAGCCAAGGAGTCTAGCGTAGGGAGCTACAAAGGTTGTACTCTCAAAACCCTAGCTTTTACTACTTGTATTTGTGTTAAAGTTTAGTTGCCCTAATTTTTCTAGCATGATCCTTGTGATTGTTTCTTTAGCACCATCTAAATTTTAAATATGGCATGTGTGTTGCCTCCAAACCCTTGTAGTGGTGCTGTAGGAAACCCTTCATGGTATCATAGCCAAGCTAGAGCCTTAGGCGACGTTTAGGCGAAGTTAAAACTCCGATCGAACCCCGAAATACGCATTTTTGAGCCTTCTCTGGACAATTTTTTAAAACTGTGTTTTTTCAGAATTAAAAATACTTAAAAAATTCAGCAGGAAAATCTAAGCATAACTGTAAAAAACGACACCATGATCCGCACATATCGCTGCGGATCCGCGACCATACCTTACTTAGGCCGCGGATCCGCGGCCGTACAGATGCTTTATGGCCTCGTTTTTGTACAGTAATGTTCTTATCTGCTTCTACATATTTTTTGGTATTTTCAATCTGACTCAAGTGTTGAGTATTCTGGGGATTATTTTGGATTCGATGATTCGATCGAAATATTTAATTTCGTGCTGTTTTCGGGAAATTTAGAAAGTATTAAAAAGTTCGAACGGATATCATTAACTCACTTTTTCCCGGCACGAAAAACATTCAAGTGTTGAATTTTTCTCGAGTTTAAATCTTTCGGAAATACGTGCAAGTAACGTGGTGGACCCTCTAGAAGAACACAAACCTTAACTCGATTATGTGACCGTCTGAACTGTCTCTGAACCTTAGGGTTTGGGGCAGTACGGCGTGCCACATGTGAGGCGTTAGCTTGACCCTTCTACGGCTGGACCACTGCTACTGTGACACATTCTGGGATTTTTGAACTCCGCTCAAGTGTTGAGCTATTTAGGAAATTTTGGGTATTTGATTATTCGATCGAAAAGTTTAATACTGTCTATTTATCTGGAATGTGATACAATATGTGGAATTCATAAAGTTAGGCATGAAATGCGAAGTATGTGATATTTCGGATTTACGATGTCTAAAGTGATTGTGGATTCCAAATGTTGTAGTTTTACACTTTCTTTTCTGTGACCGTAAGTGTAGTATGTCGCATATCGCCGGTTTCGTTTCTTTACATCAACGACAATCGGGGTACGCATACTTACTTACGTTGATGATATATGATATTATGTGTTGCTGAGATATGATGTGCAGGATTGTCGCGATTGAATAGCCGGGTTTTTTTTTATGTGAGATGAGAGTTTTCTTTTTATTCATGTAAAATTAAAATGTAATGTAATATTCTTTTATTTGGGGCACTTCCGGATTGAGGTTGATGTCGCCAGTGTTGTATATTATTTACTTCTCCGCATTAGGATAGACCCAAGGAGGGGAGCACAAATGGCCGGGTTCTGGGGTTCAGTAGGAGGCCATCTCGAGGTGTCGAGACCGGGTCTCCTAAACTCAAGAATTGGTAGGGTCGCTTGCTGCTCTCATAGGGGTCTAGGGGTGTGGGCTTGGCTATTCATTGCGACTGTGGAATCCGTATTTTCTATTATTGGCTAAATACTAAAAACGGATGTCCTAGTATATCCTGTATTATCATATGTGTGTTTCTACAGCCTGTATTCTGTGATGTGATATCTGAGACGAATGATATATTATATATATGATATATAGTAGATGTTGCTTATGTTTTACACCCGCGCTAGTCCCGTCCCGGTATGCCGTTAGTTAAGTAACTTAACGGTGCATAACGGAACATTGCGGCGAATGCGGATTGCATTAGCGTACGTTGTATTTTCGTTTCTTTTCTGTGATTGGCTTAAGGACTTAAATGATGGGGCTACATTAATATGATTAATGTAAAGAAAATAAACCTAAAAAGATGTTGTAGAATCGGATTTGAAAACCACTCGGCTCTTTATGAAAAAGCTACATTTAAAAATTGTGAAGCTCAAGCCACTCCTTTTGAAAACTATTTGATTCTACAACGATATCAAGTTCAAAGCGTTAAAGATTTTCTTAAAAATCATCCGCAACCCTCCGTAATTTTAGGAAGTAGAGTACTTAGTATTCATGCTACATTTGTTGACCTTAGCCAAGGCATAGTGTACGGTAGCTAAGTGATGTCTTCCTACAATGCATATGATGTAGATTAATTGGGACGGGCATATGACTTTGTTGATCTTAGCCAAGGGTCATGTGAACGGGTCTAATTAATCAAGAAATGACGGGTTGAACTTGACTAGTGCTTGTGATTTGTTGACCATAGCCAAGGTCATAGGTACTAGGGGTAAAAACCACATCGGGAATTTCAATAGTTGAAATTTGCAATGAGATTGCATACCTTCCATATGATGGTTGGATCCCGATCCCACTGTGGGCAATAGTTGCTCCCAAGAGAGTTTTTCAGTTTAAAATTAGCTAACCCATTAGGTGCCTAGAAAGGTGTTAACGGGGCTACGCCTCTGGGAAAACGAGGTTTACTTTAATTAAGTCCGTGCGAAAGCACGGGGAACCTCCCTCAAGTACCGACACTGGCCTGGCTGAACAGTTAGCGAAGTTGTAGACTGTAATTAATCCTGGCTAGTTTTCTTTTTAAGGTTTGAAAGAAAAACTTGATTAAAGCAGTGGGAGATATCGATTAGACAAGATAATAACCAATCTGATCTTTGCAAGAGCTTTCGCTGAGTGTATTCTTTTCTCTCTCTTAATGGCAGATACCAATGACAGGACTCAAGCTTCTACTAGATAAAAATAAACTGAATGGAACCAATTATAAAGACTGGCTGAGGAATCTGAAAATTGCCTTGACTTATGATAAAGTATCATATGTCCTCACGACTCCAGCCCCGCCCGTCCCAGGTCCAAAATCCTCAGTTGCGGATATTGAAGTCCGCAAGACATGGGACGCTGACTGTGCCATGGCCAAATGCCTCGCGCTTGCATCGATGGACAACACACATCAAAAGCAGCACGAGAATATGGACATTCACGACATATTCCTCCATACAAAGGAGTTGTATGGAGAGCAATCCTGCGTATTACGATACGAAGTATCAAAGAAATTGTTTCAGATGCGAATGACCCCTGGCACACCAGTAGAAGACCATGTTCTGAAGATGATAGCTCTTATAGAAGAGCTTGAGGACCTTGGATGGACGATGGACAATGAACAATATACGGATATTATTCTGCAGTCCCTCCCCTCCACCTTCGCTCAATTTATAGTTAACTTCAACATGCACAACATGGAGAAGGAACTACCTGAACTCTTTAATATGTTAAGGAGCGCAGAGAGCACACTGAAATCAGTGAAAACTCCCGTTTTGAGTGTTAGGCAATCTTCTTCTTCTCGCCCAAAGGCTAAGGCCAAGGGAAAGATAAAGAAGAAGCCCACCAAGCCTAGGGGTGGAGTTAAAAAGGTTAAGGGGAAGGACAAGTCCAAAGCTGGAGAATCGGGGAAAGGGGAATGTTTTCATTGCCACCAAACAGGACATTGGAAGCGCAACTGCACGGAGTACTTAAATCTCAAGAAGAAGTATGGGGATGCTTCCGCTTCAGGTGTGTTTGTGACAGAAAACTGTTTTTCAATGAACACTGCTTCCTGGGTATTAGATACCAGTTCAGGTTCTCACATTTGCAATTCTATGCAGGGGCTGAGAAATAGCAAGGTTTTGAAGACATGTGACCATACTCTCCGCGTTGGAAATGGTTCCAATGTACATACAGTCGCAGTGGGAGAGTATCATTTGGGGTTGCCGTCTGGGTGTATATTAGTTTTGAACCCATGTTATTTTGTACCAAGTATGCTTTGTAATATAATATCTGTTTCTTTGTTAGACAATGAAGGATATAATTTTGTATTGCAGAACAATGTTATGAACATTCACCTGAATCAACTGTTGGTTGGGTATGGTACGCTTAATAACGGGATATACGTCCTAAATCAACACACAGTTTTCAGCATACAACACACTAATAAAAGAAAACTTTCAGAAATAAATGAAGCTTTTCTTTGACACTGTAGATTTGGTCATATTAATGAAACAAGACTAAACAAGTTACACAAAGATGGCTATTTAAACTCTTTTGAATATAAATCTTATGCGACTTGCCAGTCTTGTATCAAGGGTAAAATGACCAAAACTCCGTTTAACGGACACGGAGAAAGAGCTACTGAGCTCCTAGGCCTCATACATAGTGATGTATGTGGGCCAATGTCTACACAGGCTAGAGGCGGTTTTTCATACTTCATTACTTTCACTGGCGATTTCTCAAGATTCGATCATGTATTTTTATTAAAGCACAAATCCGAAGCTTTCGAGAGGTTCACTGAATATAAACTCGAAGTAGAAAAACAAACCGGCTTGAGTATAAAAATGCTTCAATCAGATCGAGGTGGGGAGTACCTCAGTACAGAATTTGCAAACTTCCTAAAAGAGAATGGGATTCTCTCTCAGCTCACTCCTCCTTACACACCACAGCACAACGGTGTGTCTGAACGATGGAATCAGACCCTATTAGATATGGTCCGATCCATGATGAGTGATGCTGAGTTACCCGTCTCATTTTGGGGGCATGCATTGGAGACTGCAGCGTTTCTACTGAACAAGGTTCCAACCAAAACTGTGTCTACCACGCCATATGAGATATGGCATGGGAAGAGACCATCTCTTAAGTGAATTAAGATTTGGGGTTGTCCGGCCTATGTTAAAAGGCAGAATCCGGATAAACTCGAGACACGGTCGGTCATGTGTAATTTTGTGGGATATCCAAAGAACTCTTATGGATATCTTTTCTACCACAAGGAGGAACAAAAGGTGTTTGTTTCTCAGCATGCTACATTCTTGGAAAAAGTGTTTTTCACAAATGAAACTGATGGCAATGTAGTGGATCTAGAAGAGGTTCTAGAGACACAAACTACAAATGACGACTTGGTTGAACCGGCTGTTGCAATAGAAACTGAGGAGCCTCGGCCACTCCGTAGGTCTGGTAGGACTTCTCGCCCACCAGAGAGGTACTACGGTTTCCTCATTGATAGTGACGGAGAAGACTGCATCATGGAGGATGATGATCCTACCAGCTTTCATCAAGCTATCACGAGTGGAGACTCTGTGAAGTGGCTGGATGCCATGAGATCCGAAATGGAGTCTATGTACACCAACAAAGTATGGACTTTGGACGTTGTACCCCCTGGGGTAAAACCTGCAGGGTGCAAATGGATCTTTAAAAGAAAGATTGGTGTAGATGGGCAGGTGGAGACCTATAAGGCAAGACCTGTGGCGAAGGGTTTTCGTCAAAGACCAGGTTTGGACTATGACGAAACTTTTTCTCCTGTAGCCATGTTTAAATCCATTCGGATCCTACTTGCTATTGCTGCTCACTATGACTATGAAATCTGGCAGATGGACGTTAAAACGGCATATCTAAATGGAAATTTGGAAGAATGCGTTTATATGTTTCAACAAGAGGGCTTCATTGACAGTGGGAGCAGCGGGAAAGCATGTAAATTGCTTAAATCCATATATTGGTTAAAGCAGGCATCACAGAGTTGGAACATCTGTTTCGATGATGTTATCAAAGAGTTTGATTTCATTAAAAATCCAGATGAACCTTGTGTTTATAAGAAGGCTGTAGGGAGAGCTGTCACATTCCTCGTATTGTACGTGGATGAAATTCTTCTGATAAGAAATGATATTCCTATGCTACAGTCGGTCAAATCTTTCTTATCACTAAGGTTCTCCATGAAGGACCTGGGTGATGCCACATACATTCTGGGCATAAGGATCTATAGGGATAGATCCAAGAGGTTATTGGGATTGTCCTACACCAGGTACATCAACACCATCCTAAAACGGTTTAGTATGGAAGACTCCAAGCGGGGTGCCTTACCCGCTTGCCATGGGGTCACTCTCTCTAAGGACTCTTGCGCAAAGACCGATGAAGGGAGAGCACGCATGAGCATTATACCCTATGCTTCGGCAGTAGGATCTATAATGTATGCGATGTTATGTACACGCCCAGAAGTAGCTTATGCACTTAGTGTTGTAAGCAGGTATCAATCCAACCCATGGGAGAATCACTGGATAGCTGTGAAGAACATTATTAAGTACTTACGAAGGACTAAAGAATTGATCTTGGTGTATGGTAATGGAGATCTCCAAATGGTGGCCTTTACCGATTCGAGCTTCCAGAGCGATAAGGACGACATCAAATCTATCTCCGGGTTTGTATTTACCCTCAATGGAGGGGCGGTAAGTTGGAAGAGTTCCAAACAGGATACCGTTGCAGACTCTACGATGGAGGCTGAGTACATTGTTGCGAATGATGCCGCCAAGGAAGCCGTCTGGATGAACAAGTTCGCCTCGGAGCTAGGAGTAGTTCCAACCATTATTGATCCAATACCATTGTATTGTGATAATAATGGGGCTATGGCGTTAGCCAAGGAGCCCAGGTCCCATCAGCCGTCCAGACACATCGTGAGGCGTTTTCATCTGATCCGGGAGATTGTAGATCGCCGCGAGATCGAGATTAGGAGAGTAGACACAAAGAATAACACCGCGGATCCATTCACCAAGGCCCTCCCTCAGCCGCAACATGAGCGACTTTTTGAGATGTTGGGTATGAGATACGCCAATAACTGGCCTTAGTGCAAGTGGGAGATTGTTGGATTTATGTATGCCCTAGAGGCCATTATATGGTAGTGGATGTATTTATACATGTGTGTGTGTATATATATATATATATATATATTCAGTGTACATTCTTGCTCGACATGATAGTATACTATCTGGTTCTTCTTTATCTAACATATTGATTTGATCATGCTTTTATTCATTCACACATGTTGATAAAGCCCTGAGGATTAGGCTTGACTACTGTGATTATGATAGAGATCATATTAGTGGGACATCTGTAGTTTTTAAGCATATCCTGGAATGTCCCTAGTCGTAGGTGCATCGAGACGGGGCATTGATATACCAGAGTAGACTAGCGTATATGATACTAGACCCATATGATGGGCGATGGATGTTCCCACATTCATCGATGTTTGACATCGAGATCGTATACGGGTGCTCAGTGGTGACTGGGTACACTGGACGGACTCACCGAGAACTCCTATATAGAAATATATCTATCGTCGGATAGCAGTTCTCAGGTGACACTGGTGCAGGTTAGTCTGTAGACCCGAGATCGTCATAGAGTCTTGTGTGTTCTCCCACTGTACTTTGATTACCACCCAACCACGGCTCTACTGAGTCGTGCAAATAGGTGGCCGTTGGGTACAGTCCCGAGAAACAAGAAGGTGATGAGCGATAGGAGGGGTTTCGTCTCTCCCGGTATTGGGAGTTGATGCTGTGTTGTTCTCGACTGGCTATATCAGTAAGTCCCTGGCCAGGGCTGTTGAGATTTACCGATAAGTGTTATCAGTAGTTTGTCGATCTGTTATAGACCATTCATCGGCACGACTTATTGAGTTATTAGGGTCGACGTTACCATCCCTAGACTCGATATGCAGCATATCCGACGAAGAGAACGGACTGTACAACAGTGTTGCCGGTTGGCTCGACAGGAGTTGTGACAGGTTCGCTTGTTTTCTTCTGATCACCCAATACCCGGGTGGCCGTTACGTTTAGCTGACCGCTTGCGGCTTAGCGGTGCTTGATATGATCATCACCCACTGCCGGCGTATTGACGAGTCTTAGAGTCCCACAATGGAGTTACCCAGTCCAGGCGAAACGTTGTGGTGCGCATATGCGATATGCACATGGACCCGGTTAAAATGCGTGTATGAGATAACGCATATTAATCGGACGGTTTGCTTTTAGTCGGGTCGTATGCGATATGACCGGTTTGCTAAATCAAGTGTTGATTTATCATTGACCATTAGTTTATCACTTGAAATCCTTTCTTGTCTTTTTGTTGTATTCATGCATGTATGCATTCATTCTTATTCATGCACATATGGATGTGCATGCACACATACATGCATACATCATTCTATCATGGTTGTTGATATAGTGGATGGTGGCAATATAAGACTCACACCCTTTATAAAATATATAGATATTATTTTTGGAAAAGAAAAATGAAAATGGAAATTGTTTCATGGTTTAATATTTTATTCTTTCATTAACCCTTTTGTGTAACCATGATTTAATTTCTATGGTCATTTTTGTTCCAAACTAAAATATCTAGATATTTTATAACCTTGGTTAAGAATGAGAGATGGAAAATATATATATTCTCTTTTCCCATTTTTATTTTAGTAGCTTATCATTATCTTGAGTTTTATAAGCCATCATCTTCTTCCTCCTTTCTCTCTTGCTCTCTAGTTTTTATCAAGTGAGCAAAAGAGTTACCAAGTTAGGATTTTGAAGTGAGAAAACCAACCACAACACCATTCTACACTAGTCTTGCCCATTAGTGTAGAGTGTTAGCATCCATTTCTTCTCTTGATCTTGTGAAGTTTCAAGCTTGGACAAAGAGGACTCCGGGTGGATCGTCGTGGACCTAGATGATCTCAAGCGGACCTTTTTCCAACCCTCAAGTAGCCAAGGAGTCTAGCGTAGGGAGCTACAAAGGTTGTACTCTCAAAACCCTAGCTTTTACTACTTGTGTTTGTGTTAAATTTTAGTTGCCCTAATTTTTCTAGCATGATCCTTGTGATTGTTTCTTTAGCACCATCTAAATTTTAAATATGGCATGTGTGTTGCCTCCAAACCCTTGTAGTGGTGCTGTAGGAAACCCTTCACAAGTCTCATAAACCCTAGTTGTAATTGTAACCTAGCATGTTACAATATTATAGATCACATATATAATATATAATGTAACAAAAGAAAATATTACAACTAACATATATCGCATATACATCAATGTATTATCCAAGTGAGAAAAAGAATCAATAAAGTGAGCTTATATTAGTTAATGCAACGTAATATATCTCATATATAATTATACATTAAATTATCGAATCAACACTTGATCCGATAATCCGGCTATTTCATAAATAACCGACTAATATAAAATGTAACTGTTCATCGAATCAACACTTGATCTGATGACCCGGCTATATCACATATACCCGGCCGATATCACATATCGCGAGAATCTAATACGGTATCACATACACGTATTGTTCTCGGTTCCGCACATATCACATATGTGCTCCTACTCCATTTTGCCTGAGCCAGGAAGCCTCTGTGTAGGACTCTAAAGAATCGTCAATACGCCGACAGTAGGTGATGATCATATAAAACACCCACAAGCTGCAAGCGGTTAGCTAAACGTAACAGCCACCTAGGTATTGAGCGATCAGAAGATCAACAAGCAAGCCTGTACATTCTCCTGTGAATCTAACCAGTAAAACTCCCGTATAGTCCGGTATCTTCATCTGATATGTCGCATATGTAGTCTAGGGGTGGTAAACGTCAGACCCCAGTAACAGATAAGTCGTGTCGATATGAGGTCCATAACAGTTCGAGAAACCACTGATAAGGCTTACCAGTAAATCTCAGCAACCCTGGCTATGGATTTCTAGTTATAACCAATCGAACATAGCGCAACATCAACTCCCAATACCGGGTGAGATGAAACCCCTCCTATCGCTCATTGCCTCCATGTGATTTGGGACTGTAACCAAAAGCCACCATTTCGCACGTTCTCTTGAACGTGGTAAGGTGGAAATCAAAGCACAGTGGGAATCACACAAGACTCTATGACGATCTAGGGTCTACAGACTAACTTGTACCAGTGTCACCAGAGAACTACCATCTGACGTGAGGTATATTACCATCTGGGAGTTCGGCTAGTTCGTCCAGTGTACCCAGTCTCCATAGAGCACCCGTACACTATCTCTGATGTCAAACACCAATGGATATGGGATCATCCATCGCCCATTTACATGGGTCGAGAAGCTATACGCTAGTCTACTCTGGTATATCGATGCCCTATCTCGATGCACCTACGACTAAAAACAATTGAAGGATGTACTTAGCGACTAGTATGATCTGCTTCATAGTCCTGGTAGTCAAGTACTCATCCTAAAGGCTTTATCAACATGTAATATAGAGACAATCAGAGTACATGTTAAGATAAAGAGCAACCAGATAGCATACTATCATGTCGAGCAAGAAAGTCTTCCATATATATGTCTAAGCATCCACTACAATATACATCGTATGTATAGTAATGGTCTCTAGGGCATACATACCACTAACAATCTCCCACTTGCACTAGGGCCATCTGTTGTATTATCTCATACCCAACAATCAGCTGTGGTTGAAGTATCTCATACTCAACCATCCCATAAATGTCTCTACTGGGAAATAGTCCTTTGTGAGTGGATCCGCGCTGTTGTCCTCTGTATCTACTCTCCTAACCTCGATCTCCCTGGAGATCATCCATCTCCATGATCAGGTGATACTGCCTAAGAATATGTCTGGATCTCTGATGGGACGGGGGTTCCTAGGCATAAGCCATAAGTCCATTGTCATACAATGGTAGGAATGAAGTTCATCTCATGAACTAATATATATACAGACTACTTCTTTGGTAGTATCCTTGGTAATGATGTATCTATCCTTTAATCTTCTAGTTTGCCACGGTATCTAGCTTGGAACTCTTCCAACATGCTGTCCTTCCACTGAGGGTAAAAACAATGCCTGTGACTGACATTCAGTCGACCATACCACCCCGGAAGCAATCCAGTGATTCTCTCCAGGATCGATTGATACCATCTCACTACACCTAGTGAGAATCCTAACATCCAATTAGATCTATCTCATAGATCGAAAACCCAGGATTTAGGAGGTATCACCTTGATCCTATATGGAGAATCTTTATGATAAGAGGAGATTGACCGAGCGTTGCATAGGAAACTCCTTCCCTATCAAGAGTATGTCATCCAAGTACTGTACGCGGATCACTACCATACTCCCTACTACCTTTTTGTATATAGGTTCATCTACCATTTTGATGAAGTCAAACTCTTTGACTACCAAATCAAAACAGACGTTCCAACTCCGCGATGCCTGATTTATCCCATAAAACAACTTGCACACGTTTCCGCTGCTTCCACTGTCTACGAAGCCCTCTGGCTGTGTACTTAAAGACGCTCATTTCCAAATCACTAATTAGAAAATTAGTCCTGACACCCAACCGCCAGATATCGTAGTCATAGTATTTAGCAGTGGCAAGTAGGATCTGGATGGACTTAACTATAGCTTTGAAAGTCTTAACTTTTCCATATACACCAAGTAATCTTCTCAAGATATACTTGCTCCTGATGGGAATTTAACCCTTCAGATAAAGTAACCAAAGTCCATACTTTGTTGATGTATATGGATTCCATCTCAGATCGCTTAGCATCCAGCCATTCTTACAGCGTCCCCACTCTTGATGCCCTGCTCGAAACTAGTTGGGTCATCATCTCATGATGCAATTCTCTCTCCTACTGTCAAAGAGAAACCGAAGCATCTCTCAGGTGGGTGAGGAACCCTACTAGATCAGCGGAGAGGCTGAGATTCGTTGGAAACTATTGAATCCTCCGGTTGTACCAAATCATCAGCTTATAGCTGGAACTCCTTCTAGTTCTACCTCATGATCACTAAGTCCTTCACAAGAAATTCCCTTTCCAAAAGGTGGCATGCTGAGAAAACAAAACACCTTTTTTTTCTCAGTGTGGTAGAAGCTATTCCCTTGCGAATGGTTGGGATATCTAACAAACTTCTACAGAACTGACCTTGCCTCGAGCTTATCCGGTTTTTGCTTTTAGACATAGGCCGGACAACCCCAAATCTTAACATCCTTAAGAGTTATGTTTTTCCCATACCATATCACATATGGAGTGGTAGGCACCTGATTTGGTTTGAACCCTATTCAATAGGTATGTATCTTCACAAGTGCATATCCCCAAAAGGAAATAGGCAACTCAGTACTACTCATCATAGAGCACACCATATCATATAGTGTGCGATTTCTCCGCCCCGATATACCAACGTGCTGTAGTGTATACGGAGGAGTAATGCTGAGAGAGAATCTCATTCTCCTTTAGAATATTCTATGAATTCCGTGCTTAAGTATTCTTCTACCTGATCACATCAAAGTACATAATACTTATACATGTTTTTGTTCTCTACTTCTGACTTATATTCATTGAATTTCTCAAAAGGTTCAGACTTGTGTTTCAACAGGAACATATGTCCGAATCTTGAGAGATAATCAGTGAATGTAATGAAGTACAAAGAACCGGTCCTGGCATGTGTAGACAGGGGACCTTACATACATCATCATGTATCAATCCCAAGAGTTCACTAACTCTTTCTCTGTTTCCAATAAACGGAGCTATGGTCATCTTATCTTTGTGACATGACTGGCAAGTTTTACAAGATGTAAATTCAAACTAATTTAAATATGCATCTGTATGTACCTTCAGCTAGTCTGGTCACATTGATATGACCTAGTCTACAATACCTCAAGAAGGATTTGTTCATTTCTGAACTCTTCCTCTCGTGTGTGTTCTGTACGTTAAGAACTGTGGTTTGATTTAGAACGTATATGCTTTTAGATAACGTGCTTGAACCGATCAACTCTTGATATAGGAAATGTTCAAAATATTGTCCATCAATACAAAATTATATCCTTCTTTACTAAATAAAGATACTGATATGATATTGTATATCAGGTTCGGTATCTAATAACATTCGTTCAAAATCAATGTATTTTGGTAATATAGGGTGATAACTGCCAACATACTTGGCTGCAACACTTGCACCATTTTTAACTCTTAAAACTTATTACCCTTTTTCTCAGTTCTCTACCTATCTGTAGCCCATGTAAGATTACATATATGAGATCCTGATCCGGTATCTCATACCCAGGACGTAAAGGATACTGAGAAATAGTTCTCTGTAATAAACACACCCGAAGAAGATGCACCATCATACACAATCTTCGTTTCGGCGGCACGGGATTTCTGGTAATCCCCTATTTCCTGCTCGGTTTTATTATAATTATATGTTGGAGCGGGACCAACGTTCCCTAGCGCAGTATAACAAGCAGGTTCGGTCAATATATCCGTATTATCATCTTGATTAAGGCGTGACATCGTCGCTACCTGGAGAGAGAGAGAAGAAAGCACTCAGCGTATGCTCTTGCAAGATTTGATTGGTTATTAATATATCTAATCAGGATGGCTCCAACTGTTTTAGTCAAATCTTCCTTCAAACCCTAAAAGGTAAGACTAGCCGGAATTAATTACACCCTACAAGTTCGCCAATCTTTCAGCCAGGCCAGTGCTGGTACTTTGAAGGAGGTTCCCCGTACTTTCACAGGGACTTAATTAAAATAAAACTCGTTTTCCCAGAGGCGTAACCCCGTTCACACCTTTCTAGATACCTACTTGATCGGCTAATTGTAATGGGTAAATCTTTCTCAGGAGTAACTCTTACTCGCAGTGGGTATCGGGATCCAACTATCTCATAGGAGGTATGCAATCTCATTGCAAATTTCAACTCTTGAAATTCCTGATAATATTTTACCCATAGCAGCTATATGACCTTAACATAGTCAACAAAACATATGTGCTAGTCAAGTTCAACCCGTCATTTCCCGATTAAATTAAACCCACCCGCAAGACCCTTAACATAGTCAACAAAGTCGCATGACTACCTAAATCCAATCGCATCATATGCTTATGCAGATAAGCATAAATAGCTACCGCACACTACGCCTTGACGAAAGCCAACAAACGTTGCACGAATACTATGAAATACTTATCTGAAATGACGGAGGGCTACGACATGTTTTTATGAAAACACTTTGCGTAATGAACTTGATATCGTTGTAGAATCAAATGATTTAAATAGAGTGTTTTTGATGGTTTTACTAGTTTTGCTAAAGAGGTCACACCCGGTGAAGGGATCTCGGCTCTTTCCTCGTCGAATGAGGTGCGGGATATTCACAATACCACTGTACAAAGCAAGAACTAGAAAAGCAATCAAAAAGACAAACCGAGGGTTGTAGCATCTGCTAGTTATTGCTAAAGAGGTCATTCTCGGTGAAGGGATTCGGCTCTTTCTTTATCGAATAAGGTGTTGGATGTTCTACTAGGAGCACCGTTATGCAAAGCAATAACTAGAGCTACCTGTTTTTGAAAATTCGATTCCATAACATCTTTAGGTTTGTTTTATTTCATTAATCTCATTAATGAAGTCCCATCATTTTAAGTTACCTAAACATCACAGATAAATAAAACATACACTTATGCAATCCGCATTCGCCTCGATGTCCCCTCGTGCACCGTTAGGTTAGGTATCTAACGGCAGAGTGGGGCAGTGCTAGCGCGGGTGTAAAACATAAGCAACGTCTGTATAATTGATCAGATATACTATATCCAGTATCTATCTCAACATATCAAATGATCACATCACAGATATCGCAGCGGAAGAAACATATGAAATATTGGATATACTAGGAGGTCCGTGTTTTATTGCGAGCCTCTATAAAACACGGATTCCACGGTCGCGATGAATAGCCAATCCCAACCCCTAGACCCCTGCGAGTGCGGCAAGCAACCCTACCAATTCTAGAGTAAGGAGACCCGGTCTCGACTCCTCGAGATGGTTTCCCACTAGACCCTAGAACCTGGTTACTTATGCTTCCCGTCTTGGGTCTATCCTAATGCGGAAAAGTAAATAATATACAATGGTGACATCATCCTCAACCCGGAAGTGCCCCAATAAAAGAATATTACATACAATGAATTTTACATAAATGAAAATAAAAACTCCCATCTCACATAAAACCCCCGGCTATTCAAAACACGACGATCCAATATAACATATCACAGCAACACATAACATCACATTTCATCAACATAAGTAAATATGCGTATCCCAATTGTCGTTGATGTATAGCAATGAAACCGGCGATACACCACATATTACACTTACGGTCGCAGAAAAGAAAGTGTAAAACTATAACAGTTGGAATCCGCAACCTCCTTTGACATCGCATGCCTAACAAAATGAATTCCTTAGACATCGCATGCCTAACAAAATGAATTCTTTAGATATCGCATGCCTAACAATTATAAACCCCGCATTTTAGTCTCGATCTCGAAAACACTTTTCTATATCTAGTCCGGCAGTTCAACAAGATTCCCGACATCCTGATCGAATGCTTGTCGGAAACTTTAGTAGACGGCTGCACCCCTCGATGCCATCGAAGTAGTGCACTAAGGCAGAACACCGCTGCCACAAGCACCCGAACGGATGCTTTTGGCGACGAGGTTCTCCTATAGTCACTTGGTCGGGGCTATGGGGCGTGGCTATCTATTAAGTTTTCCCGGTGAGTATTCGCATACGTTACGTGATTGCGGCGGACTTTTGATCTCTCAAAATCCCGTAGCAACCGATCAAATGAGAATAAACTGCTAGATTTATAAAATTCAAATTAGTTATCTTATAACTATATGTGGATTCCAAATATTGTATCACATTACAGAAAAATTTAGACGGCGTTAAATTTTCCGATCGAATTAACAAACACCCAAAATTTCCCTATTTGTTCAATACTTGAACTTAGTTTAAAAGCATCCATCACATGTCACAGTACCAATGGACCAGCCCGTAGAAGGGTCAAACCAACACCTCACATGTGGCAACGCCAAACTACTACAAAACCTAAGGTTTAGAGGTGGTACTGACGGTCACATAATCGAGTTAAGGTTTTCTTTCTTCTAGAGGGTCCATTTTGTTACTTGCACGATATTTGAATGTTCATTAATTATGGAAAAATCCAACACTTGGAAATTTTCCGGCAGGGGAAAAATTCAGTTATTGAGATCCGTTCGAACTTTTTAACACTGTCTAAACAAACCGAAACAAGGCTAGAATTGCGAATACGAAACACTCTGAATTTGTTAATGCAGTAAATTAACATCATATTCAATTTTAGCAAAAACAAACAACACCTGAAGTACCAAACCCTAGAGATTAGAACCTCACCCAAAACTGGATCTCAAAACCCACCTAGGGGCCGGCCTTCTCGGATTTCCTAGCCATGTGCTCGGCCAAAATCCGAGCGCATGGGTCCAGGTTTGGGTTATGTTCACTATGTATCTCATACATCATTTTGCACTTGTTTGAAAAATTTTTAGAGATCATTTTAAAATCGACACAATCTAGGGTTTTGCATCGGGTGTTTCGGAGTTGTTTCGGTTTCGTAATCCTACACTTATCCGTTTAATTATTTACCTAGGCTCTGATACCACTGTTGGGATACCTACTACGGCAGCAAGGTTTTGGGTGGCATCTCACATGCCAATTTCAAATTTTTGCCATAATAGATAATCTTAAACCTAGATAATTAACTAGAGAATCAAACAAAACTAGCATGTTAACAATTTAACATCTAAGAGTTAGGGATTACAACCTTTGTACTCCGTTCCTTCACTTCATAAGCTCCGTGTTTAGGTCCCTTCGGTGCGATCATCATGGACCCGGACTCTAGAGAGGCTCCATGAGGTGAATGAGGTATCTTGCTTGAAGTCTTCCTTTTCAAAGATGATCTAACTTGAAGAATCTCAAACCCAAGTTTACACTTCTCTAATGAAGAATTAGTGAAGTGAACACCCTAATCTAAGTGGCTAGAATAGATGAGAATGATGAAGTAGGAATTTTGCTCTCTTTTGTTTTCTTGATCTCACTTTTAAATCACCACAAACAAAACGCTAGAAAGCTTTTTCAAGGGGAGAAGAAGAATAAATCCTTTTGTGATAAATAATGAATTTTTGTGTGGTTAGAATTGCAACCATGGGCTAAAGATGACATCCTTAACCCTTGTAGAGACATAACCACTTGCTATGGTTAGTGTTAGGTCAATAAATATCTTAAGGAAGACAAAAGGGGTGGACAAAGTCAAAGAAGCCTACAATCTTCCATCAATAAATCAACCATGACTAATTCCAACATTATTTGTATTTCCTTAATAATAATTATTAACCCTAATCTAACCCTAGCATGGTTCAAGTCTCATAAACCATAGTTGCAACTGTAACCTAGCATGTTACAATATTATATATCACACATATAATATATAATGTAACAAAAGAAAAAATAATACAATTAACATACATCGCATATACATCAATGTATTATCCAAGTGAGAAAAAGAATCAATAAAGAGAGCTTATATTAGTTAATTTAACATAATATATCTCATATATAATTATACATTAAATTATCGAATCGACACTTGATCCGATAATCCGGCTATTTCATAAATAACCGACTAATATAAAATGTATCAGTTCATCGAATCAACACTTGATCCGATGACCCGGCTATATCACATATACCCGGCCGATATCACTTAACGCGAGAATCTAATACGGTATCACATACACGTATTATTCTCGGTCCCGCACATAGCACATATGTGCTCCTACTCCATTTTGCCTGAACCAGGAAACCTCTGTCTAGGACTCTAAAGAACCGTCAATACTTCGGCAGTAGGTGATGATCATATCAAACACCTACAAGCTGCAAGCGATCAGCTAAACGTAACAGCCACCCAGGTATTGAGCGATCAGAAGATCAACATGCAAGCCTGTACATTCTCCTGTGAATCCAACCAGTAACACTCCCATACAGTCCAGTCCATTCGTCTGATATGTCGCATATATATTCTAGCGGTGGTAAACGTCAGACCCTAGTAACCGATAAGTCATGTCGATATGAGGTCCATAACAGTTCGAGAAACTACTGATAACACTTACCAGTAAATCTCAGCAACCCTGGCCAGGGATTTCCAGTTATAGACACAACATCAACTCCCAATACCGGGAGAGACGAAACCCCTCCTATCGCTCATTTCCTCCATGTGATTCGGGACTGTACCCAAAAGCCACCGTTTTGCACGTTCACTTGAACGAGATAAGGTGGAAATCAAATCATGGTGGGAATCACACAAGACTTTATGACGATCTCGGGTTTATAGACTAACCTGTATAAGTGTCACCAGAGAACTGCCATCTGACGTGAGGTATAATACCATCTGGGAGTTCTCGGCGAGTTCGTCCAGTTTACCCAGTCTTTACTGAGCACCCGTATACTATCTCTGATGTATAACATCAATGGATATGGGATCATCCATCGCCCATCTACAAGGGTCGAGAAGCTATACGCTAGTCTACTCTGGTATATCGATGCCTGATTGAAACGAATTCTTGTTGTGTATGTTAGAAAATGTATAGAAATCACAACCAAAAATTATTTGACCGCAATCAATAACGGTGTCGATTGTAGCGCGTTAGCGAGTGCGGATCGTCCACAGGGAAAGTGAGATTTTCTTGTAATTGAATTAGATGAGTCGAAAATTAAAAAGAAAAGAAAAGAAAAGACAATTCGATTCAAGATTTAAAAGTGAATTTCAAGAATTAGCAAAATCTAGATCTAAATCTAATTATCAAGAAAACATTAAAAATCAAGAATCAAGAATTGATGATATCCAATCCAATAATCAAGAATCGAAGTGAGGCTCGTAGGAATCGATCGAATCTATAGACGTGATGAAATCTATTGATTACGTTTTCTTATCCATCGATGATTTGATACTAGATCGATGATGATCAACGAGAATTAGGGATTTCTTGCGGGAACTAAAGTTTCATCATCTATCCCTTGTTCTTTCGTTGATTTTATTCACATTCTAGCCTTTAGTAAATTCAAGAATCAATCGTGGATCCCTAATTAAGAGCGAACACAATCAAGAAAGCATCGCCCGAAACTAGGTCGTCGATTCTTCAATTTGCTAAGGTTTACAAAACTCATAAGACTTAAGAATCGTTTCAAGATTTGTAACATCATCATCTATTTATTCTCTCGACTCCTTCACGAGCGGAGTTTTACTCAAACATCATAACAAGAAACACAATTAAGAATTGAGATCAAATCATGATGCAAGAATTTAAAGAAAGCAAGATAATAGAATTTCACCTTTATTTATCAACAATTTCGTTACAATTCTCTCAAGAATCTACAAGAGGAAAGAACTCGATCGTCGATTTCGGTTTCGCTCGGCTCCTTGAGTCGCGGATCTCCTTAGATCACTTGCTCCGATGAAGTCCGGAGTCGCTTTCTAAAGGATCGAAGGCTTCATGCTTCATTTGGTACTTGAAGTTCTTGATTTTGGCTTTGGATTTTTGAATTGGGGATTAGGGTTTACAAGTTGTGTCACTCAACTTGTATTGGGGATGGATGAAGAACAACTTTCAACAACCTCTAGAAGTGAAGCCTAGGGCCCCTTTTATTGCCTTAAGAATGGTTAGCTTCCTTTGTAAGCTTGGATTAGGTTAGCTTCCCTTGTAAGGTTGGTAGTTAGGAGGAAGGTTCTAGAATTAGTTAGTTAGGGTTAGCTTCCTTCATAAACTTGGAGGTTAGGGAGAAGCTTCTAGGTTTTAAGGTAGTTACTTGGCTTGCTTTGGAAGCTTGGAAGTTTAGTTTGAGTAAGGAGCTTGCTGATCTGGCAGAAGACTCTAGAGATTTCTGGAAATTGTCATATCTTGATGAGGTGTAGGCACTGAGAGGAGAATACTACAATGAAGCTTTGATGATGACGTGGCAATACGGCCGCGGATCCGCGGCACGTTCCTGCTCCGGCCGCTGATCCACGGTCACGTGAGGGCTTCAGTAATTTAATTTCTGTGTGCTACTTCCTCTTGACTTAATGGTATTTTGCTGATATGTTGAATTTTATATTTCTTTCTGTATCAATGCCAGATCAAAAATCTTAGACTTGGCACATCTTTTATCAGCACTTTGACAATTTTGGCTCGGTTCCTGTAATTTCCTGCACAGATCTTTGAAACAAGTGTTGCGCTATACAAGGATGATGCGATGCCATGATAAACACTCAATTTCCCTTAAAATGCCGGTTTTAGTATACAACACAGGTATTCTAGTATTTTACAGCTGTTTTGCTAATATGTGCAATATTAATACCGAACACTTCTAGATGAATGCAAATGATAGGGAAATTGACGTATTAAAAATGCAATATTTTCGACTGATCAAATTCCCCCAAACTTATTTTCGGTCGTCTCGAGCGAATTGTTTTATTAAAAAGAGAAGGAGAAAATAAAAAAAGAGAAAAAATAACTAGCACACTTTCGTAGGCAACACGATTGCACTGAGCACGTGCAACAAGCCTTTAAACCTCTAGGTGTCCCTAGTAGAAGGAGTGTTGTCTCCTGAGGGTTTTCAGCGGATTGCACCCACAAAATCCCATAATAAAAGGAAGACCGTGAAAATTACATATAAAGACAAGAATTGTAAATGAAAAACTTTGAAAATTAGAGTTTCCAACTATGCTAGCTTTTTGGTTGTCATGAGCCCTATCATAATAGTCATGAAAAGATATTAGAAATCACATCATCCCTTAATAAAACATCGTCTTTATTCTTCATTCCTATCTTTCTTCCAAACATCGATCATATAACCCTACGTGTGTGTAATAGACATCCCTACACCCGGAGAATTCAATTCAAGCTATCATACTCTTGTCAATCTGCCTCAATACTTTTTAATTAATGAATATTTAGATGAATTTGCTCACACACTTTCATGCGACCGTTAATACTTCTTGAGGTACTAACCGACCGATTACTCCTGTGTTTGCTTATTTGGTGTTTTCCTCGTCTTCCACCACCTAAGGCTTAGCAGTGACTCCCAGACCAGTTGGTCTAAGGCACTAGGTGAAGAGGCACCCTCACTATATTTTTTTATTGCTAGCTTGGCGATAACTAAACCAGTGTTCATTTTTCATCACCATTTTTATATTTTATTCAATTTTTTATTTCCTTCATACATCGGCTTTTAGATAAGAGCATTTCAAGGTATCCTCTACTATCCCGAGCTTAAAGACGTGTGTAAGTGCTTATAGTTGGGTATCAACGTTCAAAATATTTGGCTTCCATAATAGGAATTATTTTTCAGATTTATTTTTATCCTCAGATTAATGACTTCCTTCATCTTACCAACCCTTGGGACAACGGCTCATAACTACTTATTACTAGTTCATATAAGAAAACTTCTAATTTTCTAGGTTTTCTTAAATTTTTCCAATCTTTTGGATGTAATTTTTCACTATCTAATCTTTTATTATCTTATTTATGTACAAAAATATTTTTATCTTTTGAAATTTTTGAAATTTTTATAGGTTTTCAAAATTGTTTTGTGCTTATGCGAAGTATGATGCAAATGATGCGAAAATAAGCACAAACCTCCCCCAAACTTGTTTTCATTGGAGTCCTCACTGTTGCCATCTGCTAAATCTCAAAAAACCTGTAAGCCTGGGAGGAAATTTATTAATGGGGAAAAATATTTAAGTGAAGATCCTCCCCCAAACTTATTTTTGGCTCATCTTTTTGTGTAAAAATTTTCTTATCAAGAGCCAGATTGTACCCCCCCAAACTTGAGTTAAGCCATGTTAATCTTTGAAAATCACATGAGGGGGTCAAAAATCATTAGTCGATGACATGCTTTGCAAAGACCGAAAGTTAACACCAACCATTCGAAAATTTTATCAATGCAGTGCTCTGGTTGGTGGAAGAAGAAGTGGGGAAAGGGTAAGTGGTGGAATAGAATGTGTGTGCGTCTTATTTTGGAGAGACGATGCAGTGAATGTGATGGATTACTCGCATTCTTTTTACAGTTCAGAAAAAGGGGTGGAGGTTCAATTTCATTGATTGGGAGATGATTCATCTCAACACCCATGTCATTCAAAAATGCGAGTACTTCAGCGAAGATCTCCTCAAAAGTTCCATCAATACCCCGAAGAATAATGTCATCACAAAGCACGGGGTGATCTTCAGACTCCAACAACAGTTCATAATCAGTGTTAGTTGTTGACCCGGACATCTCGGTGGAAGAGTCCGTATGTGTATGATACAGTCACGACCCGAAAGTACGAAACATGACCGGCACTTAGACTACGAACGTCTCAAGGCGTACGTATGCTAAGTAAGCCGAAACCTAGAAATCCAAACCAAGAGAAGAAATAGAGAATAGGAAGAACCATATCAAATCAACCTGTGTGCAACATAATATACAACGCCTCAAGGCGAGGATCACAGCAGAAAAGGGAACTCAACCAGCCTGAAACCCAAAGAAATATAACATGCGACTCTAAGGTCGAAAGTATAAACATCACTGGTCTCTATCTCAAATAAGTACAAGTTTTGGTTGATGGAACTTCTACATACAACTGAAACATAATATACAAGGTATAATGATGGGTAAGATACAATAAACCCACCTACTAGCAAGTCACCCGAAAAGAAACCGTGCCCGCGAAGCCGTAATGAAATCCGTACGGCAACACCTGCAAGAAACTGGGGCACAACGGGGGTGAGTTGCCAACTCGTGAGTAGAAAAAGATCTACGCACAGAAATCGCATAAATAACGCAACCTAGGTCAAAGATCATAATATATCCTCAAATATATGAATAACATGCAGCCTATAACAATGGCTAGGGTAATATCTAACCCGAGTGTGATCTTATGTGCCCGTGTCAGTGTCTCAGGTAGCAATATATCATATGAATGAGGTATGAATGCATGAAAACAGAATACATGTAAATGAAGAAACTGTTTTCATAAATTAGTGAGATTTCCTTCGTATTTTTAAACTGAGGTATCATAAATGAAATCAGTATCAACAGTGTCTAGCATCGACACAAAACATAAATCTCAATATCTCGAAATATCAATGTCTCAATCTCAATATCTAAGGCGCCATCAGTCCGGACCGGCCCCTACCATCCATCTCAAGACCACGACGGTATCCTCCAGATATCCGACGCGTCGGGTAATATCACCGGTAGGTAGTGCTCCCCAGCCAGGCTCAACGTCAACACCACATTCCTCTTGCCCCGAGGTACCATACCGGGCCCACCATGTACCCGTGACGGTTCCTCCACTCCTCGACACGGATCTCCAAAACCATAGCAAACTCATGGTGGACGACACTTTACATCACTAGAAAATCGCAACATTTTAGATTTTTAAAAGATCATAAGTTGTAAATTTTGCGGCTTTCCCCGAAATCCAGAAATATCATAAATCTCAAGAAATCATCACAAGTGCATATGTCAATGATAATGAACTAGGCATGAACAACTGAATAACCGTATGCATGAAGTGGTAGGTAATAACTACAATGTCTAATATGGCATATAAGGGAAGTACACTAATATCATGTCAAAACTACTAGCTAACAATCTAAGTCAAGCAATTATATTCTCTAAAGTGTACGTGACATGGCAATTGCCGATGAAGATGTGTGTGAGCCGGCAAGTAGGTGTACGTGGTACATACGCATCATCAGTAATGGTGCTGGTGTCCTAACAGCATGATATCAATAATGGAATATGCAGCAAAATAAATATGCGAGGCAGAGCGAACAGCAATAATGTGCGGGAGCTGAATACTAGACGCAACTAAAACTAATCTGCACTAATCTAATATAAGTCCTACAAATTGGTGCCTTTTGAAATAACACGAATCATGGGGTTTTGAAAATAGGGGCTACGGTATTTTTATGAAAAGATAAGCCTTTTGAAATATCCGTAGGATCCCTTGGGCTATCTTTAAAAAAATGCTCACAATTCGTTAGTTTTTGAAATAGGTAAGAAGTCTAATCAAATCTAACAACTACACTAAACTATACGGCTGAACTAACAAGCTGAACTACAGGTAAGGGAACCGCCTATCATCTGAGTCGATACATATACATACCTGTATATGTATAGTCGGTGATCCCGCCACAATAATATCATATCCGATACCATATCTATAATCAGCCATCCCAAGTCAAGAGTGCCGATCAATCATCAATATAGCTCGTACGTAAATCCGTCGTACGGCATCCCAATCTGGGTACGGGTCAATATCACATTCATCATACTATTCACCAGGTATTCTCTTTATCAAATATCATGATCGGGGTACTGATCTACGTCTAGTACCATACTGATACCGCCTACGTGTGCATGGACGTGTGTGAAACACTACGTCAAGGACCCGCTACAACGTCATGTCGTATCTAAGATACGAACCCTGCTATATCACTGATCTCACGGCCTCAAATCGAATCTCATCGACTCAGCTCAATCCCAAGTATCATCTAAAAAATCCGTATGTGAACACATAGTCCCATACCCATGTGAACACATAACTATAAAGAATCCCATGAGCACATATAAATAGGAATGTATGCAAGTATGTATGTGTATATGTGTAGTGCAACACTACCCTAGGGTTCGCAACACTAAAGTAGTCCAACACACCAATATCCATCCTAAGCATCGTTATTAATCCCAAATAACATATAATAATAATTGTTGGTGTGTATACGCATCCGTATACACCACCAAGGACTGCGGGGGTGCTATACGCCATCCACCCAACTTTTCCCCGTAGATATAAATCTACTCACCTGGTCCTCGCTAGCCGGTGCCGACGTTGCCACGCGCTTGCTTGTCGTCTCGAAGTCCACATGGGGTTACCTACATATCATAACGCACCATATCTCATTAAAATCCAACTCATGATCAAAACGACGCACGAATCCCACATAGGTCAAAACCTATGGTTGCTTTCACAAATCAACCCAAAAACCATTGATATCGGTGTACAGACGCCGAGTGATCGAGAAAAACACAAACGCACCATTCGTGGTTTCACCATCCACTAAATATATATATATATATATATATATATATATATATATATATATAGGGTTTAAATCATCTAAACTTCAAATTCGCTTTAGAAGCCATTTTTCCGAAAGTCTAGTAAGCAATAATTGCCAATTCAGTTCAAATCTAGTTGTTTTAACAATTCTAGCGGCTACAACATTCACTAAATATCTTAAATAAATTATACAAACCATTTCCAAAATTTTATCACGCCAATTGTAGAAATCTTAAAATTTTAGTTTGAAATTTTATCTAATTTTAACCATTTTATGACAAAAATGCACAAACAACAATTTAGCTTGGTTTTGCATGAACTAAAGTATTAAATTACAATTTAAAATGTTAATAATTTTATGAAAACCTTAATTAGATTTTTTCTTTTATCTTTATTATTTTCATAGTTTACAAAAAACCTATTTTGCTAAAAAAAAGCTTAAATATTACGATTTCAATTTAATAAATTGCAAACTAGCAACTAGAATAGGTTTTTCTATGGCTTAGCATGATAAATACACCATTAAACCATGATCAACGATAAGAACTCTCACTTGGTAGCAATTCCCTTTTCTTGAATTTCAAGTTTGAAGTTAGAACACAAATTAAACTTTCAAAATTAAATAAATTGAAGTAATTAGCAACTCATTAAACATGGGGTTAGGATTTATACCTCAAGATTTGTAGATCTAACATGCAACCCTAGCCTCCCAATTGCTAACTTTTCTCCATGATCCAAGCTAGTTTGGCCAAAGAAAGAATGGTTAAAGGTTGAAGGAAGAAATTGCTTTGAATTTGTGACCTTTTATTTGGATTTTTGATGATTTTTAATGGAAATTTGACATGGAAATCAAGTGGGAAAAATGGTAAGGGGGCTGTTGGGAGTGCTCGGCCAGCAAGGGAGAGGAATTGAGGGAGTGGGGTTATAGTTGTGGCCAAGTCAAAAGTAATACCATACCTCAAGTATAAAAGCCCATACCTCTTGTTTAATGTTTCCCTTCATTCATTTTTTTTTTTGTGAGGTGATGTAGAGAAAAGGGGATGGCTGCTGATTTGGGAGGGGGTTCGGCCACATATGGGGCAAGAAAGGTGAATGAATGTGTTGTATAATTTCCTAAGTCAAACTAGCACCACATCATCTTTCTTATATTCATTAAATTTTCTTTTTTTCTATTTAACCTTAGAACTTTCTAACCATGCAAACAAAAGAGAAAAAGAAACATGTTACAAATTTAGTTTAACATGCCATGATGCACAAAATTTGTTTCAACTCATTCCAATTTGTAATTTTCCCTAATTAAATGTATTAGTGACGGCTTAAAATAATAATAAAATAATATTTTTTTCAGAAAATTTGAAATTTCACCAGCGGCTCAATAAACACCAAATAATAGCAATTACATAGCTAGAATGTGTATATTTAATTTTTATAATAAGATATTTGTATTTTGACTTTTTACAGAAAACCCCCTTATTTTACCGTTTTTTCGAAATTTCACCGAAACGATTTCCAAAACGTTACAATCTTCCCCCCTTAAAGAAATTCGGTCCCCGAATTTAAATTAAAACTCCCCCCAATACTAAAACATCTAAACCAAAACCATCAAGTCGTCGGGGCTCCGAAATTGTAAATACATAAAACAAATCATAGCGCAGCGCATGCGCATGAAAAATGAGCATATAACTCAAATCAAAACTTCGTCAAGCATCCCGCAATCATCGGAGTCATAGGGAAGACATCAATGCCAAATCCAAAGCAAAACCAATATGATATAATTCGAAACTATACATGTAAATATCGAATCTATATATGTAAGTATCTGAAGGAAATGCATGCCAAATCTCTTTAAGTCGCTGTGCAACGCGTATAACACTGCACAGTGGCGGACATCTATAATAAGAAAATAACTTATATACATATATAGCTTTGTTTGAAATGTACGTTCCGCCGTTTTGGAAACAATTTAGAAGGGTCTCCTTGTTTTAAACATTTCATGTCATATCAGACACGTAAGTAAATACTGAGGCTATAGCTCACTTTTGGGAATCCCTTCAATAACTATCAATGCATGCAAAATATATTTAGGTACTGTCCTCTGACTAGTCCTGCTCAGTACGAAAACACATAGCAATATCATAAAAACGTACTGCTCTATAAGAAAAATCAATCCCAAAATACGCGTATGCATACTACGTGCGTCTGGTGCGCACGGAAATCAAAATCCAAATATGTGCCATACATATGCACAGAAACAACATCCAAGTGCATCGTGTGTGCACGAAACATCTGTCATAGGCAACATGTGTGTCTGACAGCAAAATCAGGTGCATCTGACATGCACGAAAAATCTCGATTTAGTGCATCTGGTGTGCACCAAAATCACATCTCAAAACATGCGCTCAACATGTGCGAAAACCTAAGGCAGGTGCATCCATCATGCACGAAATCATGAAATCCAATATCAAGCGCTGAACATGCGCAAAATCAAATCAGGTACACAAGGTGCACAAAACAAATATCGAGTATCACAATCGAAATCGAAGTCCAGTGCATCTAAGTGCACAAAATGCGTATCACTGCACTGCAAGCATATGCGAATCATACCGAGTGCAAAAACCAAATCGTATGTGTATATACGCACCATCAACTCAACTGTATGAAACCCCCGAAATCATAAATATGGGAAACCAAGGCACGAAACCGATATCAAGTGCAACAACTGAGGAAAATCGTAAATCCTGAATCATCAAAATCAAATCATGCGAATAAATCGCCCAACAATACTGAAACCAAGTATGGCGGAGTAGTCCCGCTCAAGCGCATCCTCCAAGAATCTCTGGCCATCTGTCGTTGTTACTTGTAGCATATCCCGTCGATGATCCTGAACTCTGGCCTACTGGTGTGCGTAACATTGACCACTCCTGGGTCCAAGTCTTCTCGGTGAATTATCAATCTCACGATCCATCTGCTCATCGGCCCTGTCAGGTGTGCTAACGGGGTCAATTCCATTCTGGAACTTCTCTGGTCATTTCTCGGTCAATCATCGCGACCACTCTTAAGCAGCATGTCACTGGCGTCGGCCTCCGGCTCTCTGAATGCACGTGACCCATCTGATCCTGGGTGTAAGTATCATTGCAGCAGTGTCCTGGAAGGAGTCCTGCTCAAGGTCTCTTCCAAGTTTCATCTCTGCCAATTGCCCGGGAGTCACCATCCTTACTATATCTGCTTCTGGTTTCGGAACGGCTGCATATTCATTGCGACTCCTTCTGGAAGGTATATCCAGTACTCTGATGTGGCATGCGCATCGCATCTCTGATGTCGGCGGAGGGGAACGTCATCTCATCCAGATCTTCCACGAACCTCTTACTCGACTTTCCTCTAATGTCTACTGCTTCGGACGCGTCTCGTCGTGGCTGCATGGACTAAGCTCCCACGGCTATCCTCATGTCTGGAGTCTCCCAAGAAATGCATCTCACCATCTAGCATCCGAATTAAGTCGAGCCATCCGATTGAGTCGTCAAAACCTCATAATCCCCCAAGAGCTCAACATCTTGGGTACAGTTTAATAGTATCGAGTACATACCACAGCATCGGTGGTCCAGCCGTAGAAGGGCAAACCCAAGCCTCACTAATGGCACCGTAGAACTGCCGCAAACCCGAAGGTTGAAAGGCTTTCACACGGTCATTAAGTCGAGTTAGGGTTTCATTCTTCTAGAGGGACCATAGAATTGCCTGCATGTCTTTCCGAATACTTTAAACTTGGAATAATAGGTTTTTGACATTCGATCGTCTCTGTCGACTCTCAACATCTCCGCGTGAAGTCGTCTCAGCTGGAATCAGTCTATCTGATGATCTCGCATCGGGGTAACGAATAATCCATGTGTCCTAGTCATTCATCCTCGGTGACTAGCGACCTTCTATCATCTCTTAGTACAATCTCGCACTGCAATAGCTCCAACATCTGGGGCGATATCTCATCGTTCGCAGCAATAACTGGCTCGCTCTTCTGTACGCTGAATCGTGCATCAATCATCATGAATGAGCAAGCAATACACCAACGGTCATCAAAATCTGGCTGGCCTCTGTCAGTGGCTCAATCCTCTGGTGCTAATCCGCACGTCCGAGTAATCTCATACAGCGATCCATCCATGCTCGTGGCGCGAAACACAATCAAGACACATCTCTGCAAACGCGTGTCTTCGGAATCATGCCCTGGTCAGTCCTCGTTCGTGCCGAGCTCGTGCTGACCGCAACTCTAGCCGTAGCTCTCCCTGCCCGTAATCGTGGCAGCAAAACCAAACTGGTACCGATGAGGCTAGATCAGGAAGGAATATACTACTGAACAAGGAAATGTACATCCTAAGGCTTCTTAAGTGGAGTGGCGTGTCGTAAATATGCCGCGGAACATACCAACGGTACGTCACTCTACTTTAGTCACCTATTCCATCAACCAAGGGCCATCCTACGCTCCGAAGGTAAAACCTAACGCTCTGATACCAACTTTGTCACGACCCGAAAGTACGGAACATGACCGGCACTTAGACTACGAACGTCTCAAGGCGTACGTATGCTAAGTAAGCCGAAACCCAGAAATCCAAACCAAGAGAAGCAATAGAGAATAGGAAGAACCATATCAAATCAACCTGTGTGCAACATAATATACAACGCCTCAAGGCGAGGATCACAGCAGAAAAGGGAACTCAACCAGCCTGAAACCTAAAGAAATATAACATGCGACTCTAAGGTCGAAAGTATAAACATCACTGGTCTCTATCTCAAATAAGTACAAGTTTTAGTTGATGGAACTTCTAGATACAACTGAAACATAATATACAAGGTATAATGATGGGTAAGATACAATAAACCCACCTACTAGCAAGTCACCCGAAAAGAAACCGTGCCCGCGAAGCCGTAATGAAATCCGTACGGCAACACCTGCAAGAAACTGGGGCACAACGGGGGTGAGTTGCCAACTCGTGAGTAGAAAAAGATCTACGCACAGAAATCGCATAAATAACGCAACCTAGGTCAAAGATCATAATATATCCTCAAATATATGAATAACATGCAGCCTATAACAATGGCTAGGGTAATATCTAACCCGAGTGTGATCTTATGTGCCCGTGTCAGTGTCTCAGGTAGCAATATATCATATGAATGAGGTATGAATGCATGAAAACAGAATACATGTAAATGAAGAAACTGTTTTCATAAATTAGTGAGATTTCCTTCGTATTTTTAAACTGAGGTATCATAAATGAAATCAGTATCAACAGTGTCTAGCATCGACACAAAACATAAATCTCAATGTCTCGAAATATCAATGTCTCAATCTCAATATCTAGGGCGCCGTCAGTCCGGACCGGCCCCTACCATCCATCTCAAGACCACGACGGTATCCTCCGGATATCCGACGCGTCGGGTAATATCACCGGTAGGTAGTGCTCCCCAGCCAGGCTCAACGTCAACACCACATTCCTCTTGCCCTGGGGTACCATACCGGGTCCACCATGTACCCGTGACGGTTCCTCCACTCCTCGACACGGATCTCCAAAACCACAGCAAACTCATGGTGGACGACACTTTACATCACTAGAAAACCGCAACATTTTATATTTTTAAAAGATCATAAGTTGTAAATTTTGCGGCTTTCCCCGAAATCCAGAAATATCATAAATCTCAAGAAATCATCACAAGTGCATATGTCAATGATAATGAACTAGGCATGAACAACTGAATAACCGTATGCATGAAGTGGTAGGTAATAACTACAATGTCGAATATGGCATATAAGGGAAGTACACTAATATCATGTCAAAACTACTAGCTAACAATCTAAGTCAAGCAATTATATTCTCTAAAGTGTACGTGACATGGCAATTGCCGATGAAGATGTGTGTGAGCCGGCAAGTAGGTGTACGTGGTACATACGCATCATCAGTAATGGTGCTGGTGTCCTAACAGCATGATATCAATAATGGAATATGCAGCAAAATAAATATGCGAGGCAGAGCGAACAGGAATAATGTGCGGGAGCTGAATACTAGACGCAATTAAAACTAATCTGCACTAATCTAATATAAGTCCTACAAATTGGTGCCTTTTGAAATAACACGAATCATGGGGTTTTGAAAATAGGGGCTACGGTATTTTTATGAAAAGATACGCCTTTTGAAATATCCGTAGGATCCCTTGGGCTATCTTTAAAAAAATGCCCACAATTCGTTAGTTTTTGAAATAGGTAAGAAGTCTAATCTAATCTAACAACTACACTAAACTATACGGCTGAACTAACAAGCTGAACTACAGGTAAGGAAACCGCCTATCATCTGAGTCGATACATATACATACCTGTATATGTATAGTCGGTGATCACGCCACAATAATATCATATCCGATACCATATCTATAATCAGGCATCCCAAGTCAAGAGTGCGGATCAATCATCAATATAGCTCGTAGGTAAATCCGTCGTACGGCATCCCAATCTGGGTACGGGTCAATATCACATTCATCATACTATTCACCTGGTATTCTCTTTATCAAATATCATGATCGGGGTACTGATCTACGTCTAGTACCATACTGATACCGCCTACGTGTGCATGGACGTGTGTGAAACACTACGTCAAGGACCCGCTACAACGTCATGTCGTATCTAAGATACGAACCCTGCTATATCACCGATCTCACGGCCTCAAATCGAATCTCATCGACTCAGCTCAATCCCAAGTATCATCTAAAAAATCCGTATGTGAACACATAGTCCCATACCCATGTGAACACATAACTATAAAGAATCCCATGAGCACATATAAATAGGAATGTATGCAAGTATGTATGTGTATATGTGTAGTGCAACACTACCCTAGGGTTCGCAACACTAAAGTAGTCCAACACACCAATATCCATCCTAAGCATCGTTATTAATCCCAAATAACATATAATAATAATTGTTGGTGTGTATACGCATCCGTATACACCACCACGGACTGCGGGGGTGCTATACGCCATCCACCCGACTTCTCCCCGTAGATATAAATCTACTCACCTGGTCCTCGCTAGCCGGTGCCGACGTTGCCACGCGCTTGCTTGTCGTCTCGAAGTCTACATGGGGGTACCTACATATCATAACGCACCATATCTCATTAAAATCCGACTCATGATCAAAACGACGCACGAATCCCACATAGGTCAAAACCTATGGTTGCTTTCACAAATCAACCCAAAAACCATTGATATCGGTGTACAGACGCCGAGTGATCGAGAAAAACACAAACGCACCATTCGTGGTTTCACCATCCACTAAATATATATATATATATATATATATATATATATAGGGTTTAAATCATCAAAACTTCAAATTCGCTTTAGAAGCCATTTTTCCGAAAGTCTAGTAAGCAATAATTGCCAATTCAGTTCAAATCTAGTTGTTTTAACAATTCTAGCGGCTACAATATTCACTAAATATCTTAAATAAATTATACAAACCATTTCCAAAATTTTATCACGCCAATTGTAGAAATCTTAAAATTTTAGTTTGAAATTTTATCTAATTTTAACCATTTTATGACAAAAATGCACAAACAACAATTTAGCTTGGTTTTGCATGAACTAAAGTATTAAATTACAATTTAAAATGTTAATAATTTTATGAAAACCTTAATTAGATTTTTTCTTTTATCTTTATTATTTTCATAGTTTACAAAAACCTATTTTTCTAAAAAAAAGCTTAAATATTACGATTTCAATTTAATAAATTGCAAACTAGCAACTAGAATAGGTTTTTCTATGGCTTAGCATGATAAATACACCATTAAACCATGATCAACGATAAGAACTCTCACTTGGTAGCAATTCCCTTTTCTTGAATTTCAAGTTTGAAGTTAGAACACAAATTAAACATCCAAAATTAAATAAATTGAAGTAATTAGCAACTCATTAAACATGGGGTTAGGATTTATACCTCAAGATTTGTAGATCTAACATGCAACCCTAGCCTCCCAATTGCTAACTTTTCTCCATGATCCAAGCTAGTTTGGCCAAAGAAAGAATGGTTAAAGGTTGAAGGAAGAAATTGCTTTGAATTTGTGACCTTTTGTTTGGATTTTTGATGATTTTTAATGGAAATTTGACATGGAAATCAAGTGGGAAAAATGGTAAGGGGGCTGTTGGGAGTGCTCGGCCAGCAAGGGAGAGGAATTGAGGGAGTGGGGTTATAGTTGTGGCCAAGTCAAAAGTAATACCATACCTCAAGTATAAAAGCCCATACCTCTTGTTTAATGTTTCCCTTCATTCAATTTTTTTTTTGTGAGGTGATGTAGAGAAAAGGGGATGGCTGCTGATTTGGGAGGGGGTTCTGCCACATATGGGGCAAGAAAGGTGAATGAATGTGTTGTATAATTTCCTAAGTCAAACTAGCACCACATCATCTTTCTTATATTCATTAAATTTTCTTTTTTTCTATTTAACCTTAGAACTTTCTAACCATGCAAACAAAAGAGAAAAAGAAACATGTTACAAATTTAGTTTAACATGCCATGATGCACAAAATTTGTTTCAACTCATTCCAATTTGTAATTTTCCCTAATTAAATGTATTAGTGACGGCTTAAAATAATAATAAAGTAATATTTTTTTCAGAAAATTTGAAATTTCACCAGCGGCTCAATAAACACCAAATAATAGCAATTACATAGCTAGAATGTGTATATTTAATTTTTATAATAAGATATTTGTATTTTGACTTTTTACAGAAAACCCCCTTATTTTACCGTTTTTTCGAAATTTCACCGAAACGATTTCCAAAACGTTACAGATACATAGTTGGGTCAAACAACAACATATGAAAAGAGTCTAGATCAGTATCATGAGGATCATCAAATTCGCTGCTGTCGACATCCATTAAGTCAACAGAACATACCTGAGCAGTAGGTTCGGAGGGTACACTTCCCAACTTGTAAATGTTCAGCTTAATTGACCTACTCCCGAAGGATAGGGTCATAGAGCCATTACGACAGTTGATTATAGCGTTGGAAGTGGCCAAAAAGGGGCGACCTAAAAGCACCGGAATTTGATTCCGTGGGTTCGCTACAGGCTGTGTATCAAGTACAATAAAGATCACAGGGAATATAAATTCCCCGATTTTTATCAACACATCCTCCAGTTCACCCCTAGGTTTGGTGATTGATCGGTCAGCCATCTGGAGAGTTATGCTCGATGGCTTTAACACTCCGATACCTAACTGCTCGTAAACGGAGTATGGAAGCAAGTTAACACTAGCGCCAAGGTCTAGTAGAGCACGGTTGATGTGTTTCTCCCCGATAGAAATAGAAATCGTAGGATAGCCAGGATCCTTACGTTTCCTCGGTAGTTGTTGGGGGAAAGCCGTGTCTACAGTCTTTGCCATGAATATCTTCTTGAGCACTTAAGTCTTCCTCTTCCTAGTGCACAAGTTCTTAAGAGTTTTCGCATAGGACGGAACTTGTCGGATAGCATCTAGGAGAGGGATGTTGATGTTAACTTGCTTAAACATGTCCATAATCTTCTCCATATGTGGACTCGATTTGTTAGCCCTTAACCGATTAGGATAAGGTGCTTTAGCAATAAGAGCTGGGTCCATCATAGGAGAAGGAAGTGTGTTTGGAACCGATCCCAGAATAGAAGTGGGGATCGTTGGTGGTAGACTAGAAGAGGTTTGCTGAGGTGGCGAGCCTTTTGGGAAGCGGAGAATAGGCTCGTGAGAAGGCGGTGGGGTAGAAGAACATGGGTCAGAAATAGAAGTGTGTGTGTGAGGAAAGGTCTCAGCTGGGCTGTTATTGATAGAATTTTCAGTGTCATCAATCTCATCCCCAACGTGATTGTCAAGTACTCTTCCAGATCTCAACGTGATGATTGCATCCACAAGATGTGAATAGCCAGGATTGGGTAAAGGATGAGCTGGAAGTTTCCCTTTCTCTCTTGCACTCATTTCGGCTTTTAATCTTGCAATTTCTGCATCCATCGATTTAATACTCTCCGCCTGCGAGGTGGAGTTTTTCTTTATATCATCGACGGAAGTCTTTATTTCTGCCGATACTTGCATGAGATTTGTCAGAAGCAAGTTTATGAATGAAGAGGATTCATCAGTCCCGGTCAACTGTAAAGGACTAGACGGTGCAGGTGTGTTGACCGGGTTTTCGAAGTTTTGTGCTTGGAAGGGGTGCTGACTCAATGGAAGTGGTTGATGTTGTGGTGGAGGGACCCTTTGGAAATTGTTTTGGGTTGGAACCGTGTTTTGAGATTGTGATTGGTTCCAAGCAAAGTTAGGGTGATTCCTCTAACCCTGATTATATGTGGAAGAAAATGGATCGTTTCTAGGTCTTTGAAAAGCAGCATTGGTATGCTCATGACCTTGAAACGGAGAATTTAGTGGACATTCTTCCGTGAGATGAGAAGGATCAGAACAGCATCCACACACAGTTTTGGAGAGTGACATTTGATTTAGGGCAGCAGCTAAAAATTTATTTTCCATAGTCTCGAGTTTCTTTTGTATAGCTGAAATTTCAGCTCTAACTCCTATGGAAACATCCGATTGGTTATTGCCACCCCTAGACGATTGACACACACCCTCCCACTGTAAAGATTTTTCAGCGAAATCTTCTAAAAATTTCCAGGCTTCCCCATCATCTTTGGTCATAAAGTTGTCTTGACACATAGATTCAAGGGTCTGTCTTGTGTTAGGATTAATGCCCTCATATATGATTCTGCACAGTTCCTATCTAGGGATTCCGTGATGTGGACATTGGACTAACAGATCCTTGGAGCATTCAAGACATTTTGAAAATGGTTCATTTGGAAGCTGGGTGAATTGATTTATTTCGCTACGGACTCGAGCTGTCTTATGATGTGGGTAGAATTTCTTAAGGAATGCTTTGACGAATTCTCCCCAGTTTGAGATGGAATGTGCGGTAGTGTTATACAGCCACTTCTCGGCTATATCGCACAAGGTAAATGGGAGAAGACGAAGACACATAGCTTCCACAGAAAGCTGTGAGGTACCCATCATTGCGCATACATTTTCAAATTTGGTGATAAAGGCATATGCGTCTTCAGACTCGAGACCGTGGTATTTGGGGAGAAGGTTGATGTATTGGGGTTTAATCTGAAAATTGTCTCTGTTGGCTGATGGAATAGAGAGACAGGTCGAAAGAGGACCTCGCATAGGATAGCACCTCTCTTGGAGAGAGATGCGGGATGGATTCTGCGCACCTGTGGACGGCGGCAGAGTAGTGGTAAAGAAGTTCGATAGAGAATCGTCCATCGAAATAGGTGTGGTGGTGGGTAAAGAAGAGGTAAATGTAGAAATACCGACTTCGGAGTCGATCGGGGGAACGCGGACTAAACGGGCACTAGAATCCCGTGTCCAGCCTATCTTGCACTAAAGGGTTTAGTACAAGTGGCAGCGTTGATATAATTTGGGGAAAATAAATGAATGGGGTGTTTGTTTTGAAAAATATACGGATTTTTGAAAAAAATGATGCAAATCACAACAAATGCAAAAAGCAACCCTAAATCTAGTGGTCACCTAGGTCAAGGCTCTAGACCGCTCCTAACTGCCAAAAGACAAGTCGCAGGATCAAACTTCCACTGCCTCTTTGTCTCTCCTGTGGCCAGGTAAGTGCCAGGTAAGTGGGATGGTACTCCACTACGTAAGTAGTGGACCTAATTAATAACCACTAGCGTTAGACAAACTTGCCTTAGACACCACAAAAGAAACGCGGATAAACAATGGATTACCCACGGCCTTCTTCTGTCCTAAGTGAGCGTGACGGTCCTTAGAGTCATCTCTAGATTTCTTTTAGTTAATGAGGGTATTGCGGATGCAAGTTTGTGATTTTTGGGACCTAGGAAGAGTAATGAACTCCCCACCTAATCAGGATTTGGCCTTGCCCCTTAATTTCCGTATTAATATGCAAACAACCAAAAATCAAAAACACGCACAATTTTTTTATTGCTTTTTGCGGAGCTGCGAATTTTGCAAAGAAACCTACAGCAAATTGTTAATTGGAGCAGATGAGGAAACAGATAAGAAAGAAAAGAATTTACCAGAGAATTTTGGTACAGTGTTGCGTCTGATCCGCGGCGGATCCGCCGCAGATGAGCACTAATGCCACGGAAACGCGGTCGACAAGACTGATCATTGCACAAAAATTCTTAAGGCCTGCTACTGTTCACCTTCTAAGCTCTCTGGAATATTCAGAAAAAATTTTCCAAAGCTCCACAGATTCCATATTTTCTCGCAACAAATCACAACAACACGTTTAGTGTTTGTGCGAATTTAGATCTAAAAATTATAATAGAATAAAATTTTCAACTCAAATTTCAAAAACGAATGAATTTGCGCACAATCCCCGGCAACGGCGCCATTTGATTGAAACGAATTCTTGTTGTGTATGTTAGAAAATGTATAGAAATCACAACCAAAAATTATTTGACCGCAATCAATAACGGTATCGATTTGTAGCGCGTTAATAAGTGCGGATCGTCCACAGGGAAAGTGTAATCCGTTCATATTTCGAATTAGATGAATTGAAAATTAAAGAAGAAGGAAAAGACAATTCAATTCAAGATTTATGAAATGAAGTTCAAGAATTATCTAGATCTAAATCTAAAATCAAGAAAAACATTAAAAATCAAGAAGTGATGATTTCCAATCCAAGAATCAAGAATCGAAGTGAGGCTCGTAGAAATCGATCGGATCTATAGATGTGATGAAATCTATTTATTACGTATTCTTATCCATCGATGAATTGATGCTAGATCGATGATGATCAACGGGAATTATGGATTTCTTACGGAAACTAAAGTTTCATCATCTAACATAGAGACTAGGAACAATTGATGGATGTACTTAGCGACTACTCTGTCCCCACTAGTTTGATCTGCATCATAGTCCGGGTAGTCAAGTACTTATCCTAAGGGCTTTATCAATATATAACATAGAGACAATCAGAGTAGATGTTAAGATAAAGAGCAACCAGATAGCATACTATCACGTCGAGCAAGAAATCCCTCCATATATATATCCAAGCATCCACTATAATATACATCGTATGTATAGTAATGGCCTCTAGGGCATACATATCACTAACAATGATCTGCATCAAAGTCCTGGTAGTCAAGTACTCATCCTAAGGGCTTTATCAACATGTAACATAGAGACAATCATCATACATGTTAAAATAAAGAGCAACCAGATAGCATACTATCATTTCGAGCAACAAAGTCCTCCCTATATATGTCGAAGCATACACTACAATATACATCGTATGTACAGTAATGGCCTCTAGGGCATACATATCACTAACAATCTCCCACTTGCACTAGGGCCATCTGTTGTAGTATCTCATACACAACAATCAGCAGTGGTTGTAGTATCTCATACTCAACCATCCCATAAAAGTCTCTACTGGGAAATAGGCATTTGTGAGTGGATCCGCGCGTTGTCCTCTGTGTCTACTCTTCTAACCTCGATCTCCCTGGAGATCAACATTCTCCATGATCAGGTGATACTGCCTAAGAATAAGTCTGGATCATAGATGGGACGGGGGTTCCTAGGCCCAAGCCGCAACTCTATTGTCACACAATGGTAGGAACGAAGTTCATCTCATGAACTTATATATATCCTGACTGCCTCTTTGGTAGCATCCTTGGTAGCAATGTATCCAGCCTTTATCGTCTAGTATGCCACAGTATCTAGCTTGGAACTCTTCCAATATACCGTCCCTCCACTGAGGGTAGAGAAAGTGCCTGTGACTGACATTTAGTCGATCTTCCTACCGTGGAAGCTATCCAGTGATTCTCCCCAGGATCGATTGATACCATCTCACTACATCTTGTGAGAATCCTAACATCCACTTAGAACTATCACATAGATCCAAAACCCAAGATTTAGGAGGTATCACCTTGATCCTATATGGAGAATCTTTGTGATAAGAGGAGATTGACCGAGCGTAGCATAGGAACTCCTTTCATATCAAGAGTATGTCATCCATGTACAATCCAAGGATCATCATCATACTCTCTACTACCTTTTTGTATATACAAGGTTCATCTATCATTTTGATGAAGTCAAACTCTTTGACTACCACATCAAAACAGATGTTCCAACTCCGCGATGCCTGTTTTATCCCATAAAGCAACTTGCACACGTTTCCCCTGCTCCAATTGTCTACGAAGCCCTCTGGCTATGTACTTATAAACACTCTCTTCTAAATCGCTATTTAGAAAAGCAGTCCTGACACCCAATCACCAGATATCGCAGTCATGGTATGTAGCAGTGGCAAGTAGCATCTGGATGGACTTATGCATAAGCACTTGAAAAAGGTTTCATCATTATCCACACCTGCTGGATGATGAGAACCTTTTGCAACAAGTCTTAGATTTGAATGTCTCAACTTTTCCATGTACACCAAGTAATCTTCTCAAGATATACTTGCTCCTGATGTAGATTTAACCCTTTAGATAAAGTAACCAATGTCCATAATTTGTTGGTGTATATGGATTCTATCTCAGATCGCTTAGCATCCAGCCATTCTCACAGAGTTACCACTCTTGATGGCCTGCTCGAAATTAGTTGGGTTATCATCTCATGATGCAATTCTCGCTCCTCCTGTCATAGAGAAACCGAAGTATCTCACAGGTGGGTGAGGAACCCTACTAGATCGGTGGAGAGGCTGAGGTTGGTTGGGAACTATTGAATCCTTCGGTTCTATCAAATCATCTGCTGCAGTTTGTATTGCTGGAACTCCTTCTAGTTCTACCTCATGACCACTAATTTCTTCAAAAGAAAATCCTTTTCTCGAAAGATGGCATGCTGAGAAAAAAAACACCTTTTGTTCCTCGGTGCGGTAGAAGATATTCCCTTGCGAATGCTTAGGATATCCAACAAACTTCTACAGAACTGACCTTGCCTCAAGCTTGTCCGGATTTTGCTTTTAGACATAGGCCGGACAACTCTAAATCTTAACATCCTTAAGAGATGAGCTCTTCCCATATTATATCATATATGGAGTGGTAGGCACCTGATTTGATTGGAACCATATTCAATAGGTATACAGCTTCACAAGTGCATAACCCCGAAAGGAAATAGGCAACTCATTTGTACTCATCATAGAGCACACCATATCACATAGGGTGCAATTGCTCCGTCTCGATATACCAACGTGCTGTGGTGTATACGGAGGAGTAATGCTGAGAGAGAATCTCATTCTCCTTTAGAATAGTCCAGGAATTCCGTGCTCAAGTATTCTCCTCCCTGATCACATCAAAGGACATAATACTTATACCATTTTGGTTCTCTACTTCTAACTTATATTCTATGAATTTCTCAAAAGCTTCAGACTTGTGTTTCAACAGGAACATATATCCGAATCTTAAGAGATGATCAGTGAATGTAATGAAGTACAAAGAACCAGTTCTAACATGTGTAGACAGGGGACCTTCATACATCATCATGTATCAATCCTAAGAGTTCACTAACTCTTTCTCTGTTTCCTATAAACGGAGCTATGGTCAAGTTATCTTTGTGACATGACTGGCAAGTTTCACAAGATGTAAATTCAAATTGATTTAAACAAGAATCTTTATGTAACTTCAGCCAGTCGGGTCGCATTGATATGACCTAGTCTACAATGCCTCAAGAAGGATTTGTTCATTTCTGAACTCTTCCTCCTGTGTGTGTTTTGTACGTTAAGAACTGTAGTTTGATTTAGAACGTCTATATTTTTAGATAACGTGCCTGAACCAATCAACTTTTGATATAAGAAATGTTCAAAACATTATCCAACAATACAAAATTATATCCTTCTTTACTAAATAAAGAGGCTGATATGATATTGTATATCAGGTTCGGTATCTAATAACATTCGTTCAGAATCAATGTATTTGGTAATACAGGGTGATAACTGCCAACAAACTTGGCTATAACACTTGCACCGTTTCCAACTCTTGAAACTTATCACCCACTCTCAGTTCTCTACCTATTTGTAGCCAATGTAACATATTACATATGTCGGATCCGGATCCTGTATCTCATACCCAGGACGTAAAGGATACTGAGAAAAAGTTCTCGGTAATGAACACACCCGAAGAAGATGCATCAGCATACACTTTCTTTTTGTGGGCGCTACGGGAATCCTGGTAATCCCCTATTTCCTGCTCGGTCTTATAACAATTATAAGTTGAAGCGGGACCAACGTTCCCCGGCTCAGTATAATAAGCGGGTTCGGTCAATACATCCAAATTATTATTTTGATTAAGGTGTGACATGGTCGCTACCTGGAGAGAGAGAGAGAAGAAAACACTCAGCGTATGCTCTTGCAAGATTAGATTGGTTATTAATTTATCTAATCAGGATGGCTCCAACTGTTTTATGCAAATCTTCCTTCAAACCCTAAAAGGAAAGACTAGCCTGGATTAATTACACCTTACAAGTTCGCCAATCTTTCAGCCAGGCCAGTGCCGGTACTTATAGGGAGGTTTCTCGTGCTTTCGCACGGACCTAATTAAAATAAACCTCATTTTCCCAGAGGCATAACCCCATTGACACCTTTCTAGACACCTACTTGATCGGCTAATTGTAATGTGTAAAACTCTACCAGGAGTAACTCTTACTCGCAGTGGGTATCGGGATCCAACTATCTCATAGGAGGTATGCAATCTCATTGCAAATTTCAACACTTGAAATTCCCGATAATATTTTGCCCCCAGCAGCTATATGAGCTTAACATAGTCAACAAATCATAAGTGCTAGTCAAGTTCAACCCATCATTTCCCGATTGAATTAAACCCACTCGCATGACCCCTTAACATAGTCAACAAAGTCGCATGACTACCCTAATCCAATCTCATCATATGCTTATACAGATAAGCACTAATCAGCTACCGGACACTACGTCTTAACATATTCAACAAACGTAGCACGAATTCTAACTAGTACTTATCTGAAATGTCGGAGGGCTACGACAGGTTTTTTAAGAAAACCCTTTGCGTAATGAACTTGATATCGTCGTAGAATCGAGTGATTTTAAATGAAGTGTTTTTGAGGCTTTTACTAGTTTTTCTAAAGAGGTCACTCCAGGTGAAGGGATCTCGGCTCTTTCCTTATCGAATAAGGTGCAGGAAATTTCACAAATACCACTGTGCAAACTAAAAACTATAAAAGCAATCAAAAGAAAAACAGAGTGTTGTAGCATCTGCTAGTTTCGCTAAAGAGGTCACTCCCGGTGAAGGGATCTCGGCCCTTTCCTTATCGAATAAGGTGCTGGATATTCTATAAAGAATACCGCTATGCAAAGCAAGAACTAGAGCTACCAGTTTTCGAGACAATTTTCTACAACATCTTTTAGGTTTCTTTTATTTCATTAATCTCATTAATGAAGTCCCATTTATTATGCTTCCCAAGCGTCACATATGAAACGAAAGCAGTAATATATAATATATATCATATATATATATAATATAAGCATTCGTCTCAGAATATAATCAATGATCACATCACAGAATATCGCAGCAGAACACAACATATGGAATGTTTGATATACTAGGATTTTTATGTTTTAAATTAAGCCTGTATAAAACACGGATTCCACGGCCGTGATGAATAGCCAATCCCACACCTTTAGACCCCTACGAGAGCGGCAAGCAACCCTACCAATTCGAGTGTTAGGAGACCCGGTCTCGACTCCTCGAGATGGTCTCCCACTGGACCCTAGAATCTGGTTACTTGTGCTCCCCGCCTTGGGTCTATCCTAATGCGGAAAAGTAAATAATATACAATGGTGACATCATCCTCAACCCGGAAGTGCCCCAATAAAAGAATATTACATACAATGAATTTTACATGAATGAAAATAAAAACACTCATCTCACATAAAACCCCCCGGCTATTTAATCACGACGATCCAATATAACATATCATAGCAACACATAACATCACATAACATCACATGTCATCAACGTAAGTAAATATGCGTATCCTAATTGTCGTTGATATATAGCACCAAAACCGGCGATACACCGCATATTACACTTACGGTCGCCGAAAAGAAAGTGAAAAACTACAACAGTTGGAATCCGCTACCACCTTAGAAATCATAAACCCAACGTATCACATACTTTGGATTTCATGCTTAACCAAATGAATTCCTTAGACATCATATGGCTAACAATTATAAACTCTGCATTTTAGTCTCGATACCGAAAATAATTTTCAATAATAAGTCGGGCAATTCAACAAGATTCCCGACATCCTGATCGAATGATCATCGGAAACTTTAGTAGACGGCCGCACCCCCCGATGCCATCGACGAAGTGTACTAAGGCGGAACACCGCTGCCGCGAGCACCCGAACGGATGCTTTTAGCGACGGGGTACTCCTACAGTCACTTGGTTGGGGCTATGGGGCGTGGCTATCTATTAAGTTTTCCCGGCGAGTATCCACGTACACTACGTGATTGTAACAGATTTTTGATCACATTAAAATCCCATGGCAACTGATCAAATGAGACTAAATTGCTGGATTTATAACATTCAAATTAGTTATCTCATAACTACTTTTGTGGATTCCAAATATTGTATCCCATCACATGATATCCGGACGAACGTTAAACTTTTCGATCGATTCATCAAAGTCCCGCAATTTCCCGACAGCTCAACATTTGAGCACGGTTTTAGTAATACCCAAAATATGCCACAGTACCTATGCACCAGCCGTAGAAGGGTAAACCCAAGCCTCACTCATATTGCCACGGAACTAAGGCAAACCCTAGGGTTTGACAATTGTTTCGCGATCCAAAAAGTCGAGTTAGGGTTTCATTCTTCTAGAGGGTTTATAGAATCACTAGCATGTTTTTCCGAATACGTTAAACTTGTAAAAATGGGTTTTTGACATTCGATCGAACTTTTTAACTTCGTCTAGACAACATGCGAATAACCCGAAACTATGTTAAAACTACGAATACGAAACACTCCGAATTTTTTATATTGTAAGATTACATCAAATGTAAAATTAGCAAAATCAAACAACACCCGAAACACCAAAACCAAGAACCTGGAACACACCAAAAAATTTATCCCATTCCTTCACAAAGAGGCTGAGGTCGCTGGATACCCTAGCCATGTCGCCGGCCATTGTCCGAGCCCTTGGGCTAAATTTTCCTGTATGTTCATGTTGCATCACATACAACATTCTACAATTGTTTAAATAATTTTTTGAAGAAAATTTAAAATTGACAGAAACTATGATTTTGCGTTTCAAGTTTCGGAGTTGTTTCGGTTTCGTAATTCTAACAAAATCCGTATAAATTTCTAGCATGGCTCTGATACCACTGCAGGGTTACCTAGCATGGCAACAATGTTTTGGGAGGCATCGCCCATGCTAAATTCAAAAATTTGTCGTCCTAACTTTGATTCGTTAACTAGAAATCGACGGAAAATCAAATGCAAACACTTTGCAATAAGAAGTGAGCAAGGAATACATCCTTTGTAGACCGGTCCTTCACTTCAATAGCTCCGTGTAGTAGTCCCCTTCGCTGCGATTGTGAACTTCGGACTCTAGAGAGGCACCCATGAAGAAACGAACTAGCTTGCTTCGATGTCTTCGAGGCCGAAAATGATCTACGTCGAGGAGACACTAACCCAAGATATTTCTTCACTAGGTCAAGAACATTGTGAAGAGAACACTCTATACTAAATGGAAAGTAGTAGAGGATGATAAAGTAGGAAGTGGGCTCACTTTAGATTTCATTTTCTCACACTTTTTCTCACAACTCCATTGAAGCTAGTAAGCTTTGAGGAAGAAGAAGAAGATGAAGAACTAACTCATCAAATGAATTATTGGTAAGGTTAATAATGCAACCAAGGGTTAAGCATGTTATGCTTAACCCTTGTAGAGAGTTAACCATGTGCTATGGTTAAAGATTAGGTCAAAAATATCTTAAGCAAGACAAAGAAAATGGACAAAGTCAAAGATTCTTACAAGCTTCTACAAGCTTTCAACAAATATAAACCATGACTATTATCCATAATATTTGAATTACTTAATGATAAATTTAAACCCTAATCTTAACCCTAGCATGGTTTAACCCTTATTAACCCTAGTTGCATTTGTAACCTTGCAAGATACATTTAACATATATCACATATACATCAATGTATCTAAAAAGAGAAAAGAAATCATAAGTGAGCTAATACTAGTTAATGTAATGTAGTATATCAAATATATAATTAAACATTAAATAATCAAATCAACTCTTGATTTAATAATCCGTCTATATCACCTATAACCGACTAATATCATATGAATCAACTTATCAAATCAACACTTGATCCGATAACCCGGCTATATCATATATAACCGACTGATATCTCATATCGCGAGAATAGAATACGGTATCTCATATCGTAACAATCTCGGTCCCGCACATATCACATATGTACTCCTACTCCGTTTCGCTTCAGCCAGGAAACCCCTGTGTAGGACTCTAAAGACTCGTCAATATGCCGGCAGTAGGTGATGATCATATTAAACACCCACATGCCGCAAGCGGTCTGCTAAACGTAACGGCCACCCGGGTATTGAGCGATTAGAAGATAACCAAGCAAACCTGCTCACACTCCTGCGAATCCAATCAGTAACACTACCGTACAGTCTGGTCACTTTGTCTGATATGTCGCATATCTCGTCTAGGGGTGGCAAACGTCAGACCCCAGTAACTCGATAAGTCGTGTCGATATGAGGCTCATAACGGGTCGAGAAACTACTGATAACACTTACCAGTATATCTCTTAAGCAGCCTTGGCCAAGGACTTCCTGTTATAGCCAATCGAGCACAGCGCAACATCAACTCCCAATACCGGGAGAGACGAAACCCCTCCTATCGCTCATTGCCTCCATGTGACTCGGGACTATACCCAAAAGCCACCGTTTTGCACGTTCTCTTCAACGTGGTAAGGTGGAAATCAAACCATAGTGGGAATCATACAAGACTCTATGACGATCTCGGGTCTACAAACTAACCTGTACCAGTGTCACCAGAGAACTGCCATCTGACTTAGGTATAATACCATCTGGGTGTTCTCGGCGAGTCCTTTCAGTGTACCCAGTCTCTACTGAGCACCCGTATACTGTCTCTGATGTCAAACACCAATGGATATGGGATCATCCATCACCCATCTGGATGGGTCGAGAAGCTATACGCTAGTTTACACTGGTATATCGATGCCCTGTCTCGATACACCCACGACTAGGAACATTTAAAGGATGTACTTAGCGACTACACTGTCCCCACTAGTATTATCTGCATCATAGTCCTGGTAGTCAAGTACTCATCCTAATGGCTATATCAACATGTAACATAGAGACAATCATCATACATGTTAAGATAAAGAGCAACCAGATAGCATACTATCATGTCGAGCAAGAAAGTCTTCCCTATATATGTCCAAGCATCCACTACAATATACATCGTATGTACAGTAATGGCCTCTAGGGCATACTTATCACTAACACTAGGTTAACCTTGGTTCAAGTCTATGTTTGACTATTCGGAGCCTAAGGCGTTTGTATATTTACGGAATCTAAGCTTGACCTTACGGAATATAGACTTGGTCGAGAGAGTATTAGACTCGAAATTTCGTCCCATATGTTGACCTTAGTTGATGGAGTAGGTGACTTAAGGAGAGAGACGTACCGAGTGTATGTTCCGCGGCATATATACGATAAGCTACTCTGCTTAAGAAGCTTTAGGATTTACATTTCCTTGCACATTATTATATTCATTCGTATGATCTATCCGCATCGATATCGGTTTATGGGTTTTCCTGCCACGATTATGCAGCCAGAAAGAGCTACGGCAAGAGTTGCGTCAGCACGAGCTCGTCACGGACGAGGACTGACCAGGGCGTAATTCCAGGGACATACGATTGCATAGAGACATCGTTTTACTGTGTTTTCGTGCCATGAGCCTGTAATGAATTGCTGTTATAAAATTTCTCGGACGTGTAAATCAGCACCAGAGGATCGGGCTACCGATAGAGGCCAGCCAGAATGTGATGACCGTCAATGCACCGATTATACTTGATGATTGAGGCACTATTCAGCACGCGGACGAATGAACCAGTGATTGCTGCGAATGACATGATATTGCCCCAGATGTTTGAAGATAATGTCGCATGAGTTATACTTCGAGATATGATAGAAGATCGCTAGTCACCAAAGATGAAAGACTAAGACATGTGATTCGTTGCCTACCCCGATACGAGGTCATCAGATTGATTGATTCTAGCTAGAGACGAATTCACGCAGGTATGTGATGGAACTTTGAAACCTTAGGATTTACAGCTAGAGCCAGTGATTCGTTGCCTACCCTCTAGAAGAATGAAACCCTAACTCGATATAATGACCATGAGAATGCTCTGAAACCTTAGGATTTACAGCAGTTCCGCGGTGCCATTGATGAGGCTTGGGTTTGCCCTTCTACTGCTGGTCCATAGGTACTGTGGCATGTACTCGATATTATTAAAATGTACTCAAGATGTTGAGCTCTTGGGGATTATGGAACTTTGATGAATCGATCGGATGGTTCGACGTTATTCGGATATCATGTGATGGAATACATTGCTTGGGAGACTCCAGATATGAGTATAGCCGTTGGAGTGCAGTCCATGCAGTGTAACATTTTAGAAATCGTTTTGCGAATTTTCCGTTTTTATGGTAAAATAGTCGGTGTTTTCCATTTTAACCCGATTGTGATCAAACTTCTGTATAGACTTGACGGCACCGAGTTTAGCTAGAATGAAGCTACTGCACGGGTTTTTGGGGTCAATTGAATGTTTTGGTTCACATAGAATTTTTTCCTAATTAAATATTATTTTAAGTTGTTAATTATGCACTTTATTAGTTGTAATTACATTTTTGGTTTGGGTTAATTACTTCTAATGTGAATCATTGCTAATCTAATCAAAAGATTTTTAGTTAATCCATCCATAGAAATATCTAGATATTTTGTGTTAAAGGATTTTTTTTAAAAGAAAAGAAAAGAAAAGAAAGGTGGCATTTTGCATTAATGAGCATTTCTTACATTTTTTAGCTAGAAAACTCCACAAACTATTCACAAAACACCCCCCCACTTCCCTTTTGGCCGAGCCTCTTTCCTTGTGCTGCCCTCATTTTTCCTTGGCTCATTTCATCTTCTCCAAGCTCATAAAATCTTCAAAAATCCTTAAATAAATCCACAAAACTCTAAACAAAATATAACCCATCATTCTTCTTCACTGAAGTTGCTTAGATCTTCAAGAAACTCTTGATTTTGGAGGCTAAAATTTTGAGTTGTGTTTGCAAGTTTCAAAACCTAATTTGAGGTATAAATCCCAATCCTAAACTCTTTTTGTTGTTTCAATACATTAAGCTAGCATATATGATGTTTAATTAAAGCTTTTATTTTGATATTTAGAATTTCTAGTAAGAGTTTTGTTAATCAAGTTAGGGTTTTGTTAGTTGTTATGGTTATGTGTGAATACTTAGGCAAAGAAAACTTAACCTTGTAGTAAGACTGTTATTTGATATTTTCCTAATTGTCTAATTATTCTAATTAGCAAACTAAACTTTTTCTAATCCCAATTAGGTAAAATTAAAATTCTAGTAAAGATATGAATGGTTTAATCTTGCTATATTGCGATATTTGTAAATTCTAGTTTTGGTAAAAACTTGTAGTTTGGTGCTAAAATGATATAAGTTACTTACTAGATTTTATGATAATTTAGGCATGGGTTTCTTTTGACGTTGTGACGTTCATTATATTGATTCTACGCTATATCTTGTGTTGTGAATGCGTGATCGGTACGATCAGGGTCTAGGATTGGTAGTTGTGTCGCTTTGCGTTCCAAGCTAGGGTCGTGCCGATGTCGGTCGTGACTTTGTGTAGCTTTTGCTCTTGAGTTGGTTTCATAGTCTCGCTACGCGCGTTAGCCACTAGACGAACACTTGAGAGTGTGTTTGGAGTTGGTGCGTTGGTCAAGCTTAGTTGGTACGTGTTATTGGTCAATTGCTAATATATACTTGTTATATTGTTATATGCTTTCAGGATCACAGGCGGCGACTTCGGGCGCTGCGAAGAAGGGAAAGCGAGCTGTTGGCTTTACTTAGCCAGGATGGTTTGTGAGTAGATTTAACATCTACTGTGGAATCACCCGCATGACATTATGCGTTTGGGCTAGATTAAATGATATGACTATTAGTAAGATATATACGGATATTGATTATGCATGTGTACCTTTGTTGCATATCTTATTTCTTATTGTGCATGGACTTAGTATTAATGAGACACAACACCATTATTGACAGTTCATATTTCACGAGCACTAATTGTATGCTACACACACACCGTCGATAATTGCCATGACCCGCACAACACCTATACATATGTGATATTGTATTGTTTAGGGACATTGAGACATGGTCCTCATTTTCATTGTTCTTATGACATATAGCATACCTATATACCTACATGCTCACACATATGCCTTGACATGCTTACATGCTAGTTACCCATATATCTATATGGTATTGTACCATTAGTGATATGTATATACACATATGAGGCATAGCTATATGTACATCTTGCTTACATACTTATACATATACCTGTGGAGTATTACATCATTATTGATAGGTAGATACACATATCTTGCTATGCCAACATGGTTACGCATACCTGGCTATAGCTATATGTTCACCTTTATTTGATGTTGTATGGACTTGGAGAAATTAGGAACCGGATAATATATTTTTTAACTTGTTGCAGTTAAATAGCGGTTTTTCCTTTATATGCTCACATTACAGTTTTATGTTGCATATATTATATTCATGGATTTTCGCATTGAGATATGGATTTTTCATGATGTTTTCTGGATTTGAGGACCGTGGTAGTTTCATGAAATTATGCATTATTTGAAAAACTCGGTTTCTCTCGATATGATATTTCAGCATCCACCATGAGATTTATCGGTTCTGATATATATACACCCTATGTGAGGATTGGAGGGGGCCGTGTGCGGGTACATGGTGTCGCCCGGAGGTACCCCGGGGTAAAAATTTCGTGGAGTAGACGTTGAGTTAGTGGGGGAACCATACCTACCGGTGACAGTACAATGGCTCGGCGGTTATCGCGGGGAAACCGACAGGAGTCATGTACGTATGGATACGTCGAATTTCGAGTGTCAGAGCTAGGCACTCGAGTTTTCAGGATAGCGTATGATACGTACCTATCAGGAGGTCCAGTCGTGATATACTCACTCACTCAGGATATATATATAAATTATATACATCATCATAATGATCTTGCAATATACTCACTCAGGATATATAAGATTTACTTGATATTGGATACTGGTCATATGAGATTTAGTTTGTATTGGACACTCAGGATATATGATCTTATAGGATATGAGAGCCAATTTAGGGGCTGATTTGAAGAAATTTGGGATTTAGATTGTCTTGATGGACTTTGGTCCTACCACGAGGTCAGGATTCCGTGAGGATGACATGTTTTTTCCCATACTCCGCATTTATTGTTCATGTATTAGTAGTACCTGATAGAGTATCTTACATGATTGTTGCATACATATTGCCATTTATTGTTCATGTATTAGTAGTACCTGATAGAGTACCTTACATGACTGTTGCATACATATTGCCTATTATTGCTTCATGTATTTGTTGGACCTGATAGAGTACCTTTCATACTGTTGCACATATATTGGCATTTATTGTTGTCAGCTTGCATGCAATAGATTCGTGCTGTACGTGCATACTTGCGATTACCTGCATATTTTATTTACTATTCACGAGCTGGCAACTCACTACTGTTGTGCCATGGTGTTTTGCAGGTAGTCCCTCAGGGCAGTCGCGGCAGGGTTTTCATCTTTCGTATCATCTTTTGCAGCGGATACTGCTACGGCTAACTGTGTACAGTTTTTCTATAGGTGGGTTTTACGGTTATCCGATGTAGCTTATTGTATAGTCATTGTATCCTGTACTCACCATCTACCACTTTCATGTGTATTATTTAGAGACTTGATGTGAGGACGATATTGTATAATTTGGTGACTTGGATGTCTTTTGTGCAGTTTTACTTATATCGTCTTTTATTTCTTCGCTACGTTGTCGTATATCTGTTGTGGTGGTTGTTTTTCGCTGTTGGGCGTGGATTTGTTCCTGTTGGGGATACTTTACTTTATCTTTATGTTGTACCCATTTTTGTGGTTAGTTTTTTCAAAGGAGGTGCTACACAAATTTTTAAGAAACTAAAATTGGACTTTAAAGAATTTGTACTCGAGATTTTCAAAAGTTTTAACAATGTTCTTATCACTTACTACTTTTGATGGTTTAGATTTCTGGGTTTTTGCCTTACTTAAACTGCGTTACGCCTGTAGACGTTGCGAAGTTTAAGGGCCGTCACGTGCCAAATTTTGGATCATGACAAAGTTGGTATCAGAGCGCTAGGTTTTACCTTTCGGAGTGTAGGATGATCTTGGTATGATGGAGTAGGTACCTTAAGTAGAGTAACGTAGTGTATGTTTTTCCACGGCATATTCATGACGCGGTACTCAGCCTAAAGTGACCTAAGTACAAATTGCTTGAAATTTCTTTCTCGATGATACGTATCCTTATGATTCGATTTTCGTGTTCTTATCGAATCCTTTTCCATTTATAGGCTTTGCCGCCGATGACTATGAGGACTCAGAGTGATGCAGCGAGGGCCAAGGTCAGAGTTGACTCATGTGAGACGAGGACTGACCAAAATGGTACGTCTATTGCACAGGAGCTGATGGATTCGCTTTCGATAGACCGTATCGCCAGGATTGAGGCAGATATGCAGGACTTGCGCCAGACAATGAGGTCTTTAGTTGAGGCCAGTAGAGCGCGGCGACAGGAGGTTGTCCCCCCTGTTATCCAGTTATTCCTTGCGATCATCACACTGTATAGTGTTACGTACACAACACCAGTGGATGCAGCCATAGTTGACGAGGCACGTTTTCCAAAGACATTGCGAGTTCCGGAACAGAGGAGGACTCGTGCAGGTGTACCAGCCCAGAGACAGAGGTTCAGTCGCCGTGATAGGTTTCGTACACGTCGTAGGAGTAGCAGAGTCTTAGGACGAGGACAGTCGTTCAGCTCTCATCCCCAGGAGGGCCAGAAGTCATCGCATCGATGTTTCTGGTGCGGGAACCCTCATCACCTCATCAGGAATTGTTCCTTAGCACCGCGTCAGACCCATGTTCAGAGAGGTCGGGGATGCGGAGGGTTTGTTCCGAGGGGATAGGTTGGTAGAGGAGGAGGCAGATAATTGCTGGTAGGGGGCAGACATGAGAGTTTGCTTCTACTCATCGGGACGCGCGGGCATCCTGTGAAGAGTTTTCAGGTATTCTTAATTTGTATGTTCTTTTATTTCGTAGGGTTGTGTAGTTCGGGATCTATGCACTCGTTTGTTTTACACACTTTGTGCCATGGTTGGGCCGAGAGTTGTGTATGTTAGATCAGCCGTTGTTGTGTTAACTTCTGTCAGCGATTCCTTTGTTGCGCGACACGTATTTCGGTCGTGCGCCAATTGGAGATAGAGATTCGCCCGTCGATTTGTTCTTTCTAGAGATGTTGAATTTGACATTCTCCTGGGCACGGACTGGTTAGCTACATGCTATGCGTCTGTGGACTGCCGTGAGAAAACAGTCAGGTTCTTTTTTCCCGGCGAGTCAGTTTCTTGTTGTGCAGGGGGACAGTGGTGCCGCCTCTCACAGCTTGAATTCAGCCTTTTTCGCTAGTCGGCTTTTGAGGAGAGGATGTCGAGGATGGTTGGCTTTCATTCATGATACTGGAGCCACAGTGGGTTTGTTGGACCGGGTTCCTATCGTGCGGGAGTTTCCGACTTTGCTCCAGATTAGCCGGCGGGGCTTAAGGAGCTTAAGGATCAGCTGCAGAGTTGCTAGATAGGGGGACTTGTACGTCCAAGTGTTTCGCTTTGGGGAGCTCCTATTTTGTTCGTCAGGGAGAAAGACGGCAGTTTGAGGTGGTGTGTTTATTGATCGTCATTGAACCGAGTCACGGTGTGGATAGGTATCCTTTACCTCGCATTAACGATTTGTTCGACTTGCTCCAGAGTGCGAGACATTTTCTTAGTTTGTTTGGGATCGGGTCATCATAGGTTGCGGGTTCGGTGTGATGACATTCCGAAGGCTTCTTTTGTGCGCGCTACGGGTAGTATGAGTTTTGGTGGTGTTGTTGGACTCACCAATTTCCCTAGCAGCATTCAAGGATGTGATGAACCAGGTTTCTTCAGGCCGTTCCTCGACCAGTTGATTGTTTTGTTATTGATGACATTCTGATCTATTCCAATGTGTCGTGAGGAACTTGAGCAGCACTTAAGGATTTGCTTTGCAGACATTGGGAGAGCCGCAGCGATTTGCTAAATTCTCGAATTGTTCCTTCAGGCTTGATTGTGTTGTCTTCCTAGGTCTTGTAGTTATGGGAGACAGTATTCGTATAGACCCGATGAAGATCGACGCCGTACAGCTTGGCACAGACTTGCAACGGGGACAGTTGTCCGCAGTTTTGGGCTTAGTAGGTAATTACCGCCATTTCGTGCAGGATTATTTGTGTATCGCTGCACTGTTGACTGGACTGACCGGGAAGGAGGTTCTTTTTCTTCGACTGAGGCATGCGTGCGGAGTTTTCAGCAGTTGAAGAATCGGTTGATAACTGCACCAGCTCTTTCTTTGCCTTCTAGCTCGAGCGACTTTGTTGTTTAACTGTGATGTTTCGTGAGCGGGGCTCGATTGTGTACTGATGTGGCACTATAGAGTTATCGCTTTTGCTTCTCGACAGTTGGAGGAAGTACGAGCAGGATATCCCACTCATGATATAGAGATTGCCGCGGTGGTCGTGCGTTGAAGATTTGGGACACTACTTGTGTGGAGAGTCGTGTCAGATTTTCACGGACCACCAGAGCATAATGTACATCTTCCTGCAGCAGGTTTTGATTGTTAAGGCAACGCCGTTGGATGGAGCTTGTAAAGGATTGTGATTGTGAGATCCTTTATTACCCGTGGTAAGGCGATTGTGGTAGCTGATGCTTGAGTCGTTGGCCCGGGGTTAGCTTGTCCCAGTTGTGCGCAGTTCTGAGGCAGACTTCTGCAGATTTACAGTTCTTGTGCGATCGTTGAGTAAAGCTTAAGTTCGCCTCTACTGAGGGGACATCTTGCTCATGTCCACGCCCGTCCACTTTTACTTAATCGTTTTCGTGAGGCACAGCCCACCGTTGCTCGTTGTCTGTGATACTTGAGCATGTTCGGCAGGGTAAAGATTCGGAGTCCTTGATTTGTGACAAGGGCGTGCTACGTTTAGGGACGCGTTGTGTGTACCTGAATACTGATGGATAGAGATGCGAAATCCTAGAGCAGGCACATCAGTTAGCTTTCTGTGTTCATTTAAGTCCACCAATATGTAGCGTGACTTGTGAGATAGTTACGGGTGGGCAGGGATGAAGAGTGAAGTTTCGGATTTCGTTTTGATGTGTCTGACTTGTTGCGAGCTAAGGTTGAGCATTTGAGACCGACTGGAGAGTTGCAATCTTTAACCTTTCCGGAGTGGGAATGGGAGTAGATCTCCATGAATTTCGTTGTAGTGTCTATCCAGGTTTAGACAGGGTATGACTCCATTTGGGTGTTTGTTGTCCGGTTATGCTAAGTTTGCTCAGTTGTTCTTTGTTAAGTTTATGCGTTTGCACGGAGTTCCTTCATGCGTTGTATCCATAGAGGCACCCCGTTCGCTAGCCGTCGTTGGCAGAAGCTTCAGGATGCCTTGGGTACTGGTTGATCTTTAGCTCCGCTTTTCCATCTGTAGGCCGATAGTGAGTTAGAGCGGACTATACGGACTCTGGAGGATATGCTTGTGCGTACGTACTAGTTGTTTGTTGGCAGTTGGGATCGTCACTTGCCATTGATAGAGTTCTCCTTCGATAGTTGTTATTAGGAGACATTCCAATTGGCAACCTTCAGGTTTTGTGTGGTTGGTTGTGTCGATCGCTAGTCTGTTTTACTGACCCTGTGAGAGTAGGATTTTTGGACCCCAGCTAGTCATGAGACTACGGAGAAGATCCAGTTGATTCAGGTTCGGATGAGAGCAGCCTAGTACAGGCAGAAGTCTTATGCCGACCGTAGAAGTCGCATACTTGAGTTCGCAGTGGGATATCATGTATTCCTACGGATTTTTCTGATGAAATGGCGTGTTGAGTTTTGGGAAGCTTGGTCTCAGAATTGTTGGTCCTTTGAGATCCTCGAGCGAGTTAGTTCCGTTGCCTATAATATGACACTTCCGTCCAGATTTTTGAGTATTCATCCCGTATTCCTTGTGTCGATAATTCGCAATTACCTTCATGACCTTTCTCACATGATTCTGCATCAGATCTTTTAGCTTGGACACGATCTTTCGTTCACCAGTAGCCTATAATTTTAGTGGATTGGCAGGTGGAGGGACTTCGATAAAGGGTCTTACTATCTGTGATGGTTCATTGGCGTAGCCGTCTAGTGAGGTGATCACTTGAGTTGCAGCGAGCGAGATGCGAAAGACTTTCCCTCATCTCTTTGAAGGTACGCGAAGATGAATTTGAAATTCGAAGACCGAATTTCTTTAAGGGGGGAAGATTGTAACGTTTTAGAAATCGTTTTGCGAATTTTCCGTTTTTAGAGTAAAATAATCGGTGTTTTCCGTTTTAACCCGATTGTGATCAAACTTCTATATAGACTTGACGGCACCTAGTTTAGCTAGAATGAAGCTAGTGCGTGGGTCTTGGGGGTCAATTGGAAGTTTTGGTTCACATAGAATTTTTCCTTAATTAAATATTATTTTAAATTGTTAATTATGCACTTTATTAGTGGTAATTACATTTTTGGTTTGGGTTAATTACTTCTAATGTGAATCATTGCTAATCTAATCACAAGATTTTTAGTTAATCCATCCATAGAAATATCTAGATATTTTGAGTTAAAGGGATTTTTTTAAAAGAAAAGAAAAGAAAAAAAGGTGGCATTTTGCATTAGTGAGCATTTATTACATTTTTTAGCTAGAAAACTCCACACACTTTTCACAAAACATCCCCCCACTTCCCTTTTAGCCGAGCCTCTTTCCTTGGGCTGCCCTCATTTTTCCTTGGCTCATTTCATCTTCTCCAAGCTCATAAAATCTTCAAAAATCCTTAAATAAATCCACAAAACTCTTAAACAGAACATAACCCATCATTCTTCTTCACTAAACTTGCTTAAATCATCAAGAAAGGCTTGATTTTGGAGGCTAAAATTTTGAGTTGTATTTGCAAGTTTCAAAACCTAATTTGAGGTATAAATTCTAACCCTAAACCCTTTTTGTTGTTTCAATACATTAAGCTAGCATATATGATGTTTAATTAAAGCTTTTATTTGGATATTTAGAATTTCGAGTAAGAGTTTTGTTAATCAAGTTAGGGTTTTGTTAGTTGTTATGGTTATATGTGAATGTTTAGACAAAGAAAACTTAACCTTGTAGCGAGATTGTTATTTGATATTTTCCTAATTGTCTAATTATCCTAATTAGAAAACTAAACTTTTTTCTAATCTTAATTAGGTAAGATTAAAATTCTAGTAAAGGTTTGACTGGTTTAATCATGCTATATTATGATATTTGTAAATTCTAGTTTTGGTAAAAACTTCTACTTTTGTGCTAAAATGATAAAAGTTACTTACTAGATTTTAGGATAATTTAGGCGTGGGTTTCTTTTGACATTGCGACGTTAATTATATTGATTCCACGCTATATCCTGTGTTGTGAATGCGCGATCGGTACGATCAGGGTCTAGGCTTGGTAGTTGTGTCGCTTTGCGTTCCTAGCTATGGTTGTGCCGATGTCGTTCGTGTCTTTGTGTAGGTTTTGCTCTTGAGTTGGTTTCATTGTGTCGCTACGCGCGTTAGCCACTGGAAGAACACTTGAGAGTATGTTTGGAGTTGGTGCGTCGGTCAAGCGTAGTTGGTACGTGTTATTGGTCGATTGCTAATATATACTTGTTATATTGTTATATGCTTTCAGGATCGCAGGCGGGGACTTCGGGCTCTGTGAAGAAGGGAAAGCGAGTTGTTGGATTTACTTAGCCAGGATGGTTTGTGAGTAGATTTAACTTCTACAAGGGAATCGCCCGCATGGCGTTATGCGTCTGGGCTACATTAAATGATATGACTATTAGTTAGATGTATACGTAGGGTTCCTAGGCACACTCAAGAGGTTCCACAAGGCATCAACCATGCCAAAATCAAATTTTCCATGTGCCGAAGAACCCTAATGCAAGATCGTTAACTAGAGATTAGGCGAAACGATGCAAGCAAACTACTTTGCTACTAAGTGAAAGAGACCACAACCTTTGTAGATCCGGTCCACCACTTCTCTAGCTCCGTGTTGACGTCCCTCCGCTGCGATCATCGGAATCCCGGACTCTAGCGTCAGTTTCATCGGAGAAATGGGCGGGCTAGGTCGTTGACTTCGATGCCGAAGATGATCTACGTCGTGGCAACTCAAACTCAAGCTCTATCTTCACTAGGTCATGAAACTTGTGAAGATAACACACTCTACTACATGGCAAGTGGTAGAGGATGAAGAAATAGGAAGTGGGTTCAATTTGGATTTGGATTTCTCACTTAGATTCATCACTTGGAATTTTTCTAGCAAGGTTTTCTTCTCTTCATGAAGAAGAAGAAGAAAGAAAAGAATGAATGAATAAATCAAAATAGAAAATCAAGTGATGCTTATCATTTAGCAACCATGGGTGAGGTAACTAATGTAGAGAATAAACTAAGGTTTAGGTGAAATGGTTAGGTTAAGGAAAAAACAAAATGGTTGAAGCTTCATGAAACTTCAAGAATAAAACAAAGAAATCCACCACCATTTTGTTTCTTGCCAAAAATAAATAAAGAAAAAAAATAAAACAAATAAAACCTAACCATTAACCTAAACATGGTTTGAAGCATACACACACCCAAGTTTGCATGTATCATCAAACATGATACAAACTAGTGCACAAACATATATCATATATACAATGTGCACATTCAAGTGAGAAAATCATCTTAAGTGAACCAATACTAGTTAATCTAAAGTAATATATCAAATATATAATTATACATTAAATCATTAAATCAACACTTGATATAATGATCCGGTCATACTGCATATAACCGACTAATAGCTAGTGTATCAAGTATCGAATCAACACTTGATTCGGTAACCCGGCTATATCATATATAACCGTCCGATGATACAAATCGCGAGAATAGAATACAGTATCACATACTGGTATTATTCTCGGTCCAGCACATATCTCATATGTGCTCCTATTTCGTTTCGCTTGAGCCAGGAAACCTCTGTATAGGACTCTAAAGACTCGTCAATACGCCGGCAGTAAGTGATGATCATATCTAACACCCACAAGCCGCAAGCGGTCTGCTAAACGTAACGGCCACCCGGGTATTGAGCGATCAGAAGATCAACGAGCAAGCCCGCTCATACTCCTGTGAATCCAACCAGTAACACTTACCGTACAGTCCGGTCTCGTCGTCTGATATGTCGCATATCTCGCCTAGGGGTGGTAAACGTCAGACCCCAGTAGCTCGATAAGTCATGTCGATATGAGGTCTATAACAGTTTGAGAAACTACTGGTAACACTTACCAGTAAATCTCAGCAACCCTGGCCAGGGATTTCCGGTTATAGCCAATCGAACACAGCGCAACATCAACTCCCTATACCGGGAGAGACGAATCCTCTCCTATCGCTCATTGCCTCCATGTGATTTGGGACTGTACCCAAAAACCACCGTTTTGCATGCCCTCTTGGACGTGGTAAGGTGGAAATCAAAGCACGGTGGGAATCACACAAGACTCTATGACGATCTCGGGTCTACAGACTAACCTGTACCAGTGTCACCAAAGAACTGCCATCTGACGTAAGGTATATTACCATTTGGGAGTTCTCGGCGAGTCCATCCAGTGTACCCAGTCTCCTCTGAGCACCCGTATATCATCTCTGATGTCAAACACCAGTGGATATGGGATCATCCATCGCCCATCTGTATGGGTCGAGAAAGTATACGCTAGTCTACTTTGGTATATCGATGCCCCGTTTCGATACACCCACGACTAGGGACCTTGAAGGATGTACTTATGGACTACCATGTCCCCACTAGTATGATCCGCATCATAGTCCAGGTAGTCAAGTACACATCTTAAGGGCTTTACCAACATGTAACAGAGAGACAATCAGTGTACACGTTAAGGTAAAGAGCTACCAGATAGCATACTATCATGTCGAGCAAGAAAGTCCTCCCTATATATGTCCAAGCATCCACTACAATATACATCCTATGTATAGTAATGACCTCTAGGGCATACATATAACTAACAATCTCCCACTTTCACTAGGGCCATCTGATAGCAGTGGTTGTAGTAGCTCATACTCAACCATCCCATAAAAGTCTCTATCTGGGAAAAGGCCTTTGTGAGTGGATCCGCCGCTGTTGTCCTCTAAGTCTACTCTCCTGACCTCGATCTCCCTGGAGATCAACCATCTCCATGATCAGGTGATACTGCCTTAGAGTATGTTCGGATCACTGATGGGAAGAACGTTCTTTGGCATAAGCCACAACTCCATTGTCACACAATGGGAGGAACTAAGTTCATCTCATGAACTAATATACACCCAGACAGCCTCTTTGGTAGCATCTTAAGTAGCGATGTATCCAGCCTTTATCGTCTAGTATGCCACGGTATCTAGCTTGGAACTCTTCCAACATACCGTCCCTTTACTTAAGGTAAAGGCAATGCCTGTGACTGACATTCAGTCGTCCTTATCATCCTGGAACCTTTCCAGTGATTCTCCCCAGGATCGATTGATACCTTCTCACTACAACTAGTGAGTATCCTAATATCCAATTAGACTTATCTCATAGATCAAAACTTAGGATTTAAGGAGGTATCACTTTGATCCTATATGGAGAATCCTTGTGATAAGCGGAGATTGACCGAGCGTAGCATAGGAAACTCCTTCCCTATCAAGAGTATGTCATCCACGTACTCTACGAGGATCATCACCATACTTCCTACTACCTTTTTGTATATACAAGGTTCATTTACCATTTTGATGAAGTCAAACTCTTTGACTACCATATCAAAACAGATGTTCCAACTCCGTGATGCCTGCTTTATCCTATAAAGCATCTTGTACACGTTTCCGCTGCTCCCACTGTTTACGAAGCCCTCTGGCTGTGTTCTTATAGACGTTCTCTTCTAAATCATTTATTTAGAAAAGCTGTCTTCGCACCCAACCACCAGATATCGTAGTCATGGTATGTAGCAATGGCAAGTAGGATCCGGATGGATTTAAGCATAGCTACTGGAAAAAGGTTTCATCATTATCCTCGCCTGGTCGATGACAAAAACCTTTAACTAGTCTAGTTTTGAAAGTCTCAACTTTTCCATCTACACCTAGTAATCTTCTCAAGATATACTTGCTCCTAATGGGGATTTAACCCTTCAGATATAGCAACCAAAGTCCATACTTTGTTGGTGTATAAGGATTCCATCTCAGATCGCTAAGCATCCATCCATTCTTACAGAGTCCCACTCCTGATGGCCAGCTCAAAAGTAGTTGGGTCATCATCTCATGATGCAATCCTCGCTCCCACTGTCATAGAGAAACCGAAGTATCTCTCAGGTGGGTGAGGAACCCTACTAGATCGGCGGAGAGGCTGAGGTTCGTTGGAATCTACTGAATCCTTTGGTTCTACCAAATCATCTGCTGTAGTTTGTATAGCTGGAACCTTTCAAGTTCTACATAACAGACCTTGCCTCGAGCTTGTCCGGATTTTGCTTCTAGACATAGCCCGGACAACCCCAAATCTTAACCAACTTAAGATATGGGCTCTTCCCTTTCCATATCACATATGAAGTGGTAGGCATCTGATTGATTAGAACCCTATTCAATAGGCATGCAGCTTCTTAAGTGCATAAGTCCCAAAAAGAAATAGGAAACTCAGTAGTACTCATCATAGAGCACACCATATCACATGGGGTGCTATTATTCCGCCCCGATACACCGACATGCTGTGGTGTATACGGAGGAGTAATGCTGAGAGGGAATCTCATTCTCCTTTAAAATAGTCCAGGATTTCCATGCTCAAGTATTCTCCTCCCTGATAACATCAAAGGACATAATACTTATACCCGTATTTTGGTTCTCTACTTCTAACTTATATTCTATGAATATCTCAAAAGGTTCGGACTTATGTTTCAATAGGAACATATGTCTGATTCTTGAGAGATCATCAGAGAATGTAATGAAGTACAAAGAGCCGGTCCTGGCATGTGTAGACAGGGGACCGTATATACATCATCATGTATCAGTCCCAAGAGTTTACTAACTCTTTCTCTGTTTCGAGTAAACAGAGCTATGGTCATCTTATCTTTCTGGCATGACTGGCAAGTTTCACAAGATGTAAATTCAAACTGATTTAAATATGCATCTAAAATGTAACTTGAGCTAGTCGGGTCACATTGATATGACCTAGTCTACAATACCTCAAGAAGGAATCGTTCATTTCTGAACTCTTCTTCTTGTATGTGTTTTGTATACTAGGAACTGTAGTTTGATTTAAAACGTCAATGCGTTTAGATAACGTGTCTGAACCGATCAACTTTTGAAATAGGAAATGTTCAAAACATAATCCAACAATACAAAATTTTATCATTTCTTTACTAATAAAGAAACTGATATGATTTTGTATATCAAGTTCGGTATCTAATGACATTCGTTCAGAATCAATGTATTCTGGTAATACAGGGTGACAGTGACCAACAGACTTGGCTGCAACACTTGCACCGTTTTCTGTCTTATGAAACTTATTACCCGTTCTCAGTTCTCTACCTTTCTGTAGCCCATGTAACAGATTACATTTGCGGGATCCTGATCCGGTATCTAATACCTAGGACGTAGAGGACACTAAGAAACAGTCCTTTATAACTAACACACCCGAAGGAGATGCATCATATGCACTTTCTTCGTTTGGGCGGCATAGGAATTCTGGTATTCCCCTATTTCCCGCTCGGTCTTATAACAATTATAAGTTGGAGCGGGACCAACGTTCCCCAGCTCAGTATAACAAGCGGGTTCGGTCAATACATCCGTATTATTATCTTGATTAAGGCATGATATGGTCGCTACCTGGAGAGAGAGAGAAGAAAACACTCAGCATGCGCTCTTGCAAGATCAGATTGGTTATTATTTTATCTAATCAGGATGGCTCTCAATATTTTTTTCAAATCTTCTTTCAAACCCTAAAAGGAAAGACTAGCCGGGATTAATTACACGCTACAAGTTCGCCAATCTTTCAGCCAGGCCAGTGTCGGTACTTTGAGGGTGGTTCCCCGTGCTTTCGCACGGACTTAATTAAAATAAACCTCGTTTTCCCAGAGGCGTAACCCCGTTGACACCTTTCTAGACACCTACTTGATCGGCTAATTGTAATGTGTAAAACTCTCCCAGGAGTAACAATTAATCGCAGTGGGTATCGGGATCCAACTATCTCATAGAAGGTATGCAATCTCATTGCAAATTTCAACACTTGAAATTCCCGATAATATTTTGCCCCAAGCCTCCTATGACCTTGACAAAGGCCAACAAATCATAGGATGCTAGTCAAGTTCAACCCATCATTTCTTGATTGAAATAAACCCACCCGCACGGCCCTTGACAAAGGCCAACAAGGTCGCACGACTACCCTAATCCAATCTGCATCATATGCATAAGCAGATAAGTACTATTCAGCTACCGCACACTACACCTTGACAAAGGCCAACAAACGCAGCACGAATACTAAACAGTACTTATCTGAAATGACGGAGGGCTACGGCAGGTTTTTCTGAAAAACTATTGCGTAAAGAACTTGATATCGTTGTAGAATCAAATGATTTTGAAATGGAGTATTTTTTAGGCTTTTCTAGTTTTGCTAAAGGGGTCACTCCCTGTGAAGGGATCGTCGGCCATTTCCTCATCGAATAAGGTGCAGGATATATCATATATACCACTATGCAAAGCATGAACTATAGAAGCAATCAAAATACAAACCGAGTGTTGTAGCATCTGCCAGTTATTGCTAAAGGGGTCACTCCCGGTGAAGAGATCTCGGCCCTTTCCTCATCGAATAAGGTGCAGGATGTTCTACAAGGAACACCGCAATGCAAAGCAAGAACTGTAGCTACCTGTTTTTGTAAATTCTATTCCACAACATCTTTTAGGTTTCTTTTTCTTTCATTAATCACATTAATGAAGTCCCATCATTTAAGTCACCTAAATATCACAGATAAATACGACGTACACTTATGCCATCCGCATTCGCCTCGATGTCCCCTCGTGCACCGTTAGGTTAGGTAACTAATGGCAGAGCGGGGCAGGGCTAGCGCGGGTGTAAAACATAAGTAACGTCTATATAATATATCATATATACTATATACAATATCTATCTCAGAACATCAAATGAACACATCACAGATAATGCGGCAGAAAATACCATATGAAATATTGGATATACTAGGACGTCCGTATTTTATTTTGAGCCTCTATAAAACACGGATTCCACGGTCGCGATGAATAGCCAAACCCACACCCCTAGACCCCTACGAGAGCGGCAAGCAACCCTACCAATTCTAGAGTTAGGAGACCCGGACTCGACTCCTCGAGTTGGTCTCCCACTGGACTCTAGAACCCGGTTACTTGTGCTCTCCTCCTTGGGTCTATCCTAATGCGGAAAAGTAAATAATATACAAATGGTGACATCATCCGTAACCTAGAAGTTCCCCAATAAAAGAATATTACATACAAGTTTTTACATGAATGAAAATGAAAAACACTCATCTCACATAAAAACCCCCGGCTATTCATAACGCGACGATCCAATATAACATATCCAGCAACACATAACATCACATGTCATCAACGTAAGTAAATATGCCCATCCCAATTGTCGTTAACATATAGCAACGAAATCGGCGATATCACATATTATACTTACGGTCACAGAAAAGAAAGTGTAAAACTACAACAGTTGGAATCCGCAACCTCCTTAGACATCGCATGCCTAATCAAATGAATTCCTTAGACATCGCATGCATAACAATTATAAACCCCGCATTTTAGTCTCATTATTGAAAACTCTTTTCGATATCAAGTCGGGCAATTCAACAAGATTCCCGACATGTGATCGAATGCTCGTCGCAAACTTTAGTACCCGGCCACACCCCCGATACCGTCGACGAAGTGCACTAAGGCGGAACACCCCTACCGCGAGCACCCGAACGGATGCTTTTGGCGACGAGGTTCTCCTACAGTCACTTGCTCGGGGCTATGGGGCATGGCTGTCTATTAAGTTTACCGGCAAGTATCCGCGTACGCTACGTGATTGCGACGGACTTTTGATCACATCAAAATCCCGTAGCAACCGATCAAATGAGACTAAACCACTATGTTTATAACATTCAAATTAGTTATCTCATAACTACATGTGGATTCCAAATATTGTATCACATTCCAGATAAATAGAAAATGTTAAACTTTCCGATCGAACAATCAAACACCCAAGTTTTCTCGAAACAGCTCAACACTTGAAATAAGTTTAAAAACATCCATTTCATGCTACAGTACCAACGGTCCAGCCGTAGAAGGGTCAAGCCAACGCCTCACATGTGGCACGCCGTACTGCCCTAAACCCTAAGGTTCAAAGGGTAGTTCAAGACGGTCACATAATCGAGTTAAGGTTTGTTGTCTTCTAGAGGGTCCATCGCGTTACTTGCACTACTTAGACGTCTTTAAACTACGGAAAAAACCAACACTTGGAAATTTCCCGGCAGGGGAAAAAGTGGGTATTTATATCCGGTCGAACTATTCAACATGTTCTAAAATTACCCGGAAGAACACATAGACGGAGTTAAACTATCCGATCGAAACATCGAGTCCCCAAAACAACCCAGAAAACTCAACTGTTGAATATAGATTAAAAATTCCCAGAAAACAGAGGCATTATATACGGGGGTTACTGTGCGAGCCACATGTCTTAATTCAATACTATGGCCGCGGAACAGCCGCGAAAGCCAGGGTGGGGCCGCGGTTCCACGGCGCATTTATTGAGTTAGGGGCACGTGCTTAACAGTAACCCCTACAAAACCCTGCTGAATTTTCTGGATATTTTTAATTCACAAAAATCCACGATTTCAAAAAATGTATAGAGAAGGGTTGTGGATTAGGGTTTCGGGCTCGATCGGACTTCTAACATCGTCTACACATCTCCTTAAGCTCTAGCTAGGCTCTGATACCACTGTAGGGTTCCTAGGCACACTCAAGAGGTTCCACAAGGCATCAACCATGCCAAAATCAAATTTTCCATGTGCCGAAGAACCCTAATGCAAGATCGTTAACTAGAGATTAGGCGAAACGATGCAAGCAAACTACTTTGCTACTAAGTGAAAGAGACTACAACCTTTGTAGATCCGGTCCACCACTTCTCTAGCTCCGTGTTGACGTCCCTCCGCTGCGATCATCGGAATCCCGGACTCTAGCGTCAGTTTCATCGGAGAAATGGGCGGGCTAGGTCGTTGACTTCGATGCCGAAGATGATCTACGTCGTGGCGACTCAAACTCAAGCTCTATCTTCACTAGGTCATGAAACTTATGAAGATAACACACTCTACTACATGGCAAGTGGTAGAGGATGAAGAAATAGGAAGTGGGTTCACTTTGGATTTGGATTTCTCACTTAGATTCATCACTTGGAATTTTTCTAGCAAGGTTTTCTTCTCTTCAAGAAGAAGAAGAAGAAGAAAGAAAAGAATGAATGAATAAATCAAAATAGAAAATCAAGTGATGCTTATGATTTAGCAACCATGGGTGAGGTAACTAATGTAGAGAATAAACTTAGGCATAGGTGAAATGGTTGGTTAAGGAAAAAACAAAATGGTTGAAGCTTCATGAAACTTCAAGAGTAAAACAAAGAAAGTCACCACCATTTTGTTTCTTGCCAAAAATAAATAAAGAAAATAAATAAAATAAATAAAACCTAACCATTAACCTAAACATGGTTTAAAGCGTACACACACCCAAGTTTGCATGTATCATCAAACATGATACAAACTAGTGCACAAACATTTATCATATATACAATGTGCACATTCAAGTGAGAAAATTATCTTAAGTGAACCAATACTAGTTAATGTAAAGTAATATATCAAATATATAATTATACATTAAATCATTAAATTAACACTTCATTTAATGATCCGGTCATACTGCATATAACCGACTAATATCTAGTGTATCAATGTATCGAATCAACACTTGATTCGGTAGCCCGGCTATATCACATATAACCGTCCGATGATACAAATCGCGAGAATAGAATACAGCATCACATACTGGTATTATTCTCGGTCCCGCACATATCTCATATGTGCTTCTATTTCGTTTCGCTTGAGCCAGGAAACCTCGGTGTAGGACTCTAAAGACTCGTCAATACGCCGGCAGTAGTTGATGATCATATCAAACACCCACAAGACGCAAGCGGTCTGCTAAACGTAACGGCCACCCGGGTATTGAGCGATCAGAATATCAATGAGCAAGCCCGCTCATACTCCTGTGAATCCAACCAGTAACACATACCGTACAGTCCGGTCTCGTCGTCTGATATGTCGCATATCTCGCCTAGGGGTGGTAAACGTCAGACCCCAGTAGTTCGATAAGTAGTGTCGATATGAGGTCTATAACAGTTTGAGAAACTACTGGTAACACTTACCAGTAAATCTCAGCAACCCTGGCCAGGGATTTCCGGTTTTAGCCAATCGAACACAGCGCAACATCAACTCCCAATATCGGGAGTGACGAATCCCCTCCTATCGCTCATTGCCTCCATGTGATTCGGGACTGTACCCAAAAACCACCATTTTGCACGCCCTCTTAGACGTGGTAAGGTGGAAATCAAAGCACAGTGGGAATCACACAAGTCTCTATGACGATCTCGGGTCTACAGACTAACCTGTACCAGTTTCACCAAAGAACTGCCATCTGACGTAAGGTATAATACCATCTGGGAGTTCTCGGCGAGTCCGTCCAGTGTACCCAGTCTCCACTGAGCACCCGTATATCATCTTTGATGTCAAACACCAATGGATATGGGATCATCCATCGCCCATCTGTATGGGTCGAGAAGGTATACGCTAGTCTACTCTGGTACATCGATGCCCCGTCTCGATACACCCACGACTAGGGACCTTGAAGGATGTACTTATGGACTACCATGTCCCCACTAGTATGATCCGCATAATAGTCCAGGTAGTCAAGTACACATTCTAAGGGCTTTACCAACATGTAACAGAGAGACAATCAGTGTACACGTTAAGCTAAAGAGCAACCAGATAGCATATTATCATGTCGAGAAAGAAAGTCCTCCCTATATATGTCCAAGCATCCACTACAATATACATCCTTTGTATAGTAATGGCCTCTAGGGCATACATATAACTAACAGTATACCGATATTGTTTGTGCATGTGTACCTTTGTTGCATATCTCATTTCCTATTGTGCATGGACTTAGTATTAATGAGACACAATACCATTATTTACGGTTCATGTTTCACGAGCACTAATTGTATGCTACACACACACCGTCGATAATTGCCATGACACGCAAAACACCTATACATATGTGATATTGTATTGTTTAGGGACATTGAGATATGATCCTCATTTTCATTGTGCATTTGACATATAGCATACCGTTTACCTACATGCTCACACATATGCCTTGACATGCTTACATTCTAGTTACCCATATACCTATATGGTATTGCACCATTAGTGATAGGTATATACACATATGTGGCATAGCTATATGTACATCTTGCTTACATACTTATTCATATACCAGGAGGGTATTACATCATTATTGATAGGTAGTTACACATATCTTGTTATGCCAACATGGTTACGCATAACTGGCTATAGCTACATGTTCACCTTTATTCGATACTGTATGGACTTGTAGAAATTAGGAACCGCATTATATATATTTTAACTTGTTGCAGTTAAATAGCGGCTTTTACATTTTATGCTCACATTACAGTTTTATGTTGCATATATTATATTCATGGATTTTCGCATTGAGATATAAATTTTTCATGATGTTTTCTGGATTTGAGGACCGTGGTAGTTCCATGAAATTTTGCATTATTTGAAAAACCCGGTTTCTCTTGATATGATATTTCAACATCAACCATGAGATTTATCGGTTCTGATATATATATATACCCCATGTGAGGAATGGAGGGGGCCATGTGCGGGTACATGGTGGGGCCTGGAGGTACCCTAAAGCAAGAATTTTGCGGAGTAGACGATGAGTTAGATGGGGAACCATACCTACCGGTGACAGTACAATGGCTCGGCGGTTATCGTGGGGATACCGACAGGAGTCATGTACGTATGGATACGTCGAATTTCGAGTGTCAGAGCTAGGCACTGGAGTTTTCGGGATAGCGTATGATATGTACCTATCAGGAGGGCCAGTCGTGGTGACATCGCCTGATAGTTCAGTATTTATGTGTCGATGTTAGACACTTGTTTTCATGATATTTTTACTCCTAAGTATATATAGCAATGGAATCGGACGCTGTTGTGTATATATATATATATTATTGAAATGGGACGCTAATATATATGTATACATATCTAATTTATATACATCATCCTAATGATCTTGCAATATACTCACTAAGGATATATGAGATTTACTTGACATTGGATACTTGTCATATGAGATTTGCTTGGTATTTGACACTCAGGATATATGATCATACAGGGTATGAAAGCTAATTTGGGGGCTGATTTGAGGAAATTTGGGATTTGGATTGTCTTGATAGACTTTGGTCCTACCACAAGGTCAGGATTCCGTGAGGATGACATGTTTTATCCCATGCCCCGTATTTATCGTTCATATATTAGTAGTACCTGATAGAGTACCTTACATGACTGTTGCATACATATTGCCATTTATTGTTTATGTATTAGTAGTATCTGATAGAGAACCTTACATGACTGTTGCATACATATTGCCCTTTATTGCATCATGTATTAGTATGACCTGGTAGAGTACCTTTCATACTGTTGCACATATATTGGCATTTATTGTTCTCAGCTTGCATGCATTAGATTCGCGCTGTTTGTGCATATTTGCGATTACCTGCATATGTTATTTACTATTCAAGAGTTGGCAACCCAGCCCCGCTGTGCCACAATATTTTGCAGGTAGTCCCTCAGGGCAGTCACGGCAGGGTTTTCATCTTTCGTATCATCTTTTGCAGCGGATACCGCTACGGCTGACAGTGTACAGTTTTGCTATAGGTGGGTTTTATGGTTATCCGATATTGCTTATTGTATAGTCGTTGTATCCTGTACTATCCATCTACCACTTTCATGTGTATGACTTAGAGACTTGATGTGAGGACGATATTGTATATTTTGGTGACTTGGATGTCTTTTTTGCAGTTTTACTTATATCGTCTTTTATTTCTTCGCTACTGCATCGTATATCTGTTGTGGTGGTTGTTTACCGCCTTTGGGCGTGGATTTGCTCCCGTTGGGGATGCTTTACTTTATCTTTATGTTGTACCCATTTTTGTGGTTAGTTTTTACAAAGGAGGTGCTGCCAAAACTTTTAAGAAACTAAAATTGGACTTTAATGAATTTTTACTCGAGATTTTCAAAAGTTTTGACAATGTTCTTATCACTAACTACTTTTGATGGTTTAGATTTCTAGGTTTTCGGCTTCCTTAATTTGCGTTATGCCTGTAGACGTTGCGTAGTTTATGGGCCGTCATGTGCCAAATTACAGGTCGTGACATGTAGCCACGAAGTGATGAGTCCAAATCAGTCGACATTAGAGAAAAGCGGAGTAAGCGGTTCGTAGGAGATCTTGATGAGATGACATTCCACTCCGCTGACATTAGAGATGTGATATGTCTGCAGAGGCGTTGTACATGGATATACCTTCCAGAAGGAGTCAAGATGAGTATGCAGCCATTCCGAAACATAAAATAGATTTAGCAAAAGGATGATAGATTCCAGGCATTTCAGCAGAAACGAGATCGGGAGAGACCCTGATAAGACCTTTCTGGAATACTACGAGAAGATTTGGACCCAAGAACGGTCATATGGCACACACCCAGTAGGCCAGAGTTCAGCATCTTCGACGAGACACGTTATAAGTGACCATGGCAGCTGGTCAGAGATCTTTAGAGGATGTGCTAGAGCGGGACTGTTTCCGCCATCTTTGATTTCAGTATTTTGGACGAATCATTTGCATGATTGAGATTTTGTGCACCACAGTTGCACTTGACTTCGATTTGATGTCATTCGAGATGCTGATTTTGATTTCATATCTATGGTATGCATGTGATTTGACTTATGCTTTCGGCATAGTTTTCACACACTTTTAGTATTTTTATTCGATTTCGTGCACACTGATGCACATGGTGGTGAGATTATATACCACGGTATACCTGATTTGGATTGAGATGTGGTATATACCGTCGATTTCGATTGTGATATTCGATATTGGTATTCGTGCACCTTGTGCACTTGATTTGGATTTTGCGCAGACTTGACGCGCTTAATGCGATTTTGGTCCACACCAGATGAACTAAATCTAGATTCTTCGTGCATATCAGATGCCCCTGATATTGCTGTCAGGCACACACCATTGCTCTTGACAGGTGTTTCATGCACACCCGTTGCACTTAGATTTTGTTTCTGTGCACATGTATGGCACATTCATGGATTTCGATTTCTGTGCGCACCAGACGCACGTGGCATTCTTAAATACATTTTGGGATTGATTTCCCTTGAGTAGCATGTTTTATGATATTTACTAATTGATATAGTAGCTGAGCAGGATTAGTCCGAGGACAATACCTGAATATATTTTTGCAGGCATTGATAGTTATTGAAGGGATTTCCAAACAGAGAGCTATAGTCTCAGTATTTACCTACGTGTCCGAGATGACACGAAACATGTTATAAAGGAAACCCTTCTAACATTGTTTTCAAAACAGCGGGACGTGTATGTTAAAGAAAGAATATATATATACATACATATAGTTATTTTCTTACAATAGACGTCCACCACCGTGCAGTGATACACACATCGCACAGTAATTTGAAAAGAGTTTGGCATGCATATCTTTCAGATGTTTTGACGAGTTTACACCGACGCGTACTATGTACGTGTTATAGTTTTAATATATATCATGTTGGTTTTCGTTTTGGGCTTTGACATTGGTTTCTTCTCCATAACTCCGATGATTTCGGGATGCTTGACGAAGTTTTGATTTTGAGTTATCTGCTCATTTTTGATGCGTATGCATTGCGCCACGATGTGTTTTAAGTATTTATGATTTCGAAACCCCGACGACTTGGCCATTTTGCTGAAATGTTTTAGTATTGAGGGGTTTAAATTTAAATTTGGGGACTGAATTTCATCAAGGGGAAGACTGTAACATTTCAGAAAAATAAAATATTATTTTTGGGAATTTTAAAAAATTTAATAATAAATATTTTGAATATTTTAATAATGCAGTATAATTAAATACAGATAAATTGGGAAAAATTTGGAAAATTATAGGAATTACTGAAATAAGGGCGTTTTATGTGATTTATGCAATTTACAAATTTCTATAATTAATTATATTTCATTTTAATCTAATCGCGATTAAATATCGCTAATTTTGTAATAATTTGGTTTTGTGCACATGACATGCACCATGTCACATTTTAGCACTTGTTACATTTTTTCATGGCTTTATTCTTTTCTTGCATGGTTTTGTTTTAGAAAAAGAAAAGAAAAAGAAAAGAAAAGAAAAGGGAATAAAGTATTAGGCATAGGCATGAGAGAGAGTGAGGTGAGGGGTTCCCTTGACTTGGTCTCATTTCCTCTCTCATCTTCACTTCATCATTTCCCCTTCCTTCTTCACCTTGGTTGCTGCCCTCTTCCCCCCATCTCTTCAACCCTCAAAACACCCCCAAAACAACATCAAAAGTCCATCCCCACTTCATTAAAAACATGCACAAGCTCACTACCAACACTTTGGACCAAGAAAAATCGGATTTTGAAGACTAGGGATTTTCTTGAGTTGCCAAATGAGGCAATTTCTAAACCATTAGTGTAGTATTTTAATTCCTTAAGCATCCATACATGTTTAGAACCGATTTAGTGTAGATTAGCGAACTTTGAAAATTCCTAGAAAGGATTAGGGTTTGATTTGAATCCAAAGGTGTAATTGAGGCTAAATAGTGACCTTAAACCCTTATAGGGATTGTATAATGGACTGAAACCAGAGAAGAGAACCCCAAACCCAAACTTTGAAACCCCGATATCGGGAAATTCTGGAAATTTTGATGGTAAATTGATATCTGATAACACCCGGGGATGCTAGAAATTATTTAGCGAACAAAGTGATATATGCAGGCACCTAGGAAGCTACCACAGAGACCAGAGCCCCATCCCCCTAACCCAGGCCGCAGTTTTATTCTTCCTGGCCACAAATTGTGGCCAGGCTAGGGCAGAATGCCATCATGTTTGTTCCAGGGACTTATCTCCAGTAAACTAGACCCTTTACATGTGCAAAATTGGCTAATTTCGCGTAGGGTAAAATCTTGGACCAATTTTTTAAGTTGCTGCATTATTTTGTGACTTCGTTTTAATTTGGGATTTGGTATTTGATATCGTGTTTCTACTTCTGATGTTTGTACGTCAGCGACGGGGGTTGTATGGTGGTTTTGCAGTCGTAGGCTATACGTTTTAACCAATAAGCGATTCGCATGCCGTTTTGGTTTTTATCCGCGATTTCGGTTTACGATACTATATGTTTATATGTAGGCACCCCCATATGGATTTCGAGATGACGAGGAGAGCGTGGCGTATCGACTCAGCAAGCTAAGATCAGGTGAGTAGATATATATATATGGAGGAAGTCGGGTGGATGGCGTATAGCAACCCCGCAGTTTCGTAGTGTTGTATACTAATACGTATACCTATTTATGTATTTATATATATGTTTATTGTGAGACCATGATTATCTTGATAGGGTTAGTTTAGTGTAATTAGAAGTAACTTAGTTTAGCTTCTTAGTCGTGAAACCCTAGATTAGTGATTTGCATACACGCACACATACACTCGCATGCATTTTCTTTAGTTGTGCGTATATAGGGATATGTATATATATAGACACATACACACACATAGGTATGGGACTATGTATGTATATATATATACATGGATGATGATGATAGTATTTGATATTTGGAGATGCGTCGATGAGATTGGGCATGGTGCCATGAGATCGGTGATATGACGTGGTTCGTATTATGAGATACGACACGATATTATAGTGGGTCCTTGGGCGATGTGTTTTCATACACACACATATATATGTTGATAGTATCAGTTTGTACTAGACGTAGATCAGTACCTAGGTCATGATATGTGATGATAAGGATACCAGATGAATAATGAGATAAATGAGATATTTGACCCGTACCCAGATTTGGGATGCCGTACAACGGATTTACCGTACGAGCTATTTATTGATGATAGATCCGCACTCTTGACTCGAGAATGTCATATTATATAGGGTATCGTATGGGATACTACTAAGGCAGGATCACGGACTATATATATATATATATATATATATATATATATATATATCGACTCGGACTTATGTGGTTTTCCTTACCCTTTTCGATTAGTCGGTTAGTTTAGTTCTATAGTTTACTTGTAAATGATAGACTAGTGTCACGACCCAAAGATCGGCGCGTGACCGGCACTTAACCACGTAACGTCTACAAGCGCAAGGCGATCAAGTAAGCCGAAACCTAGAAATCAAAACCATTAAAATAGTGAGTGAAAGAAAACATTAGTTTAAAACATTTAGAAAACCTTGAGTAATTGGGTAAAAATCTTTAAAGTTTAAGTTGTTTTCTTAAAAATTTCGGCAGCATCTCCTTTGTGAAAACTAGCCCCGAAAACGGGTACAAAACATGATATAAGTAAAATGACTGATAACAAGAATATAACATCCCCAAACGGGAGCAGTCACACCCAACGGCGGAAACAATCACCACAAGAATAATATACGACGCCGTTGCGAAGAAATGAGCAATATAAGTGAAAAACATCATAAAAAATAAACTGCATAAATAAAGTCGGCTTACACGAGCTCGACACCAGAGTACAAAATAATATACGATATCGTCCTCACAACTGGTCTCTAAGTCGATACATGAAATAGTAGATGGAGAATACTAGATACAATAGAGTGTATAAATAGAAAATAACCGGATACTACAAACCCACCTAGCAACAAAACAGATCACGGGCCAACTGCAGTGGTATCCGTAGCCAAAAAGATACAAGAGATAGCCCTGCCGCAACTACTCTGAGGGTCGACCTGCAAACACTGTGGCACAACGGAGGTGAGTTGCCAACTCGTGAATAGTAGATAACATATAAAGGTAATCACGAGTATGCACGTACTGCGATACTCTAACATGTGTAAAAAGATAACATCTTACTGATGAGCAGGGTATGCAATAATCATACCAAAGTACTCTATCAGGTACTATGACTACATGATGCGATACATAACAATAAACGCTGAGCATGGGATAAAATATCATCTACACGGATCATCAATGTGGGAAACCCCAGTGTCTACCAAAAACACCCCAAAATTCCAATACTCAGGCGCCGTCACTCTATCCGGCCCTCAATACTGTAAATCTCATAGAAGCGGGGTGCCCAGCATCGGCACCCAAAAACAACAAGAAATACTTATGTCCAGCATCGACACGCAAATCCTCATATATCGGGCTCCGTCAGTCCGGATCGGCCCAAGGGCTCCATCTGCGGAATCGGCCCTCGGCCTCGGCAGTACGGGTCGTCCCGTATCCATCTCTCGACTCCGGTCAGTATCCTCCAGATAACCGCCAGGTCCAACAAATCACCGGTAGGTAGTAGTCCCTCTGCCAGGCTAATCGCCTACTGCACGACAGATCCGTTCTGGCCCAGGGGTGCCATATCGGATCGACCATGTACCCGCAACCGGCCTCATCCAGCTCCTCGATTCGGGTTCACATGTCACACGTCTCAGAACCGAGAAAACGCATGGTGGACGCACTGAAATATCATATCAAGAGAAACCGGGTTTTCAAAACAATGCATATTTTCTTAAAATAATACCACGGTTCTCAAATCCAGAAATTACATGAATACAAAACTCAATGCGTAAATCCATGCAATGTGTCGTATGCCGCACAATATCGTACTATGAGTAAAAGGGAAAAAATCGCTCTTTAAAAAGGGTCCAGTTGAAAACATTTCATGCGGTCCCCGATTTTTAAATCAAAGTCGTCATCATCTATGTATGTGCAAGAGTATGTATGTATGTAGTCATGGATGCACAAAGATATATATATCTACGCAAATATGGATGTACAGTATGTATTTGTGCCAATATGCGACAGAATCATGTCTAATTATCAATGATGTGATAATCAAAAGGATGTATGGTTCGTAGCAATCCTAGAGTGCGAGTGTCATGGCAATCACTAACGGTGTGGGTGTAACATACAAATAGTGCTCGTGCAGCTTGAACCGTTAGTGACAGTGCGGTGTTACATAACTACTGTTTCTATATGCAACAAAAGATGGGTACGCTACAATGGTACATATGCACAAGCAATATATACATATATAAATATACTTACGCGACAACAATATCCTATCAAGGCATGACGCTTAACGCCATACGGGTGATTTCCCCGTAGATGTTAAATCTACTCACCGTGGTCTCGTGCTAAGTGTAGCCGACTACTTGCTTCCACTTGCTTGCGACGTCCGACGTACCCGCCTGCGAACCTAGAATTACACAAAGAATACACATAATCTAAAATCCTTCAAAAACGCGATATCAAAACCAAACGAGAAACTCGCGTCGCGAACTAAACGCGTGTGTATCCGATACGCTAGAACGTGTGAATACGCGTCTGAAACTACCCCGACACGCTGTGTTACGCAGCAAACGCAAAACCCACTCACATAACACACGTGTCGCGTAAGCTTAAAGTATTGAAAATACGGTATTTTGCTCCAGATTTTTATACAAGCAGAATTAGAAAAAGTTGCGTGTACCAAAGATCTTAAACATGCAGCAGACTCACCCAGACCAAACCCCAACACCTATCTCCACCATCTGGCCACAATTTGCGGCCAGAATGAATATTTCGACGGCCTGGAAGGAAAAGTGGGGTCTCGTGCTTTGTGTGTGTGGTCTAGGACTAGTGTACATACCCCAGTAATTGCAATTTTTGGCTGAAGCAACCGGGTTGAAAGCAGATCACAAAAGGGCACAAATCTTAACTAAAACGCTAATTTAACACTAATTTGATACAAAAAGGTATTTTAGTGTAACTTGAGGAATTAACTTGGTTTAAAAAACAATAATAACACCCAATTAATTTAATCAAACCTTAAAAACCCTAATTTACCCTAAACTTCACTTAAACCATCTCATTAGCACTAAATCGCACAAAAACACAATTTTTAGCTAATAAAACTACAAGTTAAGTAATAGAGTGATTTGGGTGAGTTAAATACCTCCAAATGATCTTAGGGAAGTCCAACTTGCTGCATTTGCCTTCAAAGGCAAGGATTTGCCACCAAGAGCAACAAAAGAGGCATTTTGCAAGGTTTTTAATGAAGAAAAGGTGAGTTTTTGTGTAGGGATTGTGTTTGAATACCAAGGGAAGCAAAAGAAGAAGAAGAAGAATATGATGCTGCTACTGCTTCTGCCTCTGCTGGGATTTCCAGAAATGAGAGGGAGAGAGAGAAAAGAGATGGGTTTGGTCAAAAGTCAAGCCCCATTCACCACCTAACCTAAACCTTGCCTCCTATCCTTTTATTTTTATTTTTAGTTTAGGGTTTTGACTTGATTTTCGTGAGGATAAGAACCATGAAAGAGTGAAAAAGAAAGTGGGTACAAGTTAACACTTAACTTAGGTGGTTAGGATTGTGCATGCTAACCAAATTTGGCTTAGGAAAATTAGTAAAGAAAATTTTCTAATTAAGTGAACATTAAACTAATTTATAATTAATAAAACCCCTTTATATATAAAAACACACCCTATCACAAATAAAACTAATTTTATTTTAGTTTAAGTGGAAAATTAAATTTTACGTGATTTTATGAAAAACTCGCATTACTGCTAATTAACGCGAAATTAATCTAACAAACTTCAAAGCGTTACAATCTCTCCCCTTAAAGCAATTCGGTCTCTGAATTTAAAATCTAGCTATGCGTACCTTCAAAAAGATGGTGATATTTCTTCCTCATCTCGCCCTCGGTCTCCCAGGTGACCTCCTCACTGCTTGGGCCACGCCAGAGGACCTTGACGGACGGTATAACCTTCGATCTCAATTTCTTCACCTGTCGATCCAAGATGACCACCGGCTGCTTTGCAAAAGAAAGGTCGCGCTCCAGTTGGATCGTCAGGTGCTGAATCGCATGCGAAAGATCATGAAGATACTTGCGGAGCATCGAAACATGGCAGACAGGGTGAACGTCTGGGAAACCGGGCGGAAGAGCTAACCGATACGCAACCGCGCCAACACGCTCGAGGATCTCGATGGGGCCCACATATCTGGGACTAAGTTTCCCCTTCTTCCTAAATCTCATCACACTTTTCATTGGGGAGACCCTATGGAAAATATGATCGCCAATAGAAAACTCAAGCCTGCGCCGACGACGGTCCGCATAAGATCTCAGCCTGCTCTGGACTGCTCTCATCCTATCGCGAATTAACTGGATCTTCACGGTCGTCTCCTCAACAATCTGCGGCCCCAAAATACTGCTTTCGTTGAGATCTGTCCAACAGACGGGCAATTTGCATCTCCTCCTATATAGAGCCTCGAATGGTGCCATCTAAATGGTCTCCTAGAAGTTGTTGTTGTAGGAGAACTCTACTAAAGGCAAATGGTGATCCTAGCTACCTCCGAAATCTAAGACTCACGCTCGGAGCATGTCCTTGAGAGTCTGAATAGTCCGCTCTGACTGGCCATCGTTCTGCGGATGAAATGCTGTGCTGAAACTCAAGCGGGTGCCCAAAGCCTTCTGAAGCCTCTGCTATAGTCGGCTGGTAAACTGGGTGCCTCGGTCGGACACGATACATGTCGGGACTCCATGCAGTCGTACGATCTCTTCGATGTATATTTTAGAATACTGAGCAAATCCGAAAGTGGTCTTCACCGGTAGGAAGTGAGCCGCTTTCGTCAAATGATCCACGATCATCCAAATGGAGTCATACCCTCGACTAGTCCTGGGTAGACCCACAATGAAGTCTATAGAAATCTGCTCCCATTTTCACTCCGGAATGGGTAATGGCTACAGCTCTCCTGCGGGTCTCTAGTGTTCGGCCTTGACTTGCCGACAAGTCAGGCATCTCGACACGAAGTCTGTGACGTCCCTCTTCATCCCGTCGCACCAGTAAACATCTCTCATATCATGGTACATCTTGGTGGAACCCAGATGAACACTGTACACCGATCGATGTGCCTCCTCAAGAATCTCACGCCGCAGTCCCTCAGCATCTGGTACACACAGTCTAATCCCAAATCGTAGTATCCCCTGATCATCGATCACGAACTCGGAAAATCTTCCCTGTCCAATCTGTGCCATGATCTCTGAACAACGGTCATCACTGTACCGTGCCTCATGTATACGGTCAAGCAATTGTGGGCATGCATGAACATGCGCAAGCTGTCCCCCATCGGAGTGAATTCGAACTGCATCCGGCTGTCACATAAAATCTGCCAATCTGCCGACGACTGCCTCTGCACTGCACTCAAATAAGACAAACTACCTCCGGGCCTCCTACTCAAAGCATCCGCCACACTACATTTGCCTTTCCCGGGTGGTAAAGGATCTTACAATCATAGTCCTTGACTAACTCCATCCAACGGCGTTGTCTAAGATTCAGGTCTCGCTGCTGAAATATATACTTTAAGCTCTTGTGATCCGTGAATATCTGGCACAACTCGCCGTATAGGTAATGTCGCCAGATCTTGAGTGCAAAGACCACTGCAGCCATCTCCAAATTGTGAGTAGGGTAGTTCTATTCATGTTTCTTCAGCTGCCGAGAAGCATACACGATCACCCTGTCGTGCTGCATCAATACGCACCCTAGCCCCACTCGAGAAGCGTCATAATAGACCACAAATCCGCCCGATCCCGAAGGCAATGATAAAACTGCCGCGGTAGTCAAACGAGTCTGCAACTGCTGAAATCTATGCTCGCACGCCTCTGTCCAATCAAAAAAACTCCCTTCCGGGTCAACCCGGTCAACGGTGCAGCAATACGGGAGAAGTACTGTACAAATCGTCGGTAGTAGCCGGCCAGTCCTAGAAAGCTACGGATCTCCATAACTGATACTGGTCTGGGCCAAAGCTGAACGGCCTCGATCTTCTTCGGGTCCACACATATACCATCTCGCGTGATTACGTGACCCAAGAAATCTACGCTGTCAAGCCATAACGCGCATTTAGAGAATTTTGCGAATAGCTGGTGCTCCCTCAAAGTCTGCAATGTGATCCGCAGGTGCTGCTCATGCTCCTCTCGGCTCCGGGAATACACCAAAATGTCGTCAATGAATACAATGATGAACAAATCAAGATAAGGTCTGAAAATACGGTTCATCAAGTCCATAAATATGGCTGGGGCGTTGGTGAGTCCGAACGACATCACCAAATACTCATAGTGACTAAAACGCGTGCGAAAAGCCGTCCTTGGAATATCCTCCTGTCGAACCCGCAACAGATGATATCCTGATCGTAAGTCGATCCTCGAAAAGTATCCTGCACCCTGAAGCTGGTCGAACAAGTCGTCGATACGTGGTAAAGGATATCTGTTCCGCACGGTAACCCTGTTCAGCTGGCAGTTGTCAATACACAAGAGCAAACTGCCGTCCTTCTTCTTGACAAACAGGACTGGAGCACCCCAAGGAGGCACACTAGGTCGAATAATCCCTTTATCCAGCAAATCTTGCAACTGACCTTTCAACTCTCTAAACTCCGCCGGGGCCATCCGATAAGGTGGTATGGAAATAGGCCCCGTGCCGGGAATCAAGTCAATACATAAAGCAATATCACGGTCAGGAGGTAGCTCAGGAAGCTCGTCAGGGAAAACATCAGGGAACTCACTAACAATCGGAAATTGGTCCAACGGAACCTCTGTAGCTCTAGTATCGTAAACATAGGCTAGAAATCCTTGACATCCCCTCCTCAAAAGCTGTCAAGCGCGAAAAGAAGAAATCATACTGTGAGGGGCGGCACTACGGCCCCCCTGCACAACAAAAGCCGACTCGCCGGGAAAACAAAACCTAATTGTCTTCTCGCGGCAGTCCACAGACGCATAGCACGTGTTCTAACCAGTCCATGCCCAGAAGAATGTCAAAGTCCAACATATCAAGAAAGATCAAGTCGACAGACAACTCTTTCTCGCCAATACGGACAACACGCTATCAGAACACGTGTCTAGCAATAAACGACTCGCCCACAGGAGTGGTCACAGTAAGCGGCTGATCAAGCAAACCAGACTCTCTACCCAAACTCGGCACGATGTGAGTGGAAACGTATGAGTGTGTGGATCCCGGATCAAACAACACGTGTACGTCAACGGAACATACTGAAGGGGTACCTGAGACCACTGAATTGGACGCCTGCGCGTCCTGATGCGTCAAAGCAAAAACCCGTGCATGTCCCCTATCTGCGACTGCCGGTCCCTTACTAGCAGCTGGCTGTCCTCTGCCGGCAGCTGGCTGTCCTCTGCTTCGGCCACCTCGTCCTCTCTAAGCAAACCCTCCGCGACCACGACCTCCTTGTGCATGAGTTTGACGTGGAGTAACAGCAGATATAAGAGGCAACGCACTCTGGGGTGGTGAAGGTGGTAGAGTGACGTATGGTACGGCGGTCTCACCCTGACGTGGCTCCAGACAATCTCGAACACGATGATGAGAACTCCCGCAGCTGAAACATCCCGACGATGACCGCTGACCCTCCTGGGAATAAGAGCTGAACAACTGGTCTCGCCCTAAGTCCCTGCCACCTGCAAGACGTCTGTCATGGCGTCTAAATGGTTGTCTCTGTGCTGATGTATCCGTACGAACTCTCTTCAGCTCCGGAACTACCGAAAACTCAGCAAGGCACTCCTCGACCAATAAGGCTACATCTACAGCTGTTGCATAGGTCTCGCAATATTTTGTGCTGACCGCAAGAAACAATGGTGTAAGCAAGCCTCGAACGAATCTCTTGACTCACGTCTCCTCGGTAGCCACTAAATACGGGGCATAAACAGATAGCTCGGTGAACAGTACGTCGTACTCTGCCACTGTCATCTCTGGAGTCTGACGAAAAGACTCGAACCAGCGTACTCTAGAATCTCTGACACTCTGTGGAAGGAAGCGGGCAAGGAACACCGTCACGAACTCAGTCCAGGTCATAGGAGGAAGACCTGCTGCTCTGCCCTTCTCTATCGACTTACACCACTTCTGCACAAGACCTTCAAGGCGAAAGCTCGCGAACTCCACTCATCTCGCATCTGAGCATCTGAGTGAACAACATATCCGGGCCATCCTATAAATAAATGCTTGTGGGTCATCGGCTGCATCGGTGACTGTGAAGACCAGCCTCATAAATTCGGATAGCGATACTGTGATAACCTCTGTAGCTGCTGGTGCAACTGCTTGCACTGTAGGTACCATCGCGGTCCCCATAACGGGTGGAACTACCTCTGGTTGCTGCGCTCGAAGTGTCTCAACTAACGACCCTATCATCTGGCACATCTCCTGCATACCGGCACCTAGCATAGCGATCTGATCTGTCGAAGGAGGAACAGTCTTCTTGGTACAACGGGTGTACTGCCCGGGTAAGTCCTCGTCTCAAACGAGTCAACTCTTATCTCGGCTTTCGCGGCCGCTCTCTGCGCCCTCGTTGTCTTTGGCGGCTTAGTGGCTGAAAAAAATAGGATTCGATAAGTATACGAAAATCGAATCACAAGAATGTATATAATCATGAAGAAATTTCAATCAATAAGTCCTAAGGTCACTTAGGCAGAGTACCGTGTCGTGAGTTTGCCGCGGAACATACACACGCTACGCCACTCTGCTTCAGCTACCTTCTCTATCATACCAAGGTCATCCTACACTCCGAAAGGTAAAACCTACGCTCTGATACCAACTTTGTCACGACCCAAAGTTCGGCCCGTGACCGGCATTTAACCACGTAAAGTCTGCAGGAGCAACGCGATCATGTAAGCCGAAACCCAGAAAGCAAAACCTTTAAAATAGTGAGTGAAATAAAACATTAGTTTAAAACATTTAGAAAACCTTGAGTAATTGAGTAAAAATCTTTAAAGTTTAAGTTGTTTTCTTAAAAATTTCGGCAGAATCTCCTTTATGAAAACTAGCCCCGAAAACGGGTACAAAACATGATATAAGTAAAATGACTGATAACAAGAATATAACATCCCCAAACGGGAGCTATCACGCCCAACGGCGGAAAAAATCACCACAAGAATAATATATGACGCCGTAGTGAAGAAAATGAGCAATATAAGTGAAAAACATCATAAAAGATAAACTTTATAAATAAAGTCGGCTCACACGAGCTCGACACCAGAGCACAAAATAATATACAACATTGTCCTCACAACTGGTCTCCAAGTCGATACATGAAATAGTAGATAGAGAATACTAGATACAATAGAGTGTACAAATGGAAAATAACCGGATACCACAAACCCACCTAGCAACAAAACAGCTCACACGCCAACTACAGTGGTATCCGTAGCCAAAAGATACAAGAGATAGCCTTGCCGCAAATACTCTGACGGTCGACCTGCAAACACTGTGGCACAACGCGGGTGAGTTTCCAACTCGTGAATAGTAGATAACATATAAAGGTAATCGCGAGTATGCAAGTACTGCGATACTCTAACAAGTGCAAACAGATAACATCTAAATGATGAGTAGGGTATGCAATAATCATGCCAAAGTACTCTATCAGGTATTATGACTACATGATGCGATGCATAACAATAAATGCTGAGCATGAGATAAAATAACATCTACACGGATTATCAACGTGGAAAACCCCGGTGTCTACAAAAAACACCACAAAATCCCAATACTCAGGCGCGTCACTCTATCCGGCCCTCAATCCTGTAAATCTCATAGAAGCGGGGTGCCCAGCATCAGCTCCCAAAAACAACATGAAATACTCGTGTCCAGCATCGACACGCAAATCCTCATATATCGGGCACCGTCGGTTCGGATCGGCTCACGGGCTCCGTCTGCGGAATCGGCCCTCGGCTCCGGCAGAACGGGTCGTCCCGTATCCATATCTCGACTCTGGTCAGTATACTCCGGATAACCGCTAGGTCCAACCAATCATCGATAGGAAGTAGTCCCTCTGCCAGGCTCATCGCCTACTGTTTGTTATATGTATGCCCTAGAGGCCACTACTGTACATAGGATGTATATTGTAGTGGATGCTTGGACATATATAGGGAGGACTTTCTTGCTCGACATGATAGTATGCTATCTGGTTACTCTTTACCTTAACGTGTACACTGATTGTCTCTCTGTTACATGTTGGTAAAGCCCTTAGGATGTGTACTTGATTACCTGGACTATGATGCGGATCATACTAGTGGGGACAAGGTAGTCCATAAGTACATCCTTCAAGGTCCCTGGTCGTGGGTTATCGAGACAGGGCATCGATATACCAGAGTAGACTAGCGTATACCTTCTCGACCCATACAGATGGGCGATGGATGATCCCATATCCATTGGTGTTAGACATCAGAGGAGATATACGGGTGCTCAGTAGAGACTGGGTACACTGGACGGACTCGCCGAGAACTCCCAGATGGTATTATACCTTACGTCAGATGGCAGTTCTCTGGTGACACTGGTACAGAGTAGTCTGTTGACCCGAGATCATCATAGAGTCTTGTGTGGTTCTCACTGTGCTTTGATTTCCATCTTACCACGTCCAAGAGGGCGTGCAAAACGGTGGTTATTGGGTAGAGTCCCGAGTCACATGGAGGCAATGAGCGATAGGAGGGGATTCGCCTCTCCCGGTATAGGGGGTTGATGTTACGCTGTGTTCGATAGGCTATAACAGGAAATCCCTGGCCAGGGTTGCTGAGATTTACTGGTAAGTGTTACTTGTAGTTTCTCGGATTGTTATAGACCTCATATCGACACGACTTATCGAGCTATTGGGGTCTGACGTTTACCACCCCTAGGCGAGATATGCGACATATCAGACGATCAGACCGGACTGTACGGTAGTGTTACTGGTTGGATTTACTGGAGTGTGAGTAGGCTTGCTCGTCGATCTTCAGATCGCTCAATACCCGGGTGGCCGTTACGTTTAGCAGACCTCTTGCGGCTTGTGGATGTTTGATATGATCATCATCCGCTGCCGGCGTATTGACGAGTCTTTAGAGTCCTACACAGAGGTTTCCTGGTTCAAGCGAAACGAAATAGGAGCGCATATGAGATATGTGCGGGACCGAGAATAATACGTGTATGTGATACCGTATTCCATTCTCACGTTGAATGTATCGAATGGTTGTATGCGATATAACCTAGTTAGCGAATCAAGGATTGATTCGATAAGCCGATACATTGTATACTAGTCGGTTGTGTGCGACATGACCGGATCATTGAATCAAGTGTTGATTTAATGATTTAATGCATAATTATATATTTGATATATTACTTTGCATTAACTAGTATTGGTTCACTTTAAATGGATTTTCTCACTTGGTTTGTGCACTTGTATGTATCATGTTTGATGATGCATGCTAACTTGTGTTTTGTGTAAAGTTTAAACCATGGTTATGTAATGGTTAGGGTTTTCATTTTCATATCTATTTATTTATTTGTTTATTCTTTTTGGAAAAATGAAAAGCATAAAGGAAAATGGTGGCTTTGTTTGTTTTCTAGTTGAAGCTTCATGAAGCTTTGACCAAAGTGACCATTTTGTCTCATGCTTAACCCTAACCTCTCCATTAACCCTAGTTTAATCTCTACACTTGACCATGGTTCATTATATGATAAGTATTTATTTTCTTTTCAATATTAATTAACTTATCATAACATTTACCTTCTTCTTCTTCATTTCTTCAAGTGAAGAAAGCTTGCCTCCATCAATGGCAAGTGATGAAAAAGAGTGAGAAATCCAAATCTAAAGTCTACCCACTTCCTATTTCTTCATCCTCTACCTCTTGCCAAGTAGTAGAGTGTGTTTTCTTCACAAGTTTCATGACTTGGTGAAGTGAGAGCTTGATCTTGCGATGCTTCGACGTAGATCATCTTCGGCATGGACATCGACGACCTAGCTCGCCATTTCTCCGACGAAGCCGACGCTAGAGCCCGGGAATTCATTTGGACAGCGAGGGGACTTCATTGCGGAGCTATGGAGGTGGAGCACCGGATCTACAAAGGTTGTATTTCCGTTTAAACTTTAGTTAAGTTGTTAACTAGTTTCTTTTTCGTCTATATTTCTAGCCAACGATCCGTATTAGGGTTTCTCGGCACCCGTAAAATTTCAAATTGGCATGGTTGATGCCTTGTGAGACCTCTTGAGAGTGCCTAGGAACCCTATAGTGGTATCAGAGCCTAGCTAGAGCCTTAGGCGAAGTCCAGACGGAATTAGAACTCCGATCGAATCAAAACCCAAACCCTAATATTGCTCTCTGTACTTTTTCTGAAATCGTGGATTTTTTAGAATTAAAAATATGCAGAGGAATGTGCAGGAAATTCTAAGAAAAACTGCAGAAAACGACAGCCTAATTCTATAGTACGACCGCGGAACAGCGGCGTTGACCCCCCTTTTGCGGCGGTTCCGCGGCCATCTGTGATGATTAGGCTGTGAGTTTTCTTCAGTTGTTTCTGTTGGTGTTTCTTGTGTGTTCTGGATGCTTTTAATATTTATTACAGAGTTGTATTTTCTGAGTTGTATTGGGGACTCGGTGTATTCGATCGGATTGTCTAATTTTGTCGGTGTGCTTTTCCGGGTATTTTTAGAATATGTTAAAAAGTTTGACCGGATATAAATACCCAATTTTTCCCTGCCGGGAAATTTCCAATTGTTGGATTTTTCCGTAGTTTAACGACGTTCTAAGTAGTGCAAGTAACGCGATGGACCCTCTAGAAGACAACAAACCTTAACTCGATTATGTGACCGTCTTGAACTGCCCTTTGAACCTTCGGGTTTGGGGCAGTACGGCGTGCCACATGTGAGGCGTTGGGTTGACCCTTCTACGGCTGGACCGTTGGCACTGAGGCATGAACTGAATGTTGTTAGACTTATTTCATGTGTTGATATATTCTGGGAAAACTTGGGTGTTCGATTGTTCGATCGGAAAGTTTAACCTTTTTTATCTTATTCGGAATGTGATACAATACTTGGAATTCGCAAATTGTTATGAGTTAACTGAATGAATATTATAAACATAGCAGTTTAGTCTCACTTGATCGGTTGCCACGGAATTTTGATGTGATCAAAAGTCCGTCGCAATCACGTAGTGTACGCGGATACTCGCCGGGTAAACTTAATAGACAGCCTCACTCCATAGCCCCGACCATGTGACTGTAGGAGAACCCCGTCGCCGAAAGCATCCGTTCGGGTGCTCGCGGTGGCGGTGTTCCGCCTTGGTGCACTTCGTCGACGGCGTCGGGGGTGCGGCCGTCTACTGAAGTTTGCGACGAGCATTCGATCAAATTGTCGGGAATCCTGTTGAATTGCCCGACTTGGTATTGAAAAGTGTATTCGATTTTGAGACTAAAATGCGGGGTTTATAATTGTTAGGCATGCGATGTCTAAAGAATTCATTTGGTCAGGCATGCGATGTCTGAGGTGGTTGCGGATTCCAACTGTTGTAGTTTTACACTTTCTTTTCTGTGACCCTAAGTGTAATATGTGATATTGCCGGTTTCGTTGCTATATGTCAACGACAATTAGGATGGACATATTTACTTACGTTGATGACATGTGATGTTATGTGTTGCTGGATATGTTATATTGGATCGTCGTGTTTGAATAGCCGGGGGTTTTTATGTGAGATGAGTGTTTTACATTTTCATTCATGTAAAAACTTGTATGTAATATTCTTTTATTGGGGCACTTCCAGGTTGCGGAAGATGTCACCCTTTGTATATTATTTACTTTTCCGCACTAGGATAGACCCAAGGAGGGGAGCACAAGTAACCGGGTTCTGGAGTCCAGTGGGAGACCAACTCGAGGAGTCGAGTCCGGGTCTCCTAACTCTAGAATTGGTAGGGTTGCTTGCCGCTCTCGTAGGGGTCTAGGGTGTGGGTTTGGCTATTCATCGCGACCGTGGAATCCGTGTTTTATACTAGCTCGTATTAAAAACACGGACGTCCTAGCATATCCAATATTTCATATGTTTCTTCTGCTGCGATATCTGTGATGTGATCATGTGATATGTTCTGTGATGGATACTGTATATAGTATATATGATATATTATATAGGCGTTACTTATGTTTTACACCCGCGCTAGCCCTGCCCCGCTCTGCCGTTAGTTACCTAACCTAACGGTGCACGAGGGGACATCGAGGCGAATGCGGATGGCATAAGTGTACGTCGTATTTATCTGTGATGTTTAGGTACTTAAATGATGGGACTTCACTAATGTGGTTAATGAAATAAAAGAAACCTAAGATGTTGTAGAATCGAATTTCAAAATAAAACAGGTAGCTACAGTTCTTGCTTTGCACAGCGGTATATATGATATATCCAGCACCTTATTCGATAAGGAAAGGACCGAGATCCCTTCACCGGGAGTGACTCCTTTAGCAATAACTGGCAGATGCTACACACTCGGTTTGTCTTTTGATTGCTTTTAAGAGTTTTTGCTTTGCACAGTGATATATATGATATATCCCGCACCTCATTCGACGAGGAAAGGACCGACGATCCCTTCACCGGGAGTGACTCCTTTAGCAAAACTAGAAAAGCTTCAAAAGCACTCCATTTCAAAATTCATTCGATCCTACAACGATATCAAGTTCATTACGCAATAGGTTTTCAGAAAAACCTGTCGTAGCCCTACGTCATTTCAGATAAGTAGTAGTTAGTATTCGTGCTACGTTTGTTGGCCTGCGTCAAGGCGTAGTGTGCGGTAGCTAACTGGTATTTATCTGCTTTTGCATACGATGCAGATTGGATTAGGGTAGTCGTGCGACTTTGTTGGCCTGCGTCAAGGGTCGTGCGGGTGGGTTTAATTCAATCAGGAAATGACGGGTTGAACTTGACTAGCGCACTATGGTTTGTTGGCTTGCGTCAAGGTCATAGGACGCTAGGGGCAAAATTATCGGGAATTTCAAGTGTTGAAATTTACAATGAGATTGCATACCTTCTATGAGATAGTTGGATCCTGATACCCGCAGCGAGTAAGAGTTACTCCTGGGAGAGTTTTACACATTGCAATTAGCTAATCAAGTAGGTGTCTAGAAAGGTGTCAACGGGGTTACGCCTCTGGGAAAATGAGGTTTTCTATAATTAGGTTCGTGCGAAAGCACGGGGGACCTCCCTCAAAGTACCGACACTGGCCTGGCTGAAAGATTGGCGAACTTGTAGTGTGTAATTAATCCCGGCTAGTCTTTTCTTTTAGGGTTTGAAGGAAGATTTGATAAAAAGCAGTGGGAGCCATCCTGATTAGATAAAATAATAACCAATCTATTCTTGCAAGAGCGCACGCTGAGTGTTTTCTTCTCTCTCTCTCCAGGTAGCGACCATATCACGCCTTAATCAAGATAATAATACGGATTATTGACCGAACCCGCTTGTTATACTGAGCTGGGGAACGTTGGTCCCGCTCCAACTTATAATTGTTATAAGACAGAGCAGGAAATTGGGGATTACCAGAATTCCCGTGCCGCCCAAACGAGGAGAGTGCATGATGATGCATCATCTTCGGGTGTGTTCATTAAAAAGAACTGTTTCTCAGTATCCTTTACGTCCTGGGTATGTGATACCAGATCAGGATCCCAGATATGTAATCTGTTACATAGGGCTACAGAAAGGTAGAGAACTGAGAACGGGTGATAAGTTTCATGAGGCAGAAAACGGGGCAAGTGTTGCAGCCAAGTCTGTTGGTCACTGTCACCCTGTATTACCAATACATTGATTCTGAACGAATGTTATTAGATACCGAACCTGATATACAAAATCATATCACTCTCTTTATTAGTAAAGAAATGATAAAATTTTGTATTGTTGGATAATGTTTTGAACATTTCCTATATCAAAAGTTGATCGGTTCAGGCACGTTATCTAAAAGCATTGATGTTCTAAATCAAACTACAGTTCTTAGTATATGGAACACACATAAGAGGAAGAGTTCAGAAATGAACGGATCCTTCTTAAGGTATTGTAGACTAGGTCATATCAATGTGACCCGACTAGCTAGAGTTACATGTAGATGCATATTTAAATCAGTTTAAATTTACATCTTATGAAACTTGCGAGTCATGTCACAGAGATAAGATGACCATAGCTCTGTTTATTGGAAACAGAGAAAGAGTTAGTGTACTCTTGGGATGTTACATGTTGATGTATAAAGGTCCCCTGTCTACACATGCTAAGACCGGTTCTTTATACTTCATTATATTCTCTGATAATCTCTCAAGATTCAGTCATATGTTCCTGTTGAAACATGAGTCCGAACCTTTTGAGATATTCACAGAATATAAGCTAGAAGTAGAGAACCAAATGAGGATATAAGTATTAAGTCCTTTGATGCGATCAAGGAGGAGAATACTTGTGCACAGAATTCCTGGACTATTCTAAAGGAGAATGAGATTCTCTCTCAGCATTACTCCTACGTATACACCATAGCACGATGGTATATCGGGGTGGAGCAGATACACCCTATATGATAAGGTGTGCTCTATGATGAGTACTACTGAGTTACCTATTTCCTTTTGGGTGTTATGCACTTGAGAAGTTGCATACCTATTGAATAGGGTTCAAATCAAATCAGTTGCCTACCACTTCATATTTGATATGATAAGGGAAGAGCCCATCTCTCAAGTTAGTTAAGATTTGGGGTTGTCCAGCCTATGTCTGAAAAGAAAAATCCGGACAAGCTCGAGGCAAGATCTGTTATGTAGAACTGGAAAGGTTCCAGCTATACAAAACTGCAGCTGATGATTTGACAGAACCAAATAGTTTCAATAGTTACCAACGAATCTCAGCCTCTCCGCCGATCTAGTAGGGTTCCTCACCCACCTGAGAGATACTTCGGTTTCTCTATGACAGTGGGAGCGAGGATTGCATCATGAGATGATGACCCAGCTAGTTTCGAGCTGGCCATCAGGAGTAGGACTCTGTAAGAATGGCTGGACGCTTAGCGATCTGAGATGGAATCCATGTACACCAACAAAGTATGGACTTTGGTTGCAATATCTGAAGGGTTAAATCCCCATCAGGAGCAAGTATATCTTGAGAAGATTACTTGGTGTAGATGGAAAAGTTGAGACTTTCAAAGCTAGACTTGTTAAAGCTTTTCGTCATCGACCAGGCGTGGATAATGATGAAACCTTTTCTAAGTATCTATGCTTAAGTCCATCCAGATCCTACTTACCACGGCTACATACCATGACTACGATATCTGGTGGTTGGGTGTCATGACTGCTTTTCTAAATGATGTTTTAGAAGAGTGCGTCTATAAGTACACAGCCAGAGGGCCTCGTAGACAGTGGGAGCAGCGGAAACGTGTGCAAGATGCTTTATAAGATAAAGCAGGCATCGCGGAGATGGAACGTCTGTTTTGATGTGTTAGTCAAAGAGTTTGACATCATCAAAATGGTAGATGAACCTTGTATGAACAAAAAGGTAGTAGGGAGTATGGTGACGATCCTCGTAGAGTACGTGGATAACATACTCTTGATAGGGAAGGAGTTTCCTATGCTACGCTCGGTCAATCTCCGCTTATCACAATAATTCTCCATATAGGATCAAAGTGATACCTACTAAATCCTGGGTTTTAGATCTATGAGATAGATCTAATTGGATGTTAGGGTACTCACTAGTTGTAGTGAGATGGTATCAATCGATCCTGGGGAGAATCACTGGAAGGGTTCCAGGGTGATAAAGACGACTGAATGTCAGTCGCAGGCATTGTCTTTACCCTCAGTAAAGGGACGGTATGTTGGAAGAGTTCCAAGCTAGATACCGTGACATACTAGACGATAAAGGCAGGATACATCGCTACTTAAGATGCTACCAAAGAGGTTGTTTGGGTGTATATTGGTTTATAAGATGAACTATGTTCCTCCCATTGTGTGACAATGGAGTTGTGGCTTATGCCAAGGAACGCAGGTCCCATCAGTGATCCAGACATATTCTAAGGCAGTATCACCTGATCATGGAGATAGTTGATCTCCAGGGTGATCGAGGTTAGGAGAGTAGACTCTGAGGACAACACGGCGGATCCACTCACGAAGGCTTATTCCCAGAGATAGAATTTTATGGGATTGTTGAGTATGAGATACTACAACCACTGCTACAGATGGCCCTAGTGCAAGTGGAAGATTGTTAGTTATATGTATGCCCTAGAGGCCATTACTGTACATAGGATGTATATTGTAGTGGATGCTTGGACATATATAGGGAGAACTTTCTTGCTCGACATGATAGTATGCTATCTGGTTACTCTTTACCTTAACATGTACACTGATTGTCTCTCTGTTACATGTTGTTAAAGCCCTTAGGATGTGTACTTGACTACCTGGACTATGATGCGGATCATACTAGTAGGGACAAGGTAGTCCATAAGTACATCCTTCAAGGTCCCTGGTCGTGGGTGTATCGAGACGGGGCATCGATATACCAGAGTAGACTAGCGTATACCTTCTCGACCCATACAGATGGGCGATGGATGATCCCATATCCAATGGTGTTAGACATCAGAGGAGATATACGGGTGCTCAGTAGAGACTGGGTACACTGGACGGACTCGCCGAGAACTCCCAGATGGTATTATACCTTACATCAGATGGCAGTTCTCTGGTGACACTGGTACAGAGTAGTCTGTTGACCCAAGATCGTCATAGAGTCTTGTGTGCTTCCCACTGTGCTTTGATTTCCATCTTACCACGTCCAAGAGGGCGTGCAAAACGGTGGTTATTGGGTACAGTCCCGAGTCACATGGAGGCAATGAGCGATAGGAGGGGATTCGTCTCTCCCGGTATAGGGGGTTGATGTTGCGCTGTGTTCAATTGGCTATAACAGGAAATCCCTGGCTAGGGTTGCTGAGATTTACTGGTAAGTGTTACCTGTAGTTTCTCGGATTGTTATAGACCTCATATCGACACGACTTATCGAGCTATTGTGGTCTGACGTTTACCACCCCTAGGCGAGATATGCGACATATCAGACGATTAGACCGGACTGTACGGTAGTGTTACTGGTTGGATTCACTGGAGTGTGAGCAGGCTTGCTCGTCGATCTTCAGATCGCTCAATACCCGTGTGGCCGTTACGTTTAGCAGACCGCTTGCGGCTTGTGGATGTTTGATATGATCATCATCCGCTGCCGGCGTATTGACGAGTCTTTAGAGTCCTACACAGAGGTTTCCTGGTTCAAGCGAAACGAAATAGGAGCGCATATGAGATATGTGCGGGACCGAGAATAATACGTGTATGTGATACCATATTCCATTCTCGCGTTGAATGTGTCGAATGGTTGTATGCGATATAACCTAGTTATCGAATCAAGGATTGATTCGATAAGCCGATACATTGTATACTAGTCGGTTGTGTGCGACATGACCGGATCATTGAATCAAGTGTTGATTTAATGATTTAATGCATAATTATATATTTGATATATTAATTTGCATTAACTAGTATTGGTTCACTTTAAATGGATTTTCTCACTTGGTTTGTGCACTTGTATGTATCATGTTTGATGATGCATGCTAACTTGTGTTTTGTTTAAAGTTTAAACCATGGTAATGTAATGGTTAGGGTTTTCATTTTCATATCTATTTATTTATTTGTTTATTCTTTTTGGAAAAATGAAAAGCATAAAGGAAAATGGTGGCTTTGTTTGTTTTCTAGTTGAAGCTTCATGAAGCTTTGACCAAAGTGACCATTTTGTCTCATGCTTAACCCTAACCACTCCATTAACCCTAGTTTAATCTCTACACTTGACCATGGTTCATTATATGATAAGTATTGATTTTCTTTTCAATATTAATTAACTTATCATAACATTTACCTTCTTCTTCTTCATTTCTTCAAGTGAAGAAAGCTTGCCTCCATCAATGGCAAGTGATGAAAAAGAGTGAGAAATCCAAATCTAAAGTCTACCCACTTCCTATTTCTTCATCCTCTACCTCTTGCCAAGTAGTAGAGTGTGTTTTCTTCACAAGTTTCATGACTTGGTGAAGTGAGAGCTTGATCTTGCGATGCTTCGACGTAGATCATCTTCGGCATGGACATCGACGACCTAGCTCGCCATTTCTCCGACGAAGCCGACACTAGAGCCCGGGAATTCATTTGGACAGCGAGGGGACTTCGTTGCGGAGTTATGGAGGTGGAGCACCGGATCTACAAAGGTTGTATTTCCGTTTAAACTTTAGTTAAGTTGTTAACTAGTTTCTTTTTCGCCTATATTTCTAGCCAACGATCCGTATTAGGGTTTCTCGGCACCCGTAAAATTTCAAATTGGCATGGTTGATGTCTTGTGAGACCTCTTGAGAGTGCCTAGGAACCCTATACCTACTGCACGACAGATCCGTTCTCGCCCCCGGGTACCATACCGGGTCTACCATGTACTTGCAACCGGTCTCATCCAGCTTCTCGATTCGGGTTCACATGCCACACGTCTCAAAACCGAGAAAACGCATGGTGGACGCACTGAAATATCATATCAAGAGAAACCGGGTTTTCAAAACAGTGCATATTTTCTTAAAATAATACCACGGTTCTCAAATCCGGAAATCACACGAATCCAAAACTCAATGCGTAAATCCATGCAATGTGTCGTATGCCGCACAACATCGTCCTATGAGTAAAAGGGAAAAAAACGCTCTTTAAAAAGGGTCCAGTTGAAAACATTTCATGTTGTCCCCTATTTTTAAATCAAAGTCAACATCATCTATATAAGTGCAAGAGTATGTATGTATGTAGGCATGGATGCATAAAGATATATATATCTAAGCAAGTATGGATGTACAGTATGTATATGTGCTAATATGCGACAGAATCATGTCTAATCATCAAAGATGCGATAATCAAAAGGATGTATGGTCCATAGCAATCCTAGAGTGCGAGTGTCATGGCAATCACTAACGGTGTGGGTGTAACATACAAATAATGCTCGTGCTGCTTGAACCGTTTGTGACAGTGCGGTGTTACATAACTACTGTTTCTATATGCAACAAAAGATGGGTACGCTACAATGGTACATATGCAAAAGAAATATATATATTAATATACATACGTGACTACAATATCCTATCAAGCCCTGACGCTTAACGCCATACTGGCGATTTCCCCGTAGATGTTAAATCTACTCTCCGCGGTTTCGTGCTAAGTGTAGCCGACTACTTGCTTCCCCTTCCTTGCGGCGTCCGACGTACCCGCCTGCGAACCAAGAATTACACAAAGAATACACATAAGCTAAAATCCTTCAAAAACGTGATATCAAAACCAAACGAGAAACTCACGTCGCGAACTAAATGCGTGTGTATCCGATACGCAAGAACGTGTAAATATGCGTCTGAAACTACCCCGACACGCTGTGATACGCAGCAAACGCAAAACCCACTCACATAACAGACGTGTCGCGTAAGCTTAAAGTATTGAAAATACGGTATTTTGCTCCAGATTTTTATAGAAGGAGAATTAGAAAAAGTTGCGTATACCAAAGATCTTAACTATGCAGCAGACTCACCCAGACCAAACCCCAACACCCATCTCCACCATCTGGCCGCAATTTGCGGCCAGAATGAATATTTCGGCGGCCCAGAAGGAAAAGTGGGGTCTCGTGCTTTGTGTGTGTGGTATAGGTCTAGTGTACATACCACAGTAATTGCAATTTTTGCCTGAAGCAACCGGGTTGAAAGCCGATCTCAAAAGGGCACAAATCTTAACTAAAACGCTAATTTAACACTAATTTGATACAAAAAGGTATTTTAGTGTAACCTGAGGAATTAACTTGGTTTAAACAACAATAATAGCACCTAATTAAGTTAATCAAACCTTAAAAACCCTAACCTACCCTAAACTTCACTTAAACCATCTCATTAGCACTAAATCGCACAAAAACACAATTTTTAGCTAATAAAACTACAAGTTAAGTAATAGAGTGATTTGGGTGAGTTGAATACCTCCAAATGATCTTAAGGTACTCCAACTTGCTGTACCTGCCTTCAAAGGCAAGGATTTGCCACCAAGACCCACAAAAGAGGCATTTTGCAAGGTTTTTAATGAAGAAAAGGTGAGTTTTTGTGTAGGGATTGTGTTTGAATACCAAGAGAAGCAAAAGAAGAAGAAGAAGAAGAAGAAGAATATGTCGTTGCTGTTGTTGTTGCCTCTGCTGGGATTTCCAGAAATGAGAGGGAGAGAGAGAAAAGAGAGGGGTATGGTCAAAAGTCAAGCCCCATTCTTCACCTAACCCAAACCATGCCTCCTATTCTTTTATTTTTATTTTTAATTAACGGTTTTGACTTGATTTTTGTGAGGATAAGAACCATGCAAGAGGGAAAAAGAAAGTGGCTACAAGTTAACACTTAACCTAGGTGAATAGGGTTGTGCATGCTAACCAAATTTGGCTTAGGAAAATTAGTTAAGAAAGTTTGCTAATTAAGTGAACATTAAACTCATTTATAATTAATAAAACCCGTTTATATATAAAAACACACTTAATCACAAATAAAACTGATTTTATTCTAGTTTAAGTGGAAAATTAAAATTTACGAGATTTTATGAAAAACACGCATTACCGCTAATTAACGTGAAATTAATCTAACGAACATCAAAGCGTTACAACTAGACTCGAGTCATACCTATTTCAAAACTAACGAACCGTGAGTATTTTAAAGATAGGCCAAGGAATTCTACGGATATTTCAAAGGATGTACATTTTCTTAAAAACACCGTAGCCCTTATTTTCAAAACACCACGATTCGTATTATTTCAGATGGCAAAACGGTATGACACATATATAGAAATGTAGATTCTTCATTGTTACATTATTATTCATGTTCCGCATATTTTTGTTTCATTTACTATTCATTTGCCATTTATTATGTTGTTATCATCGCATTGCATGTTTATAGTGTACTTTAGTGATTATGAAATCATGCTGTCAGGACACCAGCACCATTACCGATGATGCGTATGCTCCACATACACTTACTTTCCGGCTCACACACATCATCATCGGTAATTGCCATGTTACGTACACTTTAGAGAATATTATTTCATTGACATAGCTTGCTAGCTGATAGTTCCTATATGTTATTGTTTCATATGTTAGTTCATATTGCATTCATGGCTTGATATTGCGTGCATATTTTTATATTCATTAGTCATGCAATATTATAAGGGCCAGTCTAGATTTCCGGAGCCCAGTATTCATTATTATTGACTTTTCATTTTGGATTTTGGATTTTCCATGAGATTTCTGGATTTGGAGAAACCGCAAGATTTAATAAACTTAATTATCATTTTAAAAGATAAAAGTGCGGTTTTCTTATGTTATGATTATGATATGTCCACCATGAGTTTTCTCGGCACTTGAGCGATATCATACACCCGATTCGAGGAGGAGATGAATCGTCTGTGGGTGCATGGTGGACCCGGTGAGGTACCCCGGGACGAGAGGATCGCAGATAATGGCGTTTGAGCCTGTGACAGGGGAGCATTACTGACCGGTGATTTTATTGAGATTTATGATACAGGCCAGTCCGAATAGCCGGAGCCTGAGATATTAAGATTTGAGGATACAGGCTAGTCCGGATAGCCGGAGCCTGAGATATTGAGATATTTGGATATTGAGATATATATTTTGTGTCGATGCTTGACACTGATTTTCTGATGATTTCATTGTTGATACTTAAATGTTTATACAAAAATCTCACTATATTAAGAAAACAGTTTTCTCATTCATGATGTATTCTGTTTCATTATACCCTATTCATACCTCATATTTATGATATGTTGCTATCTGAGGCACTGACACGAGCACATGGCATTACACTTATGTATAGATGTTTACCCTTGCCACCTTATCATGCTTCAGACTTTATCATTTTGAGGATATTTATATTATGATCGTATTGACTTAGGATTGAGTCATACATATGATTCCTGCTCTGTGATATTTTCTACTCACGAGTTGGCAACTCACCCCTGTTATGCCACAGTTCTTGCAGGTTTTATCGTACAGGTTTCGTTGCGGCTTTGCTGACACACTGCTTTCATTCCGGATGATTGCTTTGGTAAGTGGGTTTACTTGCATCATGACCAACATTATACCTTTTATTTATTTCAGTTGTATCTAGTAAACTCCATCAACCAGACTTGTATTATTTATTGTGTGTGTGTGATAGTTTAAGTGTAGTTGTAGAAAGATATATCCTTAGCCTTATTACCTTAGTTGTGAACCTTAGGTTATGTGTTGTGACACACACGCACACACGCATACACTTGGTGTTTATATTTGTGTGTATATGTGTATATATGTGTGTGTGTATGTGTGTGTGTATGTTCATACACACACACACATACATATACACGTGAGATGAGAATAGTATATGTTATATGGATGTGAGTCGATATAATCCGGCATGATGCTGTGAGGTTATGATATATGATTGAGTCGAGACACCGAATATGATATGATATAATAAAGAATCGTTGGGCGACATCTATGCAAACATGCGATAACATGTGACCCGATGAAATAATAGATTGTACGAGACCTTAAATCCGTACCCATGATTTGATATAGTACGATGAATGATATCGTGGAATTAATATATATATATATATATATATATATATGATCTTTGCCACGTACCCTCGATTTTGAGGATGCCGTACGATGGATATTACCGTACAAGGTATATATGATGATTGATCCGCACTCTTGACTCGAGGATGTCGTACGATATATTATACAGTACGTGATGCTATGAGGCTGGATAACCGACTACTAGATATATCGAATCGGAATATGTTTATATTTTCTTATTACTCCGACTAGGTTCTTTATTTAGTCTCTTAGTTGTTTAGGTAGATGCTAGACTAGGCTCGAGTCATACCTATTTTCAAAACTAACGATTCATGAGTATTTTCAAAAGAAAATCCGGGGGATGCTACGGATTTTTCAAAGGACATATCTTTTCTCAAAAACACCATAGCCCCTACTTTTCTAAAAATCACGATTCGTGCTATTTCAAACACTAAAATAATATGACTCGTATACAGATGTATATATTTTATAATGTTGCTTTACTATTCACCTTTCCGTTATATTCATGTTGTATTCATTGTATTGCATATATACATGTGTTTTGTTTAGCTATTATGCTCTCGTCTGCTGGGACACCTGCACAATTACCGATGATGCGCATGTTGCATGTACACTTTCTTGCCAGTTCACACACTTCAGCATCGGTAATTACCATGTCATGAACACTGTAGTAACAATTATTCCTTTATATACACTGATAGTTGTAGCTAAGTAGCAATGTTTAGCATTCCTGATAACATGTGCTAGTTTAGATCATGTATTTCTTACCTTGATGCCGCATGCATTAGCATACTTACATTCTAGTTATGCACTGGTCATTTGGCTTTACGCCGGTATTCATTATCTCATTATATACTCATGATTATGAGATTTCGGTTTTTCCATGAGATTTCGGAATTTGGGAAAACCGCATGCGGATTTGAAAACTTATACTAAATTTTAAAGGAAAATGCGGTTTCTCGTGACATGATGTGTGTGGCAGCCAACATGAGATTTCTCGGTTCTTCAGCCACGTGTGTACACATATACCCGATTCAGGGAGTTGGACGAACCATCTGCGGGTACATGGTGGACCCGGTAAGGTCCTCGGGGCAAGAATCTCGAGATGTAGACGATGAGCCTGGCAGGCACTATCTACCGCTGATATTTGGCTCGACAGACATCCAGAGGATACCAACCGCAGTCGTGAGATTTGATGATATGGGGCTGATCCAGACAGACGGAGCCCGAGATATGAGCTTTAAGTGTCGCTGATGGACATGGCTTTCTTGATGTTTTTCGAGTGTCGATGTTTGGCCCTCAGGTTTATCATGATTTTTGTATATCGAAGCTGGACATACCCATTGATGATTCATTCATGCATAGCATACATGACATGTTGTTTTATGACACGGACACGAGTACTTGACCTACCACATATGTCTATATTATCTCCTCGACTGATACCCGAAGTCATCATACTACTATTATTATTGTATTTTTCTGTATGACCTAGGAGATAGTCATACATTTGGTTTCTGATCGGTGATGTTTTCTATTCACGAGTTGGCAACACACCCCGTTGTGCCACAGTTTTCTTGCAGGTTTGGCCGTACAGGTTCCGTTGCGGCTTGTTGTCACATCACTTTCTTCCGGGTGATTGCTTTGTGAGTGGTTTCACTTGCATTGTAACCACCATTGTATATGTAAATTATATTTCAGTTGTATCTAGTTAAAAGCTCTATCAACCAGACTATTTATATTTGTAGATTTAGAAACACCGTTTGTATATTCTTTCGACCTTAGAGTCATGCTCATGTATTATTTATTTCTGGTTTTCTTATTGATGTTTAGTTTCTTGTTTTATTTCTGAGTTTGATCATCACCTCGGCATTGTATATTTATTATCGGATTCCACAGTCATGATGAATAGCCAAACCTAAATCCCTAGAACCCTGCAAGAGCAGCAAGTAACCCTACCAATTCTAGAGTTAGGAGACCCGGTCTCGACTCCTCGAGATGGTCTCCAACTGGAATCAAGAACCCGGTTACTTATGCTCCCTGCCTTGGGTTTATCCTAATGCGGAAAAGTAAATAATATACATCTGTAGTGACGTCATCCTCAACCCGGAAGTTCCCCAATAAAAGAATATTACATACAGATTTTACATGAATAAAAAAGAAAAACTCTCATCTCACAAAAAACCCCAGCTATTCAATCACGACGATCCAATAAAACATATAATAGCAACACATAATATAACATATCATCTGTAAGGATGCTAGGCACACGCACAAGGATCTACGAGGCATCAACCATGCCCGATTTAAAATTTAGCCGTGCCGAACAAGCCAAATCCGGATCTTTAAACTAGAGATTAGGTGAAAACAAGCATGTTAAACACTTTAACACTAAGTGAGAGGGATTACAACCTTTGTAGATCCAGTCCTTCACTTCTTAAGCTCCGTGTTGAGGTCCCTTCGCTGGGATCATCGTGTTCCGGACTCTCGAGAGGCTCCACGAAGAGAAAGATGCAAGCTTGCTTCCGATCTTCGATAACAAAGATAATCTACCTTGAAGTTTCATTAACACAAGCTCTCACTCACAAAATGAAGTGAACACTCTCATCTAAAGGGCAAGGGTAGATGAGGATGATGAAGTAGGATTTTTGCTCTCATTTATAATCTTTTTCTCACACATAATCATCACTTAGAAAAAGCTAGAAAGGTTTTTCCATGAAGAACTCAAGAAAGAAGAAGATGAATAATAATTAGAATCCTTATGTCATGAATAATGAAAGGATAATAATGATGAATAATGCAACCATGGTTAAACAAACCTTTGTAGAGATTTAATTAGGGCTAGGGTTTGGGTTGAGTTAAAGGTGAGTCACTTGAAAATATCAAGCATAATATCTTATCCATGACAAAAGAAAAACCTTCTAGAATGTTCATGAAACAACTAACCCAATTCAAACCCTAACCTTATTTAATCTCCACTAATCATGTTGCATTAATAATCATATCATGTTACAATATTATATATCACATATATAATATTTATTGTAAAAAAATAAAATAATACAATTAACATATATCGCATATATATCAATGTATTAACCGAGTGAGAAAAAGAATCTTTTAGTGAGCTAATATTAGTTAATGAAATTTAATATATCATATATATTATTATACATTAAATTATCGAATCAACACTTGATCCGACAATCCGGCTATATCGCATATAACCGACAAATACGATGACCCGGCTATATCACATATACCTGGCCGATATCTCATATCGCGAGAATCCAATACGGTATCACATATCGCATTATCCTCGGTCCCGCACATATCATATATGTGCTCCTACTCCGTTTTTCCTGAACCAAGAAACTTCTGTGTAGGACTCTAAAGAATCGTCAATACGCCGGCAGTAAGTAATGATCATATCAAACACCCACAAGCTGCAAGCGGTCAGCTAAATGTAACAGCCACCCAGGTATTGAGCGATCAGAAGATCAACAAGCAAGCCTGTACATTCTCCTATGAATCTAATCAGTAACACTCCCGTACAGCCCGGTCTCGTCGTCTGATATGTCGCATATCTCGCTTAGGGGTGGTAAACGTCAGACCCCAGTAGCTTGATAAGTCTTGTCGATATGAGGTCTATAACAGTTCGAGAAACTACTGATAACATTTACCAGTTAATCTCAGCAACCATGGCCAGGGATTTCCAGTTATAGCCAATCGAACACAGCAAAACATCAACTCCCTATACCGGGAGAGACGAATCCCCTCCTATCGCTCATTGCCTCCATGTTATTCGGGACTGTACCCAAAAGCCAACTTTTTGGACGCCCTCTTAGACGTGGTATGATGGAAATCAAAGCACTGTGGGAATCACGCAAGACTCTACGACGATCTCGGGTCAACAGACTACTCTGTACCAGTGTCACCGGAGAACTGCCATCTGACGTGAGGTGTAATACCATCTGGGAGTTCTCGGCGAGTCCGTCCAGTGTACCCAGTCTCCACTGAGCACCCGTACACCATCCTTGATGCTAAACACCGATGGATATGGGATCATCCATCGCCCATCATATGGGTTAAGATGCGTATACGCTAGTCTACTCTGGTGTATCGATGCCCTGTCTCGATACACCCTCGACTAGGAACAATTATAGGATGTACTCGTCGACTACCATGGCCCCACTAGTATGATCTCATCATAGTCCCAGTAGTCGAGTACATATCCTAAGGGCTTTATCAACATGTAACATAGAGACAATCAGAGTGCTTGTTAAGATAAAGTTCAACCAGATAGTATACTATCATGTCGAGCAAGAAATTCCTCCTTATATATGTCCAAGCATCCATTACAATATACATCATATGTACAGTAATTGCCTCTAGGGCATACATATAACTAACAATCTCCCACTTGCACTAGGGCCATCTGTTGTGGTATCGCATACCCAACAATTAGCTGTGGTTGAAGTTTCTCATACTCAACCATCCCATAAAAGTCTCTACTGGGAAAAAGGCCTTTGTTAGTGGATCCGCGCTGTTGTCCTCTGTGTCTACTCTACTAACCTCGATCTCCCTAGAGATCAACCATCTCCATGATCAGGTGATGCTGCCTAAGAATTATATCTAGATTTCTGATGGGACAGGGGTTCCTTGGCATAAGCCACAACTCCATTGTCACACAATGGTAGGAACGAAGTTTATCTTATGAACTAAAATATATCGAGACTGCCTTTTTGGTAGCATCCTTGGTAACGATGTATCTTGTCTTTAATCGTATAGTAAGTCATGCTATCTAGCTTGGAACTCTTCCAACATACGGTCCCTCCACTGAGGGTAAAGACAAAGCCTGCGACTGACATTCAGTCGTCCTTATCACCCTGGAACCCTTCCAGTGATTCTCCCCAGGATTGATTGATACCATCTCACTACATCTAGTCAGAATCCTAACGTCCAATCTGTTGGAGATAGTGCCCTCATAGTCAATTATTGGATCGCAGGTACGTGATTGCAATGATTGCGGAGGACCTATACCGGTAGGACAGTCTTACTCAAGATGATAGTATGCTATCTAGTTTGTCTTTATCAGTCGTGTACATGTTCAGGTGACTGATTACATGTTACACTTTGATAGAGCCCTTAGGATCTTGCTTTACTACCAACAGTATGATGGTGATCATATACGTGAGAGTTGGGTAGTTTATATGCATATCCTTAATTGTGGTCCCTAGTCGTGGGAGTTTCGAGACAGGGCATCGATACTCCGGAGTAGACTAGTGTATACAGTCGAGACCCAGACGAGGGGTGGTGGCCGGTCTCACAAGCCACTGGTGTCAGTTGGATCACCTAAGATGTATACAGGTGCTCATTGGGTTATGAGTACACCGGACAGGACTCGCCGGGAATCTGCTAGTTAGTACTATACCTATCGTCAGATAGCAGTTCCCTGGTGACATGTGTACAGGTTAGTTCATCGACCTGAGGTCGTCATTTGTCTCGTGTGAGTTCCTACTGTGCTTTGATTTCTACCCAACCACGGCTTAAAGGAGTCGTGCAAACAGGTAGCTTTTGGGTACAGTCCTGAGCCATATGGAGGCACGTGAGCGGATCGGCAGGGGATTCGTCTCTCCCGGTATTGGGGGCGAGGTCGTGCTGTGTCTAGGAGAGCCATTACACATAGTCTATGGCCATGGCAGGAGATTTACCGGTAGGTACTCCAGTAGTATCTCAGGGTGTTATTGGGCTACACTCCGACACGACTTATACTGCTATTGGGGGTCTGACGTTACTAGCCCCCTAGGCGGATATGCGATACTCATTGACGAACGGACTGGATTGTATATACATTGTCACTGTTATGCTCAGTAGGGTTTCTGGATGAGTTCGCTCATCAGCCTCCCTTGAGGTCAGTCCATGGGCAGCCGTTACGCATTGCTAGTGCCGCTGACGGTTTGTGGTTAAACCCACTGCCAGGGTACTGACGAGTCATTAGAGTCCCCCACAGACAGTTTCCCAAGTTCGGGCAAAACGTTGTAGAGGCCGTATGGTTTTATGGCAGGGTTCGGAAAATGCACGTGCGTTTACGCACGTGTCAGTTTTCGGGAAGATGATACTGGTTGGCTTTGGTTTAAGCCGGATCCGAGTATTGTATTGAGTAGATATAATATCTTTTTCTCAGTTGCATTTGTATTCGGTCGTAATACAAATGCGGGTATATTTATACAGTTTCGGGGTTGTCCTGAAATTCGTTTCAGGATCACTTTTGGAAGTTGCCAGTTTCCAGTTTTCTATCAGCCGTCTTTTAACATTCGGTTAAAGACGAATTTATCTTTTCTTGGATGAGAGTGAGTCATGCTTCTAGAAGGTTCTAGAAGGATCTAGAATGAGGTGACAAGGATTATGACTCATGCTTTGATTTCTAAACATTCTTGTTTTCCTTAAGATATTTCTTTTGTGTTCACACATGATATTTGCTTAAGGTTACTCTCCCCTCTCCTACACTCACCTCCCTCTTTGCTATATGTATTGCCGGCCCTCTCTCTTCCTCCTCACTCACTTGATGTTTTCATTTGCTAGAAAAGATTATGATAGGTTTTATCGGTGTATGGAATTTCACAGTCCATTTCATTCCATCACCCGATTCCCTCGGCAACTTCATTAACCGATCGTCCACAGACTTGGACGAAGTGAGACAAAGTCATCTACTCATTCTCTACATCAATCTTGGTCGTCTCTTTTAGCAAACTTGACGACCGAGTTGCCTCGAGTCAGAGGCGGGAGCCCGTTTAAAGAATCAGTGATGTGGTGCCACCTGGACGAGCAGATCGGAGATCGACGAGATCGGAGCAGCCGCAACGGAGCGTGGGATGATGGTTAAAGAACGAAGGACTCGGATCGTTCGGTATAACCTTTCTACACTCTTTACAGTTTGTTAGTTTAGCAATAATGGAAGATCCGGGTTAAAGTATACGATAGCGCCAGTTAAAAAGTTTTTGTTCCGCATTTGGCGTCTGTAGACGGCCGGGGCGCTACCGTAGACTTACAGTGGTATCAGAACCTCACCATTTTGCTATACTAACTTGTGCTAACGCGTTTAAAAGATCGATCGAACGGATTTTTCGAAAATCGCAATTTCTAGCCTTAAAGTTTCTGTTAATTTTCAAACTGGTCCAAATGTCATTTTGACCATACCAGAAAATCAAGCAGGGTTTTTTAGGAATACTGCAGAAATTCGACCAAGTGTTTCCACTGTTCCACCGCGGATCCGCGGCCCAAGCAGTTGTCTTGGCCGCAGATCCGCCGCAGTAAAGTGACGTCACTCAGTCAACTTTCTACAGTTCATTCTATGTTGGAAATTGGGATTTTTGGTATATATATTTTGGGCCCAGATTTTATTACTGTTCAACAGATTTGCGTGGGGCCCACTTTATGATATTTGGTCGATCGAAATTTAAACATGTTAGTTTACAGTGCTTACATTATATCTCCGACCGGGAATGTCATTTGATCGGTAAACCGCGTCTGATTGCTATAGTTCTTTTAGACGGGTTTGCGAACGTGACATTCGCGTTGATGTTCTGTGTTGTGCTGTGATGTTGCGGTTTTGTCGTGGTGGATAGCAGTGTGCAATGGTAGTAAAGTTTGAGTTTATTTGTACATTTGATATTGCGGGGCGAGCGTCCAACTTGTGGACTGCCGTCACTGCCTGTTGTATAATATTCTTTTGGGGTACGACCAGGTTGCGGTCGATGTACCTGTTGTACTATTTTTCATTACTGTACTAGGTTTTACCCCGCGACGGAGTGCACGGATAGCCGGGTTCTGGAGGGCAACGGGTCCGCATCTCATGGCTTTGAGAGGCAGAGGGGTCTCACTCTAGAATTGGCAGACTATTCGCCGGACTCGTAGGGGGTACAGGTTGACCCAAAGAGGGGTGCTCAATTTACCGGATTCCGTGAAGTGTCGGGTGTTCCATTCACTGTGCTGTGGGGACTACCTCGCTTCAGGTTTTGGCGGGTAACTTGCCGCACCCGTAGGGGTCTAGGTTTCATTGCACAGGCTATCCACACGACAGGGGAACGTCGGGTTTCAGCAGCGGCTCTGTGAAACCCGGGGACCCCAGATTATCTGTATTGTTCTGTGATGCTTATTACTTTTCTTTAATGTTGCATATTATCACGCCTGGAGCGATTATTGTATATTGGTTTATATACTATTAGATGTTGTATATGTTTTACACCCGCGCTAGTCCAGTCCCCGCTCTTTCGTTAGTTAAGTAACCTAACGGGTGATGACGGGACCCAGTGACGAATGCGGATGGCATATACGTACATTTTATTTTCGTTCTTTTCTGGTGTGATTGATTGATGGGACTGCATTGATTCTGATCAATGCAAAAAGTTAAACAAACCTGTTTTCAGTTGTTGGAACAAATTTAAAAAGTGTTATTGCAAAGACGTTTTCTTTTGTTTTGCATAGCGGTATTCAGTGGAATATCCCGCACCTCATTCGATGGGGCAAGGGCCGATATCCCTTCACCGGGACTGGCCCCTTAGGCAGAAGTTTGCGTCAGGGTAATAACTTCACTATAGTCGATTACAAGTTGCTTTGCATCGCGGTATTCAGTAGAATATCCTGCACCTCATTCCACGAGGAAAGAGCCGAGATCCCTTCACCGGGAGTGACCTCTTTAGCAAAAGGTTTTCGCCACTATATTTTAAAAAGCTATCAGGTTCCTTCAGCGATATCAAGTCCACTACGTTAAAGGTTTTTCGCCAAAAACCAGCCGTAGCCCTCCGTCACTTCTTTTGGGTATTCAGTAGTATTCAAGCTATGTATTTTGACCTAACGCCAAGGCATAGTGTTTGGTAGCTGCTGGGTATTCAATTGTTGCATAGATAGATGAGTTGGTTTGGGACAGCCGTTCTGCCATTTTGACCTAACGCCAAGGGCATGTGCGGGTGGGTTCAAATTAACAAGATAGTGATGGGTAGAACTTGGCATGTGACTTATGACATTTTGACCTAACGCCAAGGTTATAAGAGCATGGGGTAAAAATCATATCAGGAGTTTCTAAAGAAACTGAAACTTGCCAGGCATGCGCATACCTTCTGGAGTGTGATAACGCGAGTGGATTCCATCACGTTATCATGCGATGAGAGTTGGATCCCGATTCCCACTGATGAGTTGGTTTACTCTTCGGGTGATCCCGATTGATTCTTCTTTTAGGTTTGGAGGAGAATTTGACAGGACAGTGGGAGGTTTCCGGATTAGATAAAGTGATAACCATTCTGATCTAGGTTAGAGTGCACGCAGAGTGTTTCTTTTCTCTCTCTCTTTGGCAGCGACCTTTGACCGACCCTAGACTATGACTCAGTGACCAGGTTGACCGAACCTTCTTAAAATACTGGCTTTTGGATTGTCTATGTTGCATAAGTCATTGCCACTCCTTCTTCTACCCTTTGAATTTCTCAGAACACCCGTATTACTACGGACATCCACTTCCATTGGATAGATCCATCGTATGGTTATATACGAACTCGAAGGGACTTCTTCGAGGATGGATCCAGGTTCAGGAGAAATAGAATTGGTTTATTCAGTTGTCTTTTATTATCATCTTCTCTCAGGTTGCGAGAGCTCCTTGGTTTAGGAGAGTACACCTATTACGCATATTGGATAGTCTTCTTCCAAACCATAGGCAGGTGCCGAAAGGTAGGGAATGAAGAAAACCAATTAGCCTAAGTAGGGTGTGCAGAAGGAAATAACTAAAGACAAAATAAAGGGATTAGAAAGAGAGCACAGTAAATTGCGACTGATATCATTCACGACCAAAACCGCGTACTTCATCGCCACTCTTATTTCACTTTTAAAAGAATAAGATATTATTTAGTTGTCTTTTATCATCACCTTCTCTCAAGATGCGAGTACTCCTTGGTTTAGGAGAGTACACCTATTATGCTTACTGGATAGTCTTCTTCCAAACCATAGGCTGGTGCCGAACGGTAGGGAAGAAAGAAAACCATTTAGCCTAACGATGGTGTACAGAAGGTAACGACTAAAGACAAATAAAGGGATTTGGAGAGATGGCAAAGAGATATACGGTTGAAGTCATGAATTGGATTATGGAAGAGGCATTGCTATGAATACCAAGATACCCCTACGAAACATTTTCATGTTTCAGTGCATTGTTAATGGAAAACTATTTTCCCGATTAGACACTTACTCCAAGGGTATGTATTTACCAGGTTTCATTCTCATATCTGTATGGTTTTACAGATAATGAGTGGGAGTAAGTTATTGGGAATTAGGTGATCATCCTCATTATATCGGAATTCGTTGTAATTGGTGATATTTGAGGAAATCGCCAGGGTACAGTTTTCAACCTACGACGCACAGGTTTTGAGTTGTTTAAACTCAGCGGACTTATACAGAGTATTGTATGTTGTCAAGTGTCCTTCAGGACAAAGGGGTAGGTCCTCGTACTATGTTCTGTTTACTTATAACTTCTCTAGTATTTAGATAAGTGTTTCGTAGAAATACAAGGTCTAAGTTTTGAGAAGTTGTGGGTATAAGAATAAAGTAGAGAACCAGGTGTCACAAGTATCGGGATTCTTCAAAGAGATCGAAGATGTAGATTTTTGTGATTGGTATTCAGATGATAGTAATGGTTTTGAGAAACGTGGTTTCTCTTTCAGGTTACTCATAATTTGATGGATTCCTAAGTTGAGTAATGCTGATTAGCCTCTTTCCATTAAGTTGATATGCACTGGAGACAGCTGCATGGTTTGAATATGGTTCCAATTAAATAAGTGCCAAAGTTTCTATATTGGATATAGAATAGTTCGTACCTTAAAAGATGTTAAGGTACGGGGAGTTGTCCAGCTTATGCTTAAAACCAGACTCTGGATAACTCAGGGCACGTTTCTGTAATGGCTGTTTGTGGGTTGACCCTGGCTATGACGAGGGTTGATATTCTACCATTTGGAAGATCAATAGTGATATTGTTCTTGACTCGCCACAGTTTTAGTAAAATGGATCTTTTTCAGAAAACAGTAGTGGGAGTATAGTAGAACTGGAAGTGATTCCAGAACCGCGAACGATTACGGAAAATTTAAAAGGACCTATATATTCAATCAGGTTTGACATTCCATTAGCCACTCCGCAGATTTGGTGGGTAACCTCAGACACCCGAGAGGTACTCCGGTAGTCTCAAGGACGGTGACAGGGAGGTTATTATCTATCCAGACTTGACACTACTGTTGTTCCAGGATATGAGACCCGGTAGGAGGGTTGTCGTAGTCAGTGGGAGCAGCGGAAGTTTAGTGGGCAAGTAGCTTATGTCTATTTATAGACTTGAGCAGTTATAGCGGAGATAGATCATCTAATTTTGATGTGACAGTCATGGGTTTGACTTCAATCAGAATAGGGGATGGATCTGTTAAGAAGGTAGTAGGGTGTAATGTCATGGTATTTGTATGACATACACAGAGTAGGAGGTAAAATTCCTATACTACGATCGGTTGTACTGTGGTCGTCACACAGTTGTTTCTCCAGACAGGATATGGATATAATATTTGACATTCTGGTTTCTGGATCTATGGTTTTAGATCTAGATTTGGGTAGTTTCCCAATGTGGGTACTTTGACAGATATTCTAATGGTTTTTAGAATAGTTGACTCCTAGCATGGTGGTGTACCTGCAGGTGATGGAGTCACCCTCTCTAAAGGTGTCATATAGACTAAAGGGGAGAGGGCTGTGCATGATTGGCAGATCACTTGCTTAGGCAATTGAGTCAATCGTGAGATGTCAAGTACCACACCAGATGTTGTTTTTGCACTAGATGCGATAAGTTTGTATTAATCCAATCCTGGAGAGACATAAGGAAGCAGTTTTAGAACATAAGTGGATGTTCTACGGATTTGATGACGGCAGACTCCTTGGGGAGACGATTATCATTCCAGGCTTCAAAAGTGACATGGTTGACAGAGTGATTGTCAGAGTTATAGTTTTTCCCTCTGATGAAGTGGGACAGTATTATGGACAGGTGGTCTAAGAGAATACTGTGGGTGGCATGGTGCAGGATACTGATTAGGTTCAGTGATCGATACAGTCTAAGAAGTTTGGATTTGGAGTTCATTTATGAACTAGGTCCCATCAGATATCCAGACATATTCTAGGACAGGTATTACTCAATTCGGGAGATGGCTTTCTCCGCGAACTTGAGATTAAGAGAGATATAGAAAGAAACATCTAGGCGGATCCACTCACTGAGGCTATTTCTCGAACACAATAGTTTTACAAACGGGCTTTGTGAAACTGATTAGTAGAGGAGTTGGATGTTCGGTTTCACACGGGCTGTGAGTAGTCGACATCGCAATAATTAGCCTTGAGTACAAGTGGGAGATTGTTGGAGATAGTGCCCTCATAGTCAATTATTGGATCACAGGTACGTGATTGCAATGATTGCGGAGGACCTATACCGGTAGGACAGTCTTACTCAAGATGATAGTATGCTATCTGGTTTGTCTTTATCAGTCGTGTACATGTTCAGGTGACTGATTACATGTTACACTTTGATAGAGCCCTTAGGATCTTGCTTTACTACCAACAGTATGATGGCGATCATATACGTGAGAGTTGGGTAGTTTATATGCATATCCTTAATTGTGGTCCCTAGTCGTGGGAGTTTCGAGACAGGGCATCGATACTCCGGAGTAGACTAGTGTATACAGTCGAGACCCCGACGAGGGGCGGTGGCCGGTCTCACAAGCCACTGGTGTCAGTTGGATCACCTAAGATGTATACAGGTGCTCATTGGGTTATGAGTACACCGGACAGGACTCGCCGGGAATCTGCTAGTTAGTACTATACCTATCGTCAGATAGTAGTTCCCTGGTGACATGTGTACAGGTTAGTTCATCGACCTGAGGTCGTCATTTGTCTCGTGTGAGTTCCCACTGTGCTTTGATTTCTACCCTACCACGGCTCAAAGGAGTCGTGCAAACAGGTAGCTTTTGGGTACAGTCCCGAGCCATATGGAGGCACGTGAGCGGTTCAGCAGGGGATTCGTCTCTCCCGGTATTGGGGGCGAGGTCGTGCTGTGTCTAGGAGAGCCATTACACATAGTCCATGGCCATGGCAGGAGATTTACTGGTAGGTACTCCGGTAGTATCTCAGGGTGTTATTGGGCTACACTCCGACACGACTTATACTGCTATTGGGGGTCTGACGTTACTAGCCCCCTAGGAGGATATGCGATACTCATTGACGAACGGACCGGACTGTATATACATTGTCACTGTTAGGCTCAGTAGGATTTCTGGATGAGTTCGCTCATCAGCCTCCCTTGAGGTCAGTCCATGGGCAACCGTTACGCATTGCTAGTGCCGCTGACGGTTTGTGGTTAAACCCACTGCCAGGGTACTGACGAGTCATTAGAGTCCCCCACAGGCAGTTTCCCAAGTTCGGGCGAAACGTTGTAGAGGCCGTATGGTTTTATGGCAGGGTTCGGAAAATGCACGTGCGTTTACGCACGTGTCAGTTTTCGGGCAGATGATACTGGTCGGCTTTGGTTTAAGCCGGATCCGAGTATTGTATTGAGTAGATATAATATCTTTGTCTCAGTTGCATTTGTATTCGGTCGTAATACAAATGCGGGTATATTTATACAGTTTCGGGGTTGTCCTGAAATTCGTTTCAGGATCACTTTTGGAAGTTGCCAGTTTCCAGTTTTCTATCAGCCATCTTTTAACATTCGGTTAAAGACGGATTTATCTTTTCTTGGATGAGAGTGAGTCATGTTTCTAGAAGGTTCTAGAAGGATCTAGAATGAGGTGACCAGGATTATGACTCATGCTTTGATTTCTAAACATTCTTGTTTTCCTTAAGATATTTCTTTTGTGTTCACACATGATATTTGCTTAAGGTTACTCTCCCCTCTCCTACACTCACCTCCCTCTTTGCTATATGTATGGCCGGCCCTCTCTCTTCCTCCTCACTCACTTGATGTTTTCATTTGCTAGAAAAGATTATGATAGGTTTTATCAGTGTATGGAATTTCACAGTCCATTTCATTCCATCACCCGATTCCCTCGGCAACTTCATTAACCGATCGTCCACAGACTTGGACGAAGTGAGAAAAAGTCATCTACTCATTCTCTACATCAATCTTGGTCGTCTCTTTTAGCAAACTTGACGACCGAGTTGCCTCGAGTTAGAGGCGGGAGCCCGTTTAAAGAATCAGTGATGTGGTGCCACCTGGACGAGCAGATCGGAGATCGACGAGATCGGAGCAGCCGCAACGGAGCGTGGGATGATGGTTAAAGAACGAAGGACTCGGATCATTCGGTATAACCTTTCTACACTCTTTACAGTTTGTTAGTTTAGCAATAATGGAAGATCCGGGTTAAAGTATACGATAGCGCCAGTTAAAAAGTTTTTGTTCCGCATTTGGCGTTTGTAGACGGCCGGGGCACTACCGTAGACTTACACAATCAGATCTATCTCATAGATCCAAAACCCAGGATTTATGAGGTATCACTTTGATCCTATATGGAGAATCCTTGTGATAAGCGGAGATTGACCGAGCGTAGCATAGGAAACTCCTTCCCTATCAAGAGTATGTCATCCACGTATTCTACGAGGATCACCACCATACTCCTTACTACCTTTTTCTATATACAAGGTTCATCTACCATTTTGATTAAGTCAAACTCTTTGACTACCACATCAAAACAGATGTTCCAACTCCGCGATGCCTGCTTTATCATATAAAGTATCTTGCACACGTTTCCACTGCTCCAACTGTCTACGAAGCCCTCTGGCTGTGTACTTATAGACGCTCTCTTCTAAAACATCATTTAGAAAAGCAGTCATGACACCCAACCACCAGATATCGTAGTCATGGTATGTAGCCGTGGCAAGTAGGATCTGGATGGATTTAAGCATAGATTTGAAAGTCTCAACTTTTTCATGTACACCAAGTAATCTTCTCAAGATATACTTGCTCCTGATGGGGATTTAACCCTTCAGATAAAGCAACCAAACTCCATACTTTGTGGGTGTATAAGGATTCCATCTCAGATCGCTAAGCATCCAGCCATTCTTACAGAGTCCCACTCCTGATGGCCAGCTCGAAACTAGTTGGGTCATCATCTCATGATGCAATCCTCGCTCCCACTGTCATAGAGAAACCGAAGTATCTCTTAGGTGGGTGAGGAACCCTACTAGATCGGTGGAGAGGCTGAGGTTCGTTGGAAACTATTGAATCATTTGGTTCTATCAAGTCATCTGCTGTAGTTTGTATAGCTGGAACTCCTTCCAGTTCTACCTCATAACCACTAATTTTTCCACAAGAAATTCCCTTTCACAAAGGTGGCATGTTGAGAAACAAAACATCTTTTGTTCCTCGGTTAGGTAGAAGATATTCCCTTGCGTATGCTTGGGATATCCAACAAACTTCCACAGATCTGACTTTTCCTTGAGCTTGTCCGATTTTGCTTTTTAGACATAGGCCGGACCACCCTAAATCTTAAGAAACTTAAGATATGGGCTCTTCCCTTTCCATATCATATATGAAGTGGTAGGCAATTGATTTGATTTGAACCCTATTCAATAGGTATGCAACTTCTCAAGTGCATAACTCCTAAAAGGAAATAGGAAACCCAGTAGTACTCATCATAGAGCACACCATATCATATAGGGTGCTATTGCTCCGTCCCGATACACCGTCGTGATGTGGTATATACGGAGGAGTGATGCTGAGAGAGAATCTCATTCTCCTTTAGAATAGTCCAGGAATCTCCGTGCTCAAGTATTCTCTTCCTTAATCTCATCAAAGGACATAATACTTATACCCGTTTTTGTTTCTCTACTTCTAACTTATATTCTGTGAATGTCTCAAAAGCTTCGGACTTGTGTTTTAACAGGAACATATGTCTGAATCTTGAGAGATCATCAGAGAATGTAATGAAGTACAAAGAACCGGTCTTGGCATGTGTAGACAGGGGACCTTCATACATCAGCATGTATCAATCCCAAGAGTTCTCTAACTCTTTCTCTGTTTCCAATAAACGGAGCTGTGGTCATCTTATTTTTGTGACATGACTGGCAAGTTTCACAAGATGTAAATTCAAACAAATTTAAATATGCATCTTAATGTAACTTCAGCTAGTCGGGTCGCATTGATATGACCTAGTCTACAATGCCTCAAGAAGGATTCGTTCATTTTTGAACTCTTCCTCTTGTGTGTGTTTTGTATACTAAGAACTGTAGCTTGATTTAGAACGTCAATGCTTTTAGATAACATGCCTGAACCGATCAACTCTTGATATAGGAAATGTACAAAACATTATCCAGCAATACAAAATTATATCCTTTCTTTACTAATAAAGAGACTGATATGATGTTGTATATCAGGTTCGGTATCTAATAATATTCGTTCAGAATCAATGTATTCTGATAATACAGCGTGATAGTGACCAACAGACTTGGCTGCAACACTTGCACCGTTTCCATCTCATGAAACTTATCACCCGTTCTCAGTTCTCTACCTATCTGTAGCCTATGTAACAAATTACATATGTGGGATCCTGATCCGGTATCAAATACCTAGGACATAAAGGATACTGAGAAACAGTTCTCTGTAATGAACACACCCGAAAAAGATCCATCAGCATGCACTTTCTTCGTTTAGGCGGTACGGGAATTCTGGTAATCCCCTATTTCCTGCTCTGTCTTATAACAATTATAAGTTGGAGCGGGACCAACGTTCCCCAGCTCAGTATAACAAGCGGGTTCGGTCAATATATCCGTATTATTATCTTGATTAAGGCGTGACATGGTCGCTACCTTCAGAGAGAGAGAAGAAAACACTCAGCGTGCGCTTTTACAAGATTAGATTGGTTATCAATTTATCTAATCAGGATGTCACCCACTGTTTTAGTCAAATCTTCCTTCATACCCTAAAAGGAAAGACTAGCCGGGATTAATTACACGCTACAAGTTCGATAATCTTTCGGCCAGGCCAGTGTCGGTACTTTGAGGGAGGTTCCCCGTGCTTTCGCACGAACCTAATTAAAGTAAACCTCGTTTTCCCAGGGGCGTAATCCCGTTAACATCTTTCTAGACACCTACTTGATCGGCTAATTGTAATGTGTAAAACTCTCCCAGGAGTAACTCTTACTCGCAGCGGGTATCGGGATCCAACTATCTCATAGAAGGTATGCAATCTCATTGCAAATTTCAACGCTTGAAATTCCCAATAATATTTTGCCCCAAGCGTCCTATGACCTTGACAGAGGTCAACAAACCATAGGCTGCTAGTCAAGTTCAACCCGTCATTTCCTGATTGAAGTAAACCCACCGGCACGACCCTTGACAGAGGTCAACAAGGTCGCACGACTACCCTAAATCAATCTCATCATATGTTTATACAGATAAGCACTAATCAGCTACCGCACACTACGCCTTGACAGAGATCAACAAATGTAGTACGAATACTAACTATTACTTATCTAAAACGACGGAGGGCTACGACAGGTTTTTAAGAAAACCCTTTGTCACGTCCCGAAAGTACGGAACATGACCGGCACTTAAACTACGAAATGTCTTGAGGCGTACGTAATCTAAGTAAGCCGAAAACCCAGAAAACCAAACCTAGAAAAGTAGTAGAGTGAAGGAAAACCAATTTAAAATCAAGTAGTTTTAATAGCATAAGCCGAATTATACGGTTTTAAAAACATCAAATATTTCCTGAAAATTTCGGCAGAGTCTCCTTTGAAAATACTGGCCCTCAAACGGGATACAACATGAATAGTATACGAAATCAATAAAAAGGCATCCCCAAGCGGGAGCTAGCTCTTCGTCAATCGACGGTCACAACCACACAAGCAATATAATATATAACGCCAAGGGCGAGGATCAAAACTCAAAACGAAACTCAAACAACAAGAATTCCACAGAAATATAACGCGCGACTCTAAGGTCGAAAGAATAACATCTCTGGTCTCTATCTCAATAAATACATGTTTGGTTGATGGAACTTCTAGATACAGCTGAATAATAATATACAATGTAATATGATGGGTACGATACCAATAAACCCGCCTACTAGCAAGTCACCCGAACGAAACTATGCCCGCAAAGCCGTAATGAAATCTGTACGGCAAACCTGCAAGAAACTGGGGCACAACGGGGTGAGTTGCCAACTCGTGAATAGGAAAACATCTACGAATAGAAATCGCATGTATGACGCAATCCTAGGTCATACGATCATAATATATAATCCTCAAATATATAACCAGCAACCTATAACCATGGCTAGGGCAAATATCTAACCCAAGTGTAATCCCATGTGCCCGTACCAGTGCCTCAGGTAGCAATGTATCATATGGATGATGTATGAATGCATGAAACAGAATGCATGTACTGAAGAAAACTACTTTCATAAATTAGTGAGATTTTCTGTATTTTTTAAATGAGGTATCATAATGAAATCAGCATAAACAGTTTCTACCATTGACACAAAACATAAATCCCAATGTCTCAAAATCTCAGGCTCCGGCTATCCGGACTGGCCTGTATCATCAAATCTCTGTACCTCAATATCTCAGAATCTCTGTATCAATCTCACTATCTAGGCCTCCGTCAGTCTAGACCGGCCCCTACCATCAATCTCAGGACTACGACGGTATTCTCCGTATATCCGACGCGTCGGGTAAAATCACCGGTAGGTAGTGCTCCCCTGCCAGGCTCAACGTCAGCAACACGACCTTCTTGCCCCGGGGTACCTTACCGGGTCCACCATGTACCCGAAACGGTTTATCCAACTCCTCGAATCGGGTCTCGAAATCCATCAGCAAACTCATGGTGGACGACTCATACATCATGGGAAAACCGCACTTTTTCTTAAAAAAAAAGAAAGAAGTTTATAAGTGTTTTTGTGGTTTTCCCCCAAATCCAGGAAATCTCATGAAAATCCGAATCCAAATTCTCAATAGCATGTAAACAGTGAATATGGACATAAAAATCCATGAATGCGGCATATCAATGAATAATAATATGCACGAAGTAGCAAGTAATAACTACAATGTCTAAACTAACATATAAGGCAAGTACACTAATATCATGTCTAAATTATTAGCTAACAACCTATGTCAAATGAAATAGTATTTTCTAAAGTGTTCGTGGCATGGCAATTACCGATGAAGATGTGTGTGAGCCGGCAAGTAAGTGTACGTGGTACATACGCATCATCGGTAATGGTGATGGTGTCCTAACAGCATGATATCAATAATAAAATATGAATTACAATAAGTATGCGATGCGGAGCAACAGCAATAATATGCGGGAGCTGAAAACTAGACACAACGATAACTAAACTGCATTACCCTAATATAAGTTCCACAATAGTGCCTATGAAATAACACGAATCGCGGTGTTTTGAAAATAAGGGCTACGGTTTTTTTAAGAAAAGATACGTCTTTTGAAATATCCCTAGAATCCCTTGACCTTTTTTTAAAATACCCACGATTCGTTAGTTTTGAAATAGGTAGGAGTCTAATCTAGTCTAACAACTACACTAAACTATACGGCTGAACTAACAAGCTGATCTACAGGTAAGGAAACCGCCTGTAGGGTTCCTAGGCACACTAAAGAGGTCTCACAAGGCATCAACCATGCGAAATTCAAAAGTTTCCGGTGCCGAGAAACCCTAATGCGATCGTTGACTAGAGATTAGGCGAAACATGCAACTAGTTTACAACATAACTAAGAGTGAACGGAAAATACAACCTTTGTAGATCCGGTCCTCCACCTCCATAGCTCCGTGATGATATCGCCTCGCTGCGATCATCAGATCCCGGGCTCTAGCGTCGGCTTCATCGGAGAAATGGGCGGGCTAGGTCGTCGACTTCGATGCCGAAGATGATCCACGTCGAGGCAACTCAAGATCAAGCTCCAACTTCACCAAGTCATGAAATTTGTGAAGAAAACACCCTATACTACATGGCAAGTGGTAGAGGATGAAGAAATAGGAAGTGGGTTCACTTTAGAATTGGATTTCTCACTCTTTTTCTCAAGTCACCATTGAAGCTAGCAAGCTTCTTTCTTCTTGAAGAAGAAGAAGAAGAAGAAAAGAATATGATAAGAATAATGAATAAATGGAAAATAATGTGATTCTTATCGTAATGCAACTTTGGGTTAGTTTTACAAGTGTAGAGAATAAATTAGGGTTAGGTGAATGGTTAGGTTTAGGAAAGAAACAAAGTGGTCAAAGCTTCATGAAGCTTCAAGGTAAATCCAAAGAAAGCCACCATTTCATTTCTTTCCAAAATAAATAAATGAATGAATAAATAAATAAATCAAACCCTAACCATTCACTTAACCATGGTTTAAAGTAAACATACACCCAAGCTTGCATGTATCATCAAACATGATACAATCTAGTGCACAAAAATATATCACATATACTACTTGTGCACATCAAGTGAGAAAATCCATCTTAAGTGAACAAATACTAGTTAATATAAATTAATATATCAAATATATAATTATACATTAAATCATTAAATCAACACTTGATTTAACGATCCGGTCATATCGTATATGACCAACTAATATCCAATGTATCGGCTTATCGAATTAATCCTTGATTCGATAACTAAGTTATATGGCATACAACCAATCGATACATTCATCGCGAGAATAGAATACGGTATCATATACACGCATTATTCTCGGTCCCGCACATATCTCATATGCGCTCCTATTTCATTTCGCTTGAGCCAGGAAACCTCTGTGTAGGACTCTAAAGACTCGTCAATACGCCGGCAGCAGGTGATGATCATATCAAACACCCACAAGCCGCAAGCGATCTGCTAAACGTAACGGCCACCCGGGTATTGAGCGATCAGAAGATCGACGAGCAAGCCCGCTCACACTCCTTTGAATCCAACCAGTAACACTTACCGTACGGTCCGGTCTGTTCGTCTAATATGTCGCATATCTTTCCTAGGGGTGGTAAACGTCAGACCCCAATAGCTCGATAAGTCGTGTCGATATGAGGTCTATAACAGTCGAGAAACTACTGGTAACACTTACCAGTAAATCTCAGCAACCCTGGCCAGGGATTTCCGGTTATAGCCAATCGAACACAGTGCAACATCAACTCCCTATACCGAGAGAGACGAATCCCCTCCTATCGCTCATTGCCTCCATGTGATTCGGGACTGTACCCAAAAACCACCGTTTTGCACGCCTTCTTGGATGTGGTAAGGTGGAAATCAAAGCACAGTGGGAATCACACAAGACTCTATGACGATCTTGGGTCTACAGACTAACCTGTACCAGTGTCACCAGAGAACTGCCATCTGACGTAAGGTATAATACCATCTGGGAGTTCTAGGCGAGTCCGTCCAGTGTACCCAGTCTCCACTGAGCACCCGTATATCATCTCTGATGTCAAACACCAATGGATATGGGATCATCCATCGCCCATCTGTATGGGTCGAGAAGGTATACGCTAGTCTACTCTGGTATATCGATTCCCCGTCTCGATACACCCACGACTAGGGACCATGAAGGATGTACTTATGGACTACCATGTCCGCACTAGAATGATCCGCATCATAGTCCAGGTAGTCAAGTACACATCCTAAGGGCTTTACCAACATGTAACAGAGAGACAATTAGTGTACACGTTAAGGTAAAGAGCAACCAGATAGCATACTATCATGTCGAGCAAGAAAGTCCTCCCTATATATGTCCAAGCATCCACTACAATATACATCCTATGTATAGTAATGGCCTCTGATACACTGTAAGTCCGTGTTGCCCACCCCGGTGCTTACGGGGAGGCGGAAAACATAATAATTAATCGGATTTTTAATGACTTAGGCAACATGGACTAAACTTGTGAGGATCTTTGCTAAACATAAACTAGCTAACCCTAACTACAAAGTAGCTAAGTGAAGAAAGGTTATACCTTTGGTCTTTAGTCCTTCTCTCCTTGCTCCTAGGTATGGTAGAAAGAGATCACCTTGCTTGTCTTCTCCCGTCAAAGAAAGATCCACTTGAAAGCCACCACCTTTAGCTTCAACTCCAAGCTAGGAGTAACTAGAGTACAAGAAATGCTAAGACTTGAACCCTAGAAGTGAGTAGAGAAGATCAAGTGAAGGTTTTTCTCAAGCTTTTTGTTTCTCAACACATGAGAGGGAGAGAGCTTGAGGGAGAGGATGAGCAAGAGAGAGAAAAGATATGATAGAATGAAATATTAGTGAGCCATTCTCACTAATATGTGAGGATAATTTTAATTAGATAATTAGCTTGAAAATTGTCATGATAAATCATGACTTGACCATTATCATTTCAATTTTGCAAAGATCAAAGAGCATCTTCCAAATGAAATGATTATGGTCAAGTTGTCAACAAGGTCAACAAGTCAATGAAGTCAAATTGTCAACTACAACCATGCACAATAATTAAGCTAATTATCAATTAACAATAATCCACACAAAATCAATAGGGTTAATAAAATGACAAAAGCCATTAACCCTAAACAAGGTCCTCTCCCCCAATCTCAAGCAACTGTGCATACGCACCCGCATTCGTGATCCGAGGAACACGAATACCCTGAGAAAAACCAATCTCAAATCATATACTAGGATCCGGCTTAAACCAAAGCCCGCTAGTATAAACTGTCCGGACAGCAAACGTGCACAAGTGCGCGGATGCGAACGAACCCTGTCGCAAAACCATGCGACCTCTACTCGTTTTGCCTAAAGGCGAATAGCTCTCTGTGTGGGACTCTAAAGACTCGACACTACGCTGGCAGTGGGTTTAACCACAGACCGCAAGCGGCACTAGCTGTACGTAACGGTCCCCAGGTAGATGTCGATAAGAAGACTGACGAGGTGAACCCCATCTGCACTCCTACTGAGCCTGTATGTGACAGTCTCCGTACAGTCCGGTCTGTTCGTCTGATACATCGCATGGCGGGCCTAGAGGGGCGGTGAACGTCAGTCCCCTAATAGCGGTACAAGTCGTGTCGGAGTGTAGCCCAGAACACCCTGAGATAACACTGGAAACCTACCAGTATATCTCGCTTGCCCTGGCCAGGGACTACTTGTGTAATGGCTCTCCTAGACACAGCGCGATGTCAACCCCCAATACCGGGAGAGACGAATCCTGTCTAACCGTCACTGCCTCCAAGTGCTTCGGGACTGCACCCAAAAACTACCTGTTTGCACAGCTCCTTTGAGCCGTGGTAGGGTAGTAATCAAAGTGCAGTGGGAACACACTCGAGGCGAAGTGACAGTGTCAAGTCAGCGGACTAAGCTGTACTCATGTCACCTGGGAACTGATAACTGACGATAGGTATATTACCAACCAACAGTTCCCGACGAGTCCTGTCCAGTGTACTCGTAACCTAACGAGCACCCGCATACTATCCCAAGTACGACGTACTAACGGCTGTGGGACAGACCGTCTCCCACACTGGGATGAGAAGCGCATACGCTAGTCTACTCCGGAGTATCGATGCCCTGTCTCGATAGTCCAACGACCAGGGACCTGTATAAGGATGTGCTTATAGATTACCCAGCTCCCACGAGTGCGAGCGCCATCACAACGCTGGTAATCAAGCAAAGATCCTAAGGGCTCTACTAATATGTATACCAGCAATATGCTAAAAGAAACACATGCACATATTAAAGCAGAGACAAACCAAGTAGCATACTACCATTTCGAGCAAGATTGTATATACAACTGTGAATATCCCAAGCTTCCATTAAGTAATATACAAACCAGTATGATACAGTAATGGCCTCTAGGGCATATACACTAACAATCTCCCACTTGCACTAAGGCCATGTACTGGCGTATCGAAGACCTATCATCTCGATCAGCCGCTCGAACTGAGTCTGGGGTAGGGCCTTCGTGAGTGGATCTGCAGTGTTGTTCTCCGTATTAACTCTCTTTACCTCGATCTCCTGGCGATCTATGATCTCCCTGATCAGGTGGTACCGCCTCAAAATGTGCCTGGACTTCTGATGGGACCTGGGTTCCTTCGCTAAAGCTATAGCTCCGTTGTTGTCGCAATACAGCGGTATTGGATCAACAATGGTAGGAACCACCTGAAGCTCCGTGAGGAACTTCTTCATCCAGACAGCTTCCTTTGCGGCATCGCAAGCAGCTATGTACTCCGCTTCCATTGTTGAGTCTGCAACGGTCTCCTGCTTGGAACTCTTCCAGCAAACCGCCCCTCCATTGAGGGTAAAGACATAACCCGACATGGACTTGGAGTCATCCTTGTCACTCTGGAAGCTGGAGTCAGCAAAGGCCTCGAGCTGGAGGTCTTTTCCGCCATACACCAAGAACATCTCCTTAGTCCTTCTCAGGTACTTGAGAATGTTCTTTACCGCTATCCAGTGTTTCTCCCCTGGGTTTGACTGATACCGGCTTACAACGCTCAATGCGTACGCTACATCTGGTCTGGTACACAACATCGCATACATTATAGAGCCTACCGCAGAAGCGTAGGGTATAATAGACATGCGATCCCTTTCCAAATCAGTCTTGGGAGACATCTCTTTGGAGAGGGTGATCCCGTGACAAGCCGGTAGATTACCGCGCTTGGAATCTTCCATACTGAACCTTTTCAGTATGGTGTCAATGTACCTTGACTGTGAAAGTCCCAACATCCTCTTAGATCTATCACGATAGATCTGGATCCCCAGAATGTAGTTGGCATCACCCAGGTCCTTCATGGAGAACCTCTGCGACAAGAATCCTTTGACTGACTGTAGCATAGGAATATCATTTCCTATTAGGAGAATGTCATCCACGTACAAGACGAGGAATACCACAGTTCTCCCTACAATCTTACTGTAAATGCATGGTTCATCTGGGTTTTTGATAAAGTCGAATTCTTTGACAGTATCATCAAAGCAGATGTTCCAACTCCGCGATGCCTGCTTAAGTCCATAGATGGACTTTAGCAACTTGCACACTCTACCGCTGCTCCCACTCTGATTGAATCCCTCCGGCTGATCCATATAGACGCACTCTTCCAAATTTCCATTTAGGAAAGCCGTCTTTACGTCCATCTGCCAGATTTCATAATCGTGGAAGGCAGCAATGGCAAGTAGGATCCGAATGGATTTCAGCATAGCCACTGGAGAAAAGGTCTCGTCATAGTCCAAACCAGGTCTTTGACGAAAACCCTTTGCTACAAGTCTAGCTTTATAGGTCTCAACCTGCCCATCTACACCAATCTTCTTTCTGAAGATCCATTTGCAGCCTACGGGTTTTACCCCTTCTGGTGCAAAGTCCAAAGTCCAAACTTTGTTGGTGTACATGGACTCCATCTCGGCCCGCATAGCATCTAGCCATTTTACCGAGTCGCCGCTCTGGATGGCTTGCTGGAAGCTAGTAGGCTCACCATAATCCATGGTGCAATCCTCTCTATCCCCGTCTATGAGAAAACCGTAGTATCTCTCGGGCGGATGAGACTACCTACTACTTCTGCGGAGTGGCGCTGGGATATCCGGTTCTCTTGAAACTTCTGGTTCTTCCAAGCTTTCAGTAATAGCTTGTGGTTCTGGAATTTCTTCCAGTTCTATTGCGCTCCCACTTATCTGATTTTCTAAAAATTCAGTTTCCAAGAAGTGGGCATGCTGAGAAACAAAAACCTTTTGTTCCTCTGCGGAATAGAAAAGATACCCCCTGGAGTTCTTCGGGTATCCCACAAACTTACACAGTACTGAACGTGCCTCGAGCTTGTCCGCATGCTGCTTTTTTACAAAAGCTGGACATCCCCATGTCTTAAGGTACTTGAGACAGGGTTTCTTCCCACTCCACATCTGATATGGGGTGGTAGGCACAGTCTTGGTTGGAGCCTTGTTCAAGAGATATGCAGCTGTTTCTAGTGCATAACTCCAGAAGGATCGCGGCAACTCAACCTTACTCATCATGGAACGAACCATATCCAATAGGGTTCGATTCCTCCTTTCCGATACACCGTTGTGTTGTGGTGTGTATGGGGGAGTAAGTTGAGAGAGAATTCCATTCTCTTTTAAGAAGCCCAGAAACTCGGCACTTAAGTATTCTCCTCCTCGATCCGATCTTAGGATCTTGATACTTTTGCCTGTTTGTTTTTCAACTTCATTCTTGTATTCTTGAAATTTCTCAAAGGCCTCGGATTTGTGCTTCATCAAGAAGACATGCCCATACCTAGAGAAATCATCGGTGAAAGTAATGAAGTATGAATAACCACTTCGCGAATGTGTAGACATTGGACCACACACATCACTGTGTATGAGTCCCAAGAGCTCGCTTGCTCTTTCTCCGTGTCCAGTGAACGGAGTCTTTGTCATCTTTCCCATGAGACAAGATTTACAAGTGGCATAAGACTGATACTCAAACGGATTCAAGTATCCCTCTTTATGTAACTTTGTTAACCGTGTCTCATTAATGTGACCCAGTCTACAATGCCATAAGAAAGCCTGATTTGTTTCCGGAGACTTTCTTTTAAGTGTGTTCTGGACACTGAAGATCTGAGCTTGATTCAGTACGTATATACCGTTCTGTAATGTACCTGACCCAATCAGAACTTGATTTAGGTGGATGTTAACTACATCGCTTACAAAAGTAAAATCATATCCTTCCTTAGAAATTAAGGATACAGATATGATATTACATGTCGCACCTGGTACATAAAAACAGTTACGCAGAATCAACATCTGCCCAGTTGTCAGTCCTAGATGATATTCCCCTACGGATTCAGCATACATGCTCATTCCGTTAGCAACCCTGAGAGTCATATCACCTTTCCTGATAACCCTACGGTTTCTCAAAGCCTGTAATGAATTACAGATATGAGATCCTGATCCGGTATCCAATACCCAGGAAGTAGGGTTAACTGACATACAGTTCTCAATCACAAACACACCCGAAGCCGAAGCCACAACATGCTTCGAATTCTGGCTACTGGCTTTACAAGCCCTGCAATCCTTCTGTCCATGTTCATTCCCGTAACAATAGGAACATCCTTCTTTTACTACATCTGTTCCTGAAACTTCTGCCCTTCCCTTTCTTTCTACTTCCCTAGTTTCCTTTAGGGTAGTAGACAGAGACTGTTGAACTGAGTCAGCATCTGACCTGTTCTTCAACGTGGTCTTCAGGTCCGAGAGCTCAATAGAGCTGGTCTCTGTAAGGACGCTGCCCCCTACAGATGACCCGATAGCCAACCTCGCTGGAAGCAATTCGTTCGAGGTCTCATATCTTGCGATACGAGATTGCTCTCCATATAAAACTTTGTTATGGAGGAAGATAGAAACTAAGTCCATCTTCTCGTGCTGCCTCTGGTATATACCATCAACTGAGGCTAACACGAGGCACTTGGCTTTCGCACAGACTTTTTCCGATGTCCTACGAATATCAATATCCGTGACAGGGGAAACTGGACCTGAGACGGCAGGGGTTGGATCAGTTAAGAGGTGTCCCAGCTTGTCCTGGGTAATGGACATCTGGACAGACCTTTGCCAGTCAAAACAGTTAGATTCAGTCATCTTATTATCTAGATGTAACCTAGGTGTGGTCACTGGGTCGCTGCAATTAAGAGAGAGAGAGAAGAAAAACACTTAGCATGATGCTCTTGCAAGTTTAGAGTGGTTTTTAGTTTGTCTAAACTGGATGGCTCCCACTGTCTCTCGAATCCCTTCTCAAACCATAAAGAAAAGGATTAGCCGGGATCATTCTCACCGTACAATACTTGCTTAACCGTTCAGCCAGGCCAGTGTCGGTACTTCGAGGGAGGTTTTCCAACGCTTTCGCGAAGTTCCTTAATTAAGTAACCTCTTTTCCCTGTGGGCGTAGCCCCGCTAACACCTTTCTAGGCACCTACTAGGTTTATAGCATTGATCGTTAAGTGAGAGTTTTCACGAGGAGTAGCATATACTCACAGTAGGATCGGGATCCAAATATCATCGCGTGATAAAACCGAAGGAATCCTACCAGAATCATCACACTCCAAATGGTATGCAACACTAGCAAGTTTCAGTACTTATGAAACTCCCGATGTGGATTTTTGCCCCATGCTCTTATGACCTTGACGAAGGTCAACAAATCATAAGTCACATGTCAAGTTCTACCCGTCATTATCCAGGTTAATTTGAACCCACCCGTACATACCCTTGACGAAGGTCAACAAGGTAGTACGACTGTCCCAAACCAACGCATCTATCTATGCTACATATGAACACCCAACAGCTACCAATCACTATGCCTTGACGAAGGTCAACAAACATAGCTTGAATACTATTGAATATTCATACGAAACGACGGAGGGCTACGGATGGTTTTGGCGAAACCGTGAACGTAGTGAACTTGATCTAATCGATGGAACGAGATAGCTTTTAAAAGGAGTGGTTCAAGCTCCGCGTTTAAAAGTTTAGTTTTGAAAAGAACCGAGTGGTTTTCAAAGTGTTCCAATCGACTTTTACTTGGTTTATTTCTTGCATTAGTTCTTTTAATGCGTCCCATCATTTAATCCTACCATTGCAGAAAACAACCAAAATATGACGTACGCTTATGCCATTCGCATTCGCCACGGGGCCCCGTCATCACCCGTTAGGTTACTTAACTAACGACAGAGCGGGGGCTGGGCTAGCGCGGCTGTAAAACATAAGCAACGCCTAAATAGTTATTATATATAAATATATAGCAATGATAGACAATACAGATCACAGATGAATACATTGGATATACTAGGAATCCGCAATGCGTTCGAGCCTGCAACGCAAAGCGGATTACACGGTCGCGGTGAATAGCCAATACCCCACCCAAGACCCCTACGGGTGCGGCAAACTACCCGCCAAGCACCCGAAGCGAAGCAACCTCCCTCACTACCGTGAGTAGGCCACTCGGCGCTTCGAGATACCCGGTAGTTTGTGCACCCCCTCCATGGGTCTATCCTAGGAGCAAAAACAGTAAAAAGAATTATACAATGACGGCTACAACCCCGACCCGGTTGTGCGGCCATACAAAGAATATTATTACATCAATTTACATGTTACAAATGAATGAAAGAAAAACAACGCTCATCTCACATCCACCCCGGCCATTCACCCGCGACAATCCAATCCATTCATATCCACAAACCAATAACAATCACAGATCATGTATAACCCCGACTAATCGTCTTATAGCGATTAGCCGACGTTCAATACATGCAAGCATTACAGATATAACCGATATAGTTAAAGTGCAGTGAAGTTCGGAAAAATACGGAATTATAGGACCCCAAAAGGAAATTTCTTTTCTGTAAAATCTGGGTACATATAATATATCCTAAAAATCCCAAAACCAACAACAACACACTCTGCACGAAAAACGATGCGCCGATCACGACAATTCGCGGCGGTTCCGCCGCATATACCTACTTCATGCGGCGGAAGGGCGGCGACTTGAAGGAATTGGGGTATCGTTTTTCTTGGGTGTATTTACAAAACCCTGAGACGATTTTACATGTATACAGTTTTTCATTTTGAGCAGAAATAATTTTAACAGAAACTTGGATTTTGTAAAAGTTTGGTTTTGTGATTTTTCCGGTTCCGAACTTCGTTACACTTAACCACTTAACTAGTTTAGGTTTAGTTAGGCTCTGATACCACTGTAAGTCCGTGTTGCCCACCCCGGTGCTTACGGGGAGGCGGAAAACATAATAATTAATCGGATTTTTAATGACTTAGGCAACATGGACTAAACTTGTGAGGATCTTTGCTAAACATAAACTAGCTAACCCTAACTACAAAGTAGCTAAGTGAAGAAAGGTTATACCTTTGGTCTTTAGTCCTTCTCTCCTTGCTCCTAGGTATGGTAGAAAGAGATCACCTTGCTTGTCTTCTCCCGTCAAAGAAAGATCCACTTGAAAGCCACCACCTTTAGCTTCAACTCCAAGCTAGGAGTAACTAGAGTGCAAGAAATGCTAAGACTTGAACCCTAGAAGTGAGTAGAGAAGATCAAGTGAAGGTTTTTCTCAAGCTTTTTGTTTCTCAACACATGAGAGGGAGAGAGCTTGAGGGAGAGGATGAGCAAGAGAGAGAAAAGATATGATAGAATGAAATATTAGTGAGCCATTCTCACTAATATGTGAGGATAATTTTAATTAGATAATTAGCTTGAAAATTGTCATGATAAATCATGACTTGACCATTATCATTTCAATTTTGCAAAGATCAAAGAGCATCTTCCAAATGAAATGATTATGGTCAAGTTGTCAACAAGGTCAACAAGTCAATGAAGTCAAATTGTCAACTACAACCATGCACAATAATTAAGCTAATTATCAATTAACAATAATCCACACAAAATCAATAGGGTTAATAAAATGACAAAAGCCATTAACCCTAAACAAGGTCCTCTCCCCCAATCTCAAGCAACTGTGCATACGCACCCGCATTCGTGATCCGAGGAACACGAATACCCTGAGAAAAACCAATCTCAAATCATATACTAGGATCCGGCTTAAACCAAAGCCCGCTAGTATAAACTGTCCGGACAGCAAACGTGCACAAGTGCGCGGATGCGAACGAACCCTGTCGCAAAACCATGCGACCTCTACTCGTTTTGCCTAAAGGCGAATAGCTCTCTGTGTGGGACTCTAAAGACTCGACACTACGCTGGCAGTGGGTTTAACCACAGACCGCAAGCGGCACTAGCTATACGTAACGGTCCCCAGGTAGATGTCGATAAGAAGACTGACGAGGTGAACCCCATCTGCACTCCTACTGAGCCTGTATGTGACAGTCTCCGTACAGTCCGGTCTGTTCGTCTGATACATCGCATGGCGGGCCTAGGGGGGCGGTGAACGTCAGTCCCCTAATAGCGGTACAAGTCGTGTCGGAGTGTAGCCCAGAACACCCTGAGATAACACTGGAAACCTACCAGTATATCTCGCTTGCCCTGGCCAGGGACTACTTGTGTAATGGCTCTCCTAGACACAGCGCGATGTCAACCCCCAATACCGGGAGAGACGAATCCTGTCTAACCGTCACTGCCTCCAAGTGCTTCGGGACTGCACCCAAAAACTACCTGTTTGCACAGCTCCTTTGAGCCGTGGTAGGGTAGTAATCAAAGTGCAGTGGGAACACACTCGAGGCGAAGTGACAGTGTCAAGTCAGCGGACTAAGCTGTACTCATGTCACCTGGGAACTGATAACTGACGATAGGTATATTACCAACCAACAGTTCCCGACGAGTCCTGTCCAGTGTACTCGTAACCTAACGAGCACCCGCATACTATCCCAAGTACGACGTACTAACGGCTGTGGGACAGACCGTCTCCCACACTGGGATGAGAAGCGCATACGCTAGTCTACTCCGGAGTATCGATGCCCTGTCTCGATAGTCCAACGACCAGGGACCTGTATAAGGATGTGCTTATAGATTACCCAGCTCCCACGAGTGCGAGCGCCATCACAACGCTGGTAATCAAGCAAAGATCCTAAGGGCTCTACTAATATGTATACCAGCAATATGCTAAAAGAAACACATGCACATATTAAAGCAGAGACAAACCAAGTAGCATACTACCATTTCGAGCAAGATTGTATATACAACTGTGAATATCCCAAGCTTCCATTAAGTAATATACAAACCAGTATGATACAGTAATGGCCTCTAGGGCATATACACTAACAAGTAATGGCCTCTAGGGCATACATATAACTAACACCGCCTAACATCTGAGTCGATATGTATACATACCTGTATATATAATAGTCGGTGATCCCGCCTCAATAATATCATATCCGATACCATATCTATAATCAAACATCCCAAGTCAAGAGTGCGGATCAATCATCAATATATAGCTCGTACGTAAATTCGTCGTACGACATCCCCAAATCTGGGTACGGGTCAATATCATACTCATCACACTGTTCATTTGGTATCCTCTTTATCAAGATCATCATCTGGGGTACTGACCTACGTCTAGTACACTACTAATATCACTATTCACATGGCATTGTCATCCAAAGATCCGCTATAATATCAGGACGTATCTCAAGTACGAATCCTGCCATATCACCAATCTCACGGCCTCAACTCAAATCCCATCGACTCATCTCAAATCCAGTATATTAACACATAGTCCTATACCCATGTGAACACAAAACTATATAGAATCCCATATAAGCGCATATGAAAGAAGAATGAATGCAAGTATGGGTGTGTGTGTGCATGTGTGGTGTGACCACTACTCTAGGGTTTCGCGACACTAAATCATCCAAGCACACCAAATATCCATATTTAGCATCAATAACCTCAAACAATATATAATCAATATATGCGTGTATACGCATTCGTATACATCACCACGAACTGCGGGGGTGCTATACGCCATCCACCCAACTTCTCCCCGTAGATATAAATCTACTCACCTGGTCCTTGCCCGCCGGTGCCGACGTCGCCACGCGCTTGTTTATCGTCTCGAAGTCCACATGGGGTACCTACATATCATAACGCACCGTATCGCATTAAAACCAAATTTGAAATCGAAACGGCATATGAAAATCAAATCGGCACGCGTATAACGCATAGGTCAAAACCTATCGCCTACGCATGCAAGAATAGCCAAACCAACACTCGATGTCGATTTACAAATGTCAAACCATCGAGAAAAACCCAAACACTCTCATTTGCGCATTCACGAACACTAATTATAATATAAAATAGGTTAAAATTCACAAAACCCCCAAATTCACCTTAAAAGCCATTTTTCCGAAAATCTAGCAAGCAAAAATTACCCGTTTTAGTTCAAAACTCGACGTTTAAACAAATCTAGTTGCCATAATACTTATTAAATATCTTAATTAAGTCATAAAAACAATTTCCATAATTTAATCCCAATAAATTTCATTAAGCCCAAAATTCTAGTTTACAATATACCCAAATTTTAACAATTTATAGCAAAAATGCACAAACAACAATTTAGCTTGGATTTTCAAGAACTAAAAGAATTAAACCACCCAATATAATATTTATAATGACATGCAACCTTAATTAGAATTTTATCTCACTAAAATATAATTATTTTAAAAACCTAGTTTACAATTTATATAATTATCACAATTTAAATCAACAAATATGCAAACTAGCAACTTAATTTGATTTAGCAAAACATTGATATGTCAAATACATCCCACAATCATAGTCTCACAACACAAAACCCTAACTAGATTTTTCACAAACCCTAATCTAAAGTTTCTCTTGCAAACCCACATCTTTCAATTAAACCGTAATTAAGCACCTAACTAGCTTCATTAAGGAATTTAAATCAAAAAATGAAAAATGGGTCAAAAGTTATACCTCACAAACCATGATCAAACTTGAATTCTAGACCTCCATTTTGAAATTCTTGCACCAAGATCCATGCTAAAGGAGATGAGGGAAAATGGGTAGCAGTCGGATTTTGATTTCGGTGAGGTTTTACTTGATTTTTTTGACAATTTTTTTGATGGAAAAGAGAGGAGAAGAAGGAAGGGGGGGTTGCTGTTTGGCCTGTGGAATTTCGTCCAGAAATTGTGGGGGGGAGGGGGTGAGGGAGGAGAGAGAGTGAGGTGGAGAAAGTGAGAATAAAAGTCAAAGTCCACCTTTTACTTCTTTCTTTTTCTTTTCTTTTCTTTTGCAAAAAAAGTGGGGACAAGAGAGGGGGGCTGCTGAATTCAGCCAAGGGGGAGGAAAAATGGGGGTGTGTGAGTGTGGGTATGGGTGTGGGGTGATGGAAAATGATAAATACTATACCCCAAACATCCATTTACACTAAATTCACTAAAAAAGCCTTTTTTCTTAAATAATTTCTAAACCGTTTTGGCAAACGATTTTGTTTTAGAAATAATATTTTACACGTCAGTTTAGTGTGTCAAGAATTATAAAATTTGTATCAATCCATTCCAATTTGTAATTTTCCCTAATTAAATGTATTAGTGACGGCTTAAAATAATATTAAAATAATTTTTTTTCAGAAAATTTGAAATTTCACCAGTGGCCCAATAAACACCAAATACTAGCAATTATATAGCTAGAATATGTATATTTAATTTTATAATAAAGATATTTGTATTTTGACTTTTTACAGAAAACCCTCTTATTTTACCGATTTTCCGAAATTTCACCGAAACGATATTCAAAACGTTACAATCTTCCCCCTTTAAAGAAATTCGGTCCCCGAATTTAAATTAAAACTCCCCCCAAATAATAAAACATCTAAGAGATACCATCAAGTCGTCGGGGCTCCGAAATCATAAATACATAAAACAAATCGCAGCGCAGGCGCATGAAAAATGAGCATATAACTCAAAATCAAAACTCTGTCAAGCATCCCGTAATCATCGGAGTCATGGTGAAGACACAATGTCTAAATCCAAAATGAAAATCAATATGATATACATCATTAAAACATCTGGAAGCAATGCATGCCAAATCTTCTTCAAATCGCCGTGCGATGCTCGCAGCACTGCACAGTGGCGGACGTCAATTGTAAGAAAATAACTACATATATATATATATATTTATATATATATATATCCTTTGTTTAATATGAACGTTCCACCGTTTTGGAAACAATTTAGAAGGGTCTCCTTATTTTAAATATTTCATGTCATATCAGACACGTAGGTAAATACTGAGACTATAGCTCACTTTTTGGAAATCCCTTCAATAACTATCAATGCATACAAAGTATATTCAGGTACTGTCTTCTGACGAGTCCTGCTCAGTACAAAAACTCATAGCAATCATCATAAAAACGTACTGCTCCATTAGAAATCAATTCCCAAAATATGCATATAAATTCTATGTGCGTCTGGTACGCACGGAAATCAAAATCCATATATGTTCCATACATGCACACAGAAACAACATTTAAGTGCATCGGGTGTGCACACAACATCTGTCATAGGCAACGTGTGTGCCTGACAGCAAGGACAGGTGCATCTGACACGCATGAAGAATCTCGATTTAGTGCATCTGGTGTGCACCAAAATCGCTTCTCAAAACATGCGCAAAAATCCAAACCAGGTGCATCCATCATGCACGAGATCATGAAATCCAATATCAAGCGTCAAACATGCGCAAAATCAAATCAGGTGCACAAGGTGCACAAAACAAACATCGAGTATCACAATCGAAATCGAAGTCCAGTGCATCTAAGTGCACAAAATGCGTAACACCGCACTACAAGCATATATGAACTATACCGAGTGCAAAAACCAAATCGTTTGCGTACATACGCACAAATCAACTCAACTATATGAAATCCTTATAATCACAAACTTGAGAAAGCAAGGCACGAAAACTATCTCAAATGCAACAACTGTGCAAAAATCGTAAATACTCAGTAGGTGCAACCATGGCGCATGAAAACAAATATCATGAAACTCAATCATCAAAATCAATTATGGGAATAGATCGCCCAAAATACCAAAATCAAATATGGCGGAATAGTCCCCGTTCAAGCACTTCCTCTAAGAACCTCTGGCCAACTGTCGTGGTCACTCATAGCATGTCTCATCGACGATCCTGAACTCTGGCCTGCCGGCGTGCGCAACATGACCACTCCTGGGTCCTAGTCTTCTTGTAATTCATTCCAGAAAGGTCCTGTCGAGACCTCTCCCAAATCACGTCTCTACCGAACTGTCCGGAAGTCATCGTCCTTTACTATATCTGTTTCTTGTTCCGGAACGGCTGCATACTCATCGCGACTCCTTCTGGAAGGTATATTCAAGCATAATGCCTCGGCATGCGTATTGCATCTCTGATGTCGGCGGAGTGGAACATCGTCTCGTCAAGATCTCGTACAAACCTCTTGCTCCACTTTCTCTACTGTCGACTGCTTTGGACTCTTCTCATCGTGGCTGTATGGACTGAGCTCCTACGGCTATCCTCGCATCTGGAGTCTCCCAAGGAATGCATCTTACCACCTGGCATCCTAATGAAGTCGAACCATTTGATCGACTCGTCAAAACCTCGTAATCCCCCAAGAGCTCAACATCTTTGGTGTAGTTTAACAGTATCCAGTACATACCATAGCATCGATGGTCCGGCCGTAGAAGGGCAAACCCAAGCCTCACTAATGGCGCCGCGGAACTGCCGCAAACCCTAAGGTTCAAAGGCTTTCACACGGTCATTAAGTCGAGTTAGGGTTTCATTCTTCTAGAGGGTCCATAGAATTGCCTGCATGTTTTTCCGAATACTTTAAACTTGGAATAATTGGTTTCTGACATTCGATCGTGTAACACCTTAGGATATGTTTAGAGAATAATTATACTTAAATAATGGTTTTTAATAAAAAGTTTACCAAATTGTGTTTTAAATATTTTTCCTAATTTAATAAATATTTTTCCAAAATTTTCCTAGGCTTGCACATACATGTGCATGTAAACTAGGGTTTTTAAATTTAGTTAATACCATGAATTATTAACTATGGTGGGTTAATCATAGGATTAAGTCTTGTGGGTTTTTAAGTGGGTTTAATTAGCTAATTAAAAGCTACTTTAATTTGAATTGTTTTAGGTGTTGACTTGTGAGAGAGAGGAAGGGTGCATCATGGCTCAAGCCATGCTTGCATTAAATGAAGAGAGAGAGAGGAGGGTTGACACTTGAGTGTTGTTTCTCTCTCATTTCTTTGTTCCTCTCAACTCTCACATATACACACACACACTTACCTCTCAAACCCCAGCAGAACCAGCAGCAACAGCAAGCATAGTGGCAGCAACAGCAGCAAGCACAGCAACAGCAACATCTGAGGCCAGAAGCAGCAGCATGCAGAGGCAGTAGCAGCAGCACAGTGAGCAGCAGCAGCACCAGCACCTAGTGCAGCCCCTTCCCTGCACCTCTTCCTCTTCCTCCAGCTTCTTAGGGTTAAGTATGAGGTATACTTCCTAACTTGCTTCCCTAGTTTGCTTAGTTAGTGTAGATTTGCTTCGGTTAGTGATTTTTAGTGTGTTTTAGTGCGATATGAGGTGTTTAGTGGGAACTTTGTGCTAATGTGATGCGTTATGGTTTCAGTAGGTTGTTAGTGAGTTATTGAGGCCATATTAACTTAGCTTAACCCCTATTGCACTAAAATACCACCAGTTTCCAAATTGATGCAATTTATCGTATTTGTGCAAAATTGAGATTTTCTGGAACTGCTTTTGACCCGATGAGTTCTGAATGAAATTGAGGATACTGCAGTGTAGTGGAGATGTGCTGATACCAAAGATTTAACCCGACCCCCTAATTCACCCCTTTGGCCGCCAATTTCTTCTTTCTGGCCGCCAATTGCGGCCAGATGGGTAGGGTTTGGGTTAGGGTTTGGTCCTGTAGGTGTCTGCTGGTGTGTAGAGTGTTGTTATATATATATTTTTGTAAGTTTAGTTCTGTAGAAAAATCTGGGACCAAATACCTGTTTTGCCGTTTTTCTAAACCTTCGCGACACGCGTGATACGTGAGTAGGTTTGGGGTTTCTGCGTATCGCGACGCGTCGGGGTAGTTTCAGGCGCGTGATCACACGTTTTAGCGTATCGCGCACACGCGCGATTGGTTTGCGACACGGGTTTCTAGTTGGACCGTAATGTTGCGTTTCTGTGAAATTGAGCTTATGTGTGATATCTGTTATGTGATTCTAGGTTCGCAGGCCAGTGAGGCGGACGCTGCGAAGAAGGGCAAGCAAGTTGTTGGATACACCTAGCGCGAGACACGGTGAGTAGATTTCACATCTACGGGGATATCGCCCGCATGGCGTTATGCGTCAGGGCCGATAGGACCTTAGTATATATATTGCATTTACCCCATGGACTGTCATTGCATATTGCCTTTCCCTGCTATGTGTTTATAGATATATGCTTAGAACTGATAGAACACCGCACTATTACTAACGGTTTATGTTGCACGAGCACTATTTGCATGCTACACACACACCGTTAGTAATTGCCATGCCACACTCACTGTAGAGCTGCCATGATTATATTGTTATAGTTTATCTTACATATGATTGGTGATGATTTCCTGGACATTGGGAGCCGCATGACATCTTTAAAAACGGAAAACTATTTTAAAAGCGGTTTTCCTCTTATACCCATACCATGGATTGATTTACATTGTACCACTTATTGGATTTACTTATCAGTGATGGATTTTCATGTGATTTCTGGTTTTGAGGACCGTGGAACTATTTAAGAAAAGATGCACTATTTGAAAAACCCGGTACCTCGTGATATGATATTTTGGTGCGTCCACCATGCGTTTTCTCGGTGCTAAGACGTGTGCTTGAAACCCGATTCGAGGAGTGGATGTTCCGTTTGCGGGTTCGTGGTGGGCCCGGTATGGTTCCCCTCGGCGAGATGATCGATGGGATTTGCCTATTGAGCCTGGAGGCGGGCGAGTACCTACCGGTGATTGGTTGGACCTGGCAGTTGTCCGGAGGATACTGACCAGAGTCGAGAGATGGATGCGGGATGATCCGTACTGCCGGGGCCGAGGGCCGACACCGCAGATGGACCCCGTGGGGCCAATCCGGACTGACGGAGCCCGATACATGAGGATTTGCGTGTCGATGCTGGACACGAGTATTTTATGATATTTTGGGTGCCGATGTTGGGCACTCGTGATTTCTCAGAGATGTACAGGATTTGAGAGCCGATGGGTGTGCCGGCGCCTGAGTGTATTTGGGATTTGGGTGCAGTCTGAGGCACCGATTATTGTTTTCCATGTTGACATAGTCCATGTAGATATTATTTATCCCATACTCAGTATTGACTACCATATATCTCATCCTGTAGCATTTACCTGTTAGAGTACTTGCATTACTATTGCATCCTCTGTTTGTCATGCATTGATATTATCTGCTGGCATTAGTAGAGCCGCGCTATATGTGCATGCTCGCGATCACCTTTATATGTTATCTCTATTCACGAGTTGCCAACTCACCCCCGTTGTGCCACAGTACTTGCAGGTTGCCCTTGGGAGTAGTCGCGGCTGGCTGTTTACCGCATCTTTTGGCACAGATACCATTGCTGAGGCGAGTTAGCCTTTTGCTGTTAGGTGGGTTTTGTACGGTATCTGTTATCTTTCAGTTGTATATTGATGTATCTAGTATTCTCCATCTACCTTTCTGTATTGACTTAGAGACAGTTGTGAGGACGATGTGTTTGATTTTGTATTCTGGTGTCGAGCTCGCATGTGAGCCGACTTTACTTTATGCAGTCTTATCTTTTATGATATTGTCCTTGCTTTACTGTGTACTCTTCGCTACGGCGTCGTATATCATATTGTGATGCTTATTCATTTCACTTGTTATTTCTGCTACACCTTGCTTTTACCCGACTTGCGGGACAAATGTTTAAAAAGGAAATGTTGCCAAAATTATAAAACTATAGCTTTGCACTAAAAAAAAAGGTTTTCTACTAAATTAATAAAGGTTTTTCGGACATGTATGACTGTTTTTACGAAAATGCTTTAATCACTCTTTATCTGTTGGTTTTGATTTCTGGGTTCGGCTTATTTAGCCGCGTTACGCCTGTAGACGTTGCGTGGTTAAGTGCCGGTCACGAGTCGAAACTCTCGGGTCGTGACAGATCATCTCTGTCGACTCTCAACGTTTCCGCGTGAAGTCGTCTCTAGCTGGAATCAATCTATCTGATGACCTCGCATCGGGGTAGCGAATGAACCACATGTCTTAGTCATTCATCCCCGGGTGACTAGCGACCTTTTATCATCTCTTAGTACAACTCGTACTGCAATAGCTCCAACATCTGGGGCGATATCTCGTCGTTCGCAGCAATAACTGGCTCACTCGTCTGCATGCTGAACAGTGCCTCAATTATCATGAATAAGCAATGTACCAATGGTCATCAAAAATCGGGCTGGCCTCTGTCGGTGGCCCAATCCTCCGGTACTGATCGGCACGTCCGAGAAATCTCATAAAGGCGATCCGCCAAACGCTCGTGGCCCGAAAACACAGTAAAATGACACATCTCCGCAATCGTGTGTGTCCGGAATCACGCCCTGGTCAGTCCTCGTTCGTGACGAGCTCGTGCTGACCGCAACTCTAGCCGTAGCTCTCCCTGCCCATAATCGTGGCAGCAAAACCATAACTGATACCGATGAGGCTAAATCAGGAATGAATATAATACTGAACAAAGAAATGTACATCCTAGGGCTCCTTAATTGGAGTAGCGTATCGTAAGTATGCCGCGGAACATACCCACGGTACGTCACTCTACTTTAGTCACCTATTCCATCAACCAAGGGTCATCCTACGCTCCGAAGGTAAAACCTAACGCTTTGATACCAACTTTGTCACGTCCCGAAAGTACGGAACATGACCGGCACTTAAACTACGAAACGTCTCGAGACGTACGTAATCTAAGTAAGCCGAAAACCCAGAAAACCAAACCAAGAAAAGTAGTAGAGTGAAGGAAAACCAATTTAAAATCAAGTAGTTTTAATAGCATAAGCCGAATTATGCGATTTTAAAAACATCAAATATTTCCTGAAAATTTCGACAGAGTCTCCTTTGAAAATACTGGCCCCCAAACAGGAGACAACATGAATAGTATACGAAATCAGTAAAAAGGCATCCCCAAGCGGGAGCTAGCTCTTCGTCAATCGACGGTCACAACCACACAAGCAATATAATATACAACGCCAAGGGCGAGGATCAAAACTCAAAAGGAAACTCAAACAACAAGAATTCCACAGAAATATAACGCGACACTCTAAGGTCGAAAGAATAACATCTTTGGTCTCTATCTCAATAAATACATGTTTGGTTGATGGAACTTCTAGATACAGCTGAATAATAATATACAATGTAATATGATGGGTACGATACCAATAAACCCACCTACTAGCAAGTCACCCGAATGAAACTGTGCTCGCAAAGCCGTAATGAAATCTGTACGGCAAACCTGCAAGAAACTGGGGCACAACGGGGTGAGTTGCCAACTCGTGAATAGAAAAACATCTACGAATAGAAATCGCATGTATGACGCAATCCTAGGTCATACGATCATAATATATAATCCTCAAATATATAACCAGCAACCTATAACCATGGCTAGGGCAAATATCTAACCCAAGTGTAATCCCATGTGCCCGTGTCAGTGCCTCAGGTAGCAATGTATCATATGGATGATGTATGAATGTATGAAACAGAATGCATGTACTGAAGAAAACTACTTTCATAAATTAGTGAGATTTTCTGTATTTTTAAAACGAGGTATCATAATGAAATCAGCATAAACAGTGTCTACCATCGACACAAAACGTAAATCCCAATGTCTCAAAATCTCAGGCTCCGGCTATCCGGACTGGCCTGTATCATCAAATCTCTGTACCTCAATATCTCAGAATCTCTGTATCAATCTCACTATCTAGGGCGCCATCAGTCCAGACCGGCCCCTACCATCAATCTCACGACCACGACGGTATCCTCCGGATATCCGACGCGTCGGGTAAAATCACCGGTAGGTAGTGTTCCCCTGCCAGGTTCAATGTCAGCAACACGACCTTCTTTCCCCGGGGTACCTTACCGGGACCTCCATATACCCGAAACGGTTTATCCAACTCCTCGAATCGGGTCTCGAAATCCATCAGCAAACTCATGGTGGACGACTCATACATCATGGGAAAACCACACTTTTTCTTTAAAAAAAAGAGAAAGAAGTTTATAAGTGTTTTTGCGGTTTTCCCCCAAATCCAGGAAATCTCATGAAAATCCAAATCCAAATCCTCAATAGCATGTAAATAGTGAATATGGACATAAAAATCCATGAATGCGGCATATCAACGAATAATAACATGCACGAAGTAGAAAGTAATAACTACAATGTCTAAACTAACATATAAGGCAAGTACACTAATATCATGTCTAAACTATTAGCTAACAACCTATGTCAAATGAAATAGTATTTTCTAAAGTGTTCGTGGCATGGCAATTACCGATGAAGATGTGTGTGAGCCGGCATGTAAGTGTACGTGGTACATACGCATCATCGGTAATGGTGATGGTGTCCTAACAGCATGATATCAATAATAAAATATGAATTACAATAAGTATGCGATGCGGAGCAACAGCAATAATATGCGGGAGCTGAAAACTAGACACAACGATAACTAAACTGCATTACCCTAATATAAGTCCCACAATAGTGCCTTTGAAATAACACGAATCGCGGTGTTTTGAAAATAAGGGCTATGGTGTTTTTAAGAAAAGATACGTCTTTTGAAATATCCCTAGAATCCCTTGACCTGTCTTTTAAAATACCCACGATTCGTTAGTTTTGAAATAGGTAGGAGTCTAATCTAGTCTAACAACTACACTAAACTATACGGCTGAACTAACAAGCTGAACTACAGGTAAGGAAACCGCCTAACATCTGAGTCGATATGTATACATACCTGTTTATATATTAGTCGGTGATCCCGCCTCAATAATATCATATCCGATACCATATCTATAATCAGACATCCCAAGTCAAGAGTGCGGATCAATCATCAATATATAGCTCGTACGTAAATTCGTCGTACGGCATCCCCAAATCTGGGTACGGGTCAATATCATACTCATCACACTGTTCATCCGGTATCCTCTTTATGAAGATCATCATTTGGGGTACTGACCTACGTCTAGTACACTACTAATATCACTATTCACATGGCATTGTCATCCAAAGATCCGTTATAACATCAGGACGTATCTCAAGTACGAATCCTGCCATATCACCAATCTCACGGCCTCAACTCAAATCTCATCGACTCATCTCAAACCCAGTATATGAACACATAGTTCCATACCCATGTGAACATATAACTATATAGAATCCCATATAAGCGCATATGAAAGAAGAATGAATGCAAGTATGGGGGTGTGTGCGTGCATGTGTGGTGTGACCACTACTCTAGGGTTTCACGACACTAAATCATCCAAGCACACCAAATATCCATATTTAGCATCAATAACCTCAAACAATATATAATCAATATGTGTGTGTATACGCATTCGTATACATCACCACGAACTGTGGGGGTGCTATACGCCATCCACCCGACTTCTCCCCGTAGATATAAATCTACTCACCTGGTCCTTGCCCGCCGGTGCCGACGTCGCCACACGCTTGTTTGTCGTCTCGAAGTCCACATGGGGTACCTACATATCATAACGCACCGTATCGCATTAAAACCAAATTTGAAATCGAAACGGCATACGAAAATCAAATCGGCACGCGTATCACGCATAGGTCAAAACCTATCGCCTGCGCATGCAAGAATAGCCAACCCAACGCTCGATGTCGATGTACAAAGGTCAAACCATCGAGAAAAACCCAAACACTCTCATTTGCGCATTCATAAACACTAATTATAATATAAAATAGATTAAAATTCACAAAAACCCCAAATTCACCTTAAAAGCCATTTTTCCGAAAATGTAGCAAGCAAAAATTACCCGTTTTAGTATAAAACTCGACGTTTAAACAAATCTAGTGGCCATAATACTTATTAAATATCTTAAATAAATCATAAAAATAATTTCCATAATTTAATCCCAATAAATTTCATTAACCCCAAAATTCTAGTTTATAATATACCCAAATTTTAACAATCTATTGCAAAAATACACAAACAACAATTTAGCTTGGATTTTCATGAACTAAAAGGATTAAACCACTCAATATAATATTTATAATGACATGCAACCTTAATTAGAATTTTATCTCACCAAAATATAATTATTTTAAAAACCTAGTTTACAATTAATATAATTATCACAATTTAAATCAATAAATATGCAAACTAGCAACTTAATTTGATTTAGCAAAACATTGATATGTCAAATATATCCCACAACCATAGTCTCATAACACAAAACCCTAACTAGATTTTTCACAAACCCTAATCTAAAGCTTCTCTTGCAAACCCACATCTTTCAATTAAACCGCAATTAAGCACCTAACTAGCTTCATTAAGGAATTTAAATCAAAAAATGAACAATGGGTCAAAAGTTATACCTCACAAACCATGATCAAACTTGAATTCTAGACCTCCATTTTGAAATACTTGCACCAAGGTCCATGCTAAAGGAGATGAGGGAAAATGGGTAGGAGTCGGATTTTGATTTCGGTGAGGTTTTACTTGATTTTTTTGACAATTTTTTTGATGGAAAAGAGAGGAGAAGAAGGAAGGGGGGCTGCTGTTGGGCCTGTGGAATTTCATCCAAAAATTGTGGGGAGGGGGGGTGAGGGAGGAGAGAGAGTGAGGTGGAGAAAGTGAGAATAAAAGTCAAAGTCCACCTTTTACTTCTATCATTCTCTTTTCTTTTCTTTTCTTTTCTTTTGCAAAACAAGTGGGGACAAGAGAGGGGGGCTGCTGAATTCAGCCAAGGGGGAGGAAAAATGGGAGTGTGTGAGTGTGGGTATGGGTGTGGGGTGATGGAAAATGATAAATACTATACCCCAAACATCCATTTACCCTAAATTCACTAAAAAATCATTTTTTCTTCAATAATTTCTAAACCATTTTGGCAAACGATTTCGTTTCAGAAACAATATTTTACACGTAAGTTTAGTGTGTCAAGAATTATAAAATTTGTATCAATCCATTCCAATTTGTAATTTTCCCTAATTAAATGTATTAGTGACGGCTTAAAATAATATTAAAATAATTTTTTTTTCAGAAAATTTGAAATTTCACCATTGGCTCAATAAACACCAAATACTAGCAATTATATAGCTAGAATATATATATTTAATTTTATAATAAAGATATTTGTATTTTGACTTTTTACAGAAAACCCCTTTATTTTACCGATTTTCCGAAATTTCACCGAAACGATTTTCAAAACGTTACACCCTTTGCGTAATGAACTTGATATCGTTGTAGAATCGAGTGATTTTAAATGGAGTGTTTTTGAGGTCTTTTCTAGTTTTGCTAAAGAGGTCACTCCCGGTGAAGGGATCGTCGGCTCTTTCCTCATCGAATAAGGTGCAGGATATTTCACAAATATCACTATGCAAAGCAAGAACTATAAAAGCAATCAAAAAACAAACCGAGTTTGTAGCGTTTGATAGTTTCACTAAAGAGGTCACTCCCGGTGAAGGGATCTCGGCTCTTTCCTTATCGAATAAGGTGCTGGATGTTCTACAAGGAACACCGCTATGCAAAGCAAGAACTAGAGCTACCAGTTTTTAAACAAGTTTCTACAACATCTTTAGGTTTCTTTTATTTCATTAATCTCATTAATGAAGTCCCATTTTAATATGCTACACAAGCATCACATATGAAATGAAGTCTGCAATATAACATATATCTCATATATATAATATAAACATTCGTCTCAGGCAGTAACATGATCTCATCACAGAACATTGCAGCAGAAGAACATATATGAAATATTGGAAATACCAGGACGTCCGTGTTTTAGTACGAGCCTGTATAAAACACGGATTCCACGGTCGCGATGAATAGCCAATCCCACATCCCTAGACCCCTACGAGAGCGGCAAGCAACACTGCCAATTCTAGGATTAGGAGACCCGGTCTCGACTCCTCGAGATGGTCTCCCACTGGACCCCAGAACCCGGTTACTTGTGCTCCCCGCCTTGGGTCTTCCTAATGCGGAAAAGTAAATAATATACAATGGTGACATCATCCTCAGCCCGGAAGTGCCCTAATAAAAGAATATTACATACAAATGAATTTTACATGAATGAAAAAGAAAATCTCTCATCTCACATAAAAACCCCGGCTATTCAAAACGTGACGATCCAATATAACATATCACAGCAACATATAATATCTCATATCATCAACGTAAGCAAGTATGCGTATCCCGATTGTCGTTGATGTATAGCAACGAAGCCGGCGATACACCACACACTACGCTTACGTTCACGGAAAAGAAAGTGTAAAATTACAACAGTTGGAGTCCGCAACCTACTTAGACATCGCATGCCTAACCAAATGAATTCCTTAGACATCGCATGCCTAACAATTATAAACCCCGCATTTTAGTCTCTTTATCGAAAACTCTTTTCAATATCAAGTCGGTCAATTCAACAAGATTCACGACATCCTGATCGAATCCTCATCGCAAACTTTAGTAGACGGCCGCACCCCCGGATGCCGTCGACGAAGTGCACTAAAGCGGAAAACCGCTGCCGCGAGCACCTGAACAGATGCTTTTGGCAACGGGGTTCTCCTACAGTCACTTGGTCGGGGGTATGGGGCGTGGCTGTCTATTAAGTTTACCCGGCGAGTATCCGCGTACACTATGTGATTGCGATGGACTTTTGATCATATCAAAATTCCGTGGCAACCGATCATTTGAGACTGAACTGCTAGATTTATAACATTCAAATTAGTTATCTCATAACTATTTGTGGATTCCAAATATTGTATCACATTCCAGATAAATAGACAATGTTAAACTTTCCGATCGAATAAACAAACACCCAAGATTTCCTAAATAGCTCAACACTTGAGCGGAGTTCAAAAAATATCCATCACATGCAACAGTACCAATGGTCTAGCCGTAGAAGGGTCAAGCCAACGCCTCACATGTGGCAACGCCGTACTGCCCCAAAACCTTAAGGTTCAGAGGCAGTTCAAGACGGTCACATAATCGAGTTAAGGTTTGTTGTCTTCTAGAGGGTCCACCGAGTTACTTGCAAGATTTTCCGTAAGTTCAAACTCGAGAAAAAATTCAACTTTTGAAAAATTTCCGACAGGGGAAAAGGTGAGTTATTGATATCCGTTTGAAATTTTTAACAGTTTCTAAAAATTATCAGGAAAAAAATAAACGAAGTTAAATTATCCGATCGAATCAACGAGCTTACAATACAACCCAGAAAACTCAACACTTGAGTAAATTAAAAATACCTATAAGTATCAGGAATTAACTACGGATTTCACTGTATAAAACACAATCCCTAATGCTACTGTAGCGCCGCGGAACTGCCGCGCAAGCCCTGGTACGGCCGCAGTTCCGCGGCGCTTTAAGCGTATTAATGGGTCATTTTTTACACAAATCCTTAGGATTCCCTGCTGATTTTTTTGAGTATTTTTAATCCAGAAAAAATCATATTTTTAAAAAATATCCAGAGAAGGGTATAATCGGGGGTTTCGGAGTTCGATCGGACTTTAAACTTCGCCCAGACTTCGCATAAAGCTCTAGCTTGGCTTTGATACCACTGTAAGGATGCTATGCACACGCACAAGGGTCTACGAGGCATCAACCATGCCCGATTTAAGATTTAGCCGTGCCGAACAACCCAAAGCTGGATCTTTAAACTAGAGATTAGGCGAAAACAAGCATGTTAAACACTTTAACACTAAGTGAGAGGGATTACAACCTTTGTAGATCCGGTCCTTCACTTCTTAAACTCCGTGTTGAGGTCCCTTCGCCGCGATCATCGTGTTCCGGACTCTCGAGAGGATCCACGAAGAGAAAGATGCAAGCTTGCATTCGATCTTCGATAACAAAGATGATCTACCTTGAAGTTTCATTAACACAAGCTCTCACTCACTAAATAAAGTGAACACTCTCATCTAAAGGGCAACGGTAGATGAGGATGATGAAGTAGGATTTTTGCTCTCATTTATAATCTTTTTCTCACACATAATCATCACTTAGAAAAAGCTAGAAAGCTTTTTCCATGAAGAACTCAAGGAAGAAGAAGATGAATAATAATTAGAATCCTTTTGTCATGAATAATGAAAGGATAATAATGATGAATAATGCAACCATGGTTAAACAAAACTTTGTAGAGATTTAACTAGGGCTAGGGTTTGAGTTGAATTAAAGGTGAGTCACTTGAAAATATCAAGCATAATATCTTATCCATGACAAAAGAAAAACCTTCTAGAATGTTCATGAAACAACTAACCCAATTCAAACCCTAACCTTATTTAATCAGCACTAATCATGTTGCATTAATAATCATATCATGTTACAATATTATATATCACATATATAACATTTATTGTAACAAAATAAAATAATACAATTAACATATATCGCATATATATCAATGTATTACCCGAGTGAGAAAAAGAATCTTTTAGTGAGCTAATTTTAGTTAATGTAATTTAATATATCATATATATTATTATACATTAAATTATCGAATCAACACTTGATCCGACAATCCGGCTATATCGCATATAACAGACTAATACGATGACCCGGCTCATATACCCGGCCGATATCTCATATCGTGAGAATCCAATACGGTATCACATACCGCATTATCCTCGGTCCCGCGCATATCACATATGTGCTCCTATTCCGTTTTGCCTGAGCCAAGAAACCTTTGTGTAGGATGCTAAAGAATCGTCAATACGCTGGCAGTAGGTGATGATCATATCAAACACCCACAAGCTGCAAGCGGTCAGCTAGACGTAACAGCCACCCTGGTATTGAGCGATCAGAAGATCAACAAGCAAGCCTGTACATTCTTCTGCGAATCCAGTCAGTAACACTCCCGTACAGTCCGGTCTCATCGTCTGATATATCGCATATCTCACCTTGGGGTGGCAAACATCAGACCCCAGTAGCTTGATATGTCATGTCGATATAAGATCTATAACAGTTCGAGAAACTACTGATAACACTTACCAGTAAATCTCAGCAACCCTGGCCAGGGATTTCCAGTTATAGCCAATCGAACACAGCACAACATCAACTCCCTATACCGGAAGAGACGAATCCCCTCCTATCGCTCATTGCCTCCATGTGATTCGGGACTGTACCCAAAAGCCACCTTTTTGCACGCCCTCTTGGACGTGGTATGATGGAAATCAAAGCACAGTAGGAATCACACAAGACACTATGACGATCTCGGGTTAACAGACTACTCTGTACCAGTGTCACTAGAGAACTGCCATCTGACGTGAGGTATAATACCATCTGGGAGTTCTCGGCGAGTCCGTCCAGTGTACCCAGTCTCCACTGAGCACCCGTACACCATCCTTGATGTCAAACACCGATGGATATGGGATCATCCATCGCCCATCATATGCGTCAAGATGCGTATACGCTAGTCTACTCTGGGGTATCGATGCCCTGTCTCGATACACCCTCGACTAGGAACAGTTATAGGATGTACTCGTCGACTACCGTGGCCCCACTAGTATGATCTCATCATAGTCCCAGTAGTCGAGTACATATCCTAAGGGCTTTATCAACATGTAACATAGAGACAATCAAAGTACATGTTAAGATAAAGTACAACCAGATAGCAGACTATCATGTCGAGCAAGAAAGTCCTCCTTATATATGTCCAAGCATCCATTACAATATACATCATATGTACAGTAATGGCCTCTAGGGCATACATATAACTAACATCATCAACGTAAGTAAATACACATATCCCGAATGTAAGTTTACGTCGCACACCCCGCGAGTCCGCGGAGAGGTGGAATACATCAAAAACATTTTTTCTCACATCAAAAGATCATGTTTGGCTTTGCAACATATACTTTATCCACTTTAGGATCTTTATTAAACCTTAACAAGCAAAACTAAACTACATGAAGGCTTTAACTACTCGGATAGAGGGTTATACCTTCGTGTCAAGTCCTTCGGGATTCTAGTGGTTCTTTGCTCCTTAGATCGAGCTTTGAATTTGAACTCCTTTTTTTGGCTCCTCTGAAGTTTCAAACGAACTTGGTTGTCGGTCTCTTTTAGGTCATAGAAGATCCACCCGAAGGCCTATGGTCAAGCTCCAACCTAAAGTGAGGTAACTTAGTGATCTATTATGCTAGATTAGATTACTAAGTAGATGTAGAGAGTGATCTACGGATTAATTAGACTCAAAGCTCAGTGGATCACAACACATGTGAAGGGATGAGCTTGAGGGAGGAAGGGATGAAACCTAAGAGTGAGAATGAGAATGTGATAATGAACTAGAGAATGAGAGGAGAAAATTGATAAGTCCCATGACAATAATTCAAGCATGGATTATTTTAGTCACAAATAATCAACCATGGTTGAATATGAACTGCAAATGAATAAACAAATACTAAGCCATGCCATCAACGCATTCCTTAAGTGTCTTCTAATTTCCACCTCATTATTGCTTTAGCCAAAAAGGATAAATCAATAATGAGGTGTCTCCTTCTAGAATCTCATTCTTGTGAAATTACAAGAATGCCCTCACCGTATATATACTCAAATTCGTATTCCGAAAAATACGGATACACTGAGACAAGTATAATTCAATAGTATAATACTAGGATCCTGCTTAAACCAAAGCCTACTAGTATTATCCGTCCGAACATCACCCTTGTAGCCAGTACACGTATGTGATCGAAATCCTGCCGTAAGACCATACGGCCTCTACATCGTCTCGCCTGATCCAGGAAAACCCTCCATGTGGGACTCTAAAGAATCGACAGTACACTGGCAGTGGGGTTAACCACAAGTCCATTAGCGGCACTAGATGTACATAACGGCAACCCAAGTACATGTCAAAAAAGAGGCCAATGAGCGAACTCATCTAAAACCCCTGCTGAGCCTGTCCGTAACAATCTCTGTGCTGTCTGGTCTGTTTTTCTAAGAGTATCGCATGTAAGGTCTAGGGGAGTGGAGAACGTCATACCCTTATTAACCAGACAAGTCGTGTCGGTGTGGCTCAAGACTATCCGAGAATCTACTGGTCCGACCACCAGTAATTCTCAATCCGCCCTGGCCAAGGACTTATGGAAATGACCACCCGATCACTGCACGACATCGACTCCCTATACCTAGAGAGACGGATCCCCAACAGTCGCTCACTGCCTCTATGTGGCTCGAGACTGTACCCAACTAAAACCTGTTTGCATGACTACTTTGAGCCGTGGTAAGGTAGTAATCGAAGCATAGTAGGAACTCACATGAGACAAATGACGACCTCAGGTCGATAGACTATCTGCACTCATGTCACCAGAGAATTGCTATCTGACGCTAGGTATAATACCATCTAGTCAATTCTCGGCGAGTCCTATCCAGTGTACTCACATCCAGTGAGCACCTGTATACAATCTTAGGTGCACCTCGCCAATGGTTGCGGGACCAATCCATCACCCCTCGTCAGGGTCTAGATATGTATACACTAGTTTACTCTGGAGTAACGATGCCCGGTCTCGATACTCCTACGACTATGGACGCTTTTAAGGATGTGCCTATAGACTACACAGCTCCTACTAGTATGATCGCCATCACAACGCAGGTAGTTAGGAAAAGATCCTACGGGCTTAACATGTATACAAGATATGAAATACGAAGTAAAACACATCACATGTTAAGATAAAGACAATCCAAATAGCATACTATCATATCGAGCAAGGTTGTCCTGTACATATATATCCCTAACATCCTGTACAATGAAGACCTCTAGGGCATATATATCCAACAATCTCCCACTTGCACTAAGACCTGTAATTGGCGCAATGAGTACTTACTGTCTGCACTAGACCCAGTAGCTGGCGTACCACATGCCTAACATCTCGAACATTCTCTCGAACAGGACTTGAGGGATGGCCTTGGTGATTGGATCTGCTGTGTTGTCTTTTGTTTCCACTCTCCGCACCTCGATCTCCTGTCGATCCATGATCTCCCTGATCATACCACCTCAAGATATGTCTGGATTTCTGATGGAACCGTGGATCCTTTGCTAAAGCTATGGCTCCATTGTTATCACATTACAAAGGTATTGGACTAGCAATGGATGGAACTATCTGAAGTTCAGAAATGAACTTCCTGATCAAGACTGCTTCTTTTGCGGCATCGCAAGCAGCGATGTACTCAGCCTCCATCATCGAGTCTGCTACAGTATCCTGTTTGGAGCTCTTCCAATATACCGCCCCTCCATTGAGGGTAAACACAAAACCCGAGACAGATTTAGAGTCATCCTTGTCACTTTGGATGCCAGAATCGGTAAAAGCCTCGATCTGGAGGTTTCCATTATCGTATACCAGGAACATCTCTTTAGTCTTTCTCAGGTACTTAAGAATATTGTTAACTGCTATCCAATATTTCTTACCTGGGACAGAATGATACATGATTACCACGCTAAGTGCGTAAGCTACATCTGGTCTGGTATACAACATCGCATATATTATTGACCCTACCGCCGAAGCGTAGGGTACTATGCTTATGCAAGCCCTTTCCTCGTCAGTCTTGGGAGACATGTCTTTAGAGAGGGTGATTCTGTGACGAGCGGGTAAATTGCCGTGCTTAGAATCTTCCATACTAAACTTCTTTAGTATGGTGTCAATGTACTTCGACTGTGAAAGTCCTAACATTTTTTTAGATCTGTCATGATAGATCTTAATCACCAGAATGTAGGAGGCATCACCAATGTCTTTCATAGAGAACTTCTGCGACAAGAACAGCTTAGCTGATTGTAGCATAGGAATGCCATTTCCTATCAGGAGAATGTCATCAACGTATAAAACGAGGAACACCACAGTTCTCCCTACAATCTTCTTATAAATACAAGGTCCATCTACATATTTGATAAAGTCAAATTCTCTGACTATATCATCAAAGAAGATGTTCTAACTCCGCGATTCCTGCTTTAATCCATAAATGGATTTATGAAAATTGCACACATTTCCACTGCTACCACTTTCTACGAAACCCTCTGGTTGATACTTGAAAACACACTCTTCTAAACTTTCATTTAGAAAGGCAGTTTTAACATCCATCTGCCAGATTTCATACTCATGGAAGGCAGCAATGGAAAGTAGGATCCGAATGGATTTAAGCATAGTCACTGGTGAAAAAGTTTCATCATAGTCCAATCGAGGTCTTTGACGAAAACCTTTAGCAACAAGTCTAGCTTTGTAGGTTTCTACCTGACCATCTACACCAATCATCTTTTTGAAGATCCATTTGCATCCTACGGGTTTTACCCCAGTAGGAGAAAATTCCAAAGTCCAAACTTTTTTTTGTACATGGATTCCATCTCGGATCGCATAGCATCCAGCCACTTCACCGAGTCTTTACTCGTGATGGCATGCTGAAAACTAGTTGGCTCAGCATCGTCGATGATGCAATCCTCTTGATCTACGTCTACGAGAAAACCGTAGTATCTCTCGGGTGGATGAGACTACCTACTAGATCTGTGGAGTGGCGTGGCTATGTCCTGTTCCATTAAAGTCTCAGGTTTTACTAAGTTTTCAGTAATAGTCTGTGGTTCTGGAATTTCTTCCAGCTCTATCGCGCTACCACTTATCTCTTTTTCGAGAAATTGAGTTTGCATGAAGCGGGCATGATGAGAAACAAAGATCTTTTATTCCTTAGCGTGATAGAAATAATACCCCCTAGAATTCTTGGGGTATCTTACAAACTTACACAGTACTGAACGTGCTTCGAATTTGTCCGGATGCACCTTTTTGACAAAGGCAGGACAGCCCTATATCTTTAAATACATAAGACATGGTTTCTTCCCACTCCATATTTCATATGGAGTGGTAGGAACAGACTTAGTTGGAACTTTGTTCAATAGGTATGCAGGAGATTCCAGTGCATAACCCTAGAAGGATGGTGGCAACTCATCATTACTCATCATAGAACGCACCGTATCTTGTAAGGTGCGATTCTGTTTTTCTGATACATCGTTGTGTCGTGGTGTGTATGGAGAAGTAACCTGAGAGAGAATTCCATTCTCTTTTAGATATTCCAGGAACTCGGTACTTAAGTATTCTCCGCACTTATCGGAACGGAGTATCCTGATACTTTTGCCGGTTTGCTTTTCTGCTTCATTCTTATACTCTTGAAATTTCTCAAAGGCCTCGGATTTATGTTTCATTAAGAATACATGTCCATACCTAGAGAAATCATCTGTGAAAGTAATGAAGTATGAATATCCACTTCGTGCATGTGTAGACATTGGCCCACTTTCGTCGCTGTGTGTGAGTCCCAGGAGCTCAATGGCTCTTTCTCTGTGTCCAGTGAACAGAGTTTTTGTCATCTTTCCAATAATACATGATTGACCAGTTGCATACGATTGATAGTCAAATAGATCTAAGTATCCTTCTTTATGTAACTTAGTTAGTCGTGTTTCATTTATATGACCGAGTCTACAATGCCATAGAAAAGCTTGGTTCGATTCTGGAGCTTTTCTATTTAGTGTGTTTTAGACGTTGAAAACTTGATGTTGATTGAGAATGTACATTCCGTTGCTAAGTGTACCCGACCCAACCATTTCCTGATTTAGGTGAATGTTGATAACATTGGTTACAAGTGCAAAATTATATTATTCATTTGATAATAAAGACACTTATATAATATTACACACCATACTGCGTACACAAAAACAGTTATGCAACAACAAAATATGTCCACTCGCCAATCCAAGGTGATATTCCCCTACTGTAACTGCATCCACACTGGCTCTGTTGCTAATCCTAAAGGTCATATCACATTTCCTCAAAACCATACGGCTTCTCAGCACCTGCAAAGAATTACAGATGTGAGATCTTGATCTGGTATCTAATACCCAAGAAGTAGAGTTTATGGAAAAGCAGTTTTCAATCATGAACACACCTGAAGCCCACAACCTCCTTCGTGTCCTGATTCTTGGCCTTTAGGCCATGCAGTCCTTCCTCCAATAACCCTTCTTTCGATAATAGAAGCACACTTCCTTCATGGCTGCCCCTTCTATCTTTTCCTTTCCCTTTGCCACCATCTTCTGCACACCTCCCCTCGGTTTTGTAGGGGCATTCTTCTTCATCCCTTTGGCCTTAGCCTTGGATCTAGAAGAAGAAGATCCTCCAACAAAAGAGCGGGTGTTTCCTTACCCTTTTGGAAGGTGCCCTCAACCATCCTAACATGTTGAGGAGCTCAGGAAGTGTGACTTCCATACTGTTCATATTGAAATTCAATATGAACTGGGCATAGGTGGAGGGAAGGGACTGGAGGATCAAGTCGGTATACAACTCATTTTCCAACGTGGTTCCGAGGTCCGCGAGCTCTTCAATGAGAGAAATCATCTTCAGGACGTGGTTCCGACAGATGATCCGATGGCCAACCTCACTTGAAAAAGTTTCTTCGAGGTCTCGTATCTTGTGTTACAAGATTTCTCTCCATATAATTGTTTGGTATGGAGGAAGATGGAAGTAAGGTCCATCTTCTTGTTAGTTATATCTATGCCCTAGAGTCCATTACTGTACATACGATGTATATTGTAGTGGATGCTTGAACATATATAGGGAGGACTTTCTTGCTCGACATGATAGCACGCTATCTGGTTACACTTTATCTTAACATGTAATCTGATTGTCTCTATGTTACATGTTGATAAAGCCCTTCGGATGAGTACTTGACTACCAGGACTATGACGCGGATCATACTAGTAGGGGACAGTGTAGTCGCCAAGTACATCCTTCAAATGTTCCTAGTCGTGGGAGTACCGAGACAGGGCATCGATACTCTAGAGTAGACTTTCGTATGCGCTTCTTGACCCATATGATGGGCAATGGATGAGCCCATATCCATTGGTGTTTGACATCAGAGAGGGTATACGGGTGCTCAGTGGAGACTGGGTACACTGGACGGACTCGCCGAGAACTCCTAGAAGGTATTATACCTCACGTCAGATTGCAGTTCTCTAGTGACACTGGTACAGGTTAGTCTGTAGACCCGAGACCGTCATAGAGTCTTGTGTGATTCCCACTGTGTTTTGATTTCCATCATACCACGTCCAAGAGGGCATGCAAAAAGGTGGCTTTTGGGTACAGTCCCGAATCACATGGAGGCAATGAGCGATAGGAAGGGATTCGTCTCTCCCAGTATAGGGAGTTGATATTGCGCTGTGTTCGATTGGCTATAACTAGAAATCCCTGGCCAGGGTTGCTGAGATTTACTGGTAAGTGTTATCCGTAGTTTCTCGAACTGTTATAGACCTCATATCGACACGACTTATCAAGCTACTGGGGTCTGACGTTTACCACCCTAGGCGAGATATGCGACATATGAGACGAAGAGACCGGACTGTACGGGAGTATAACTGATTGGATTCAAGGGAGAAAGTACAGGCTTGCTTGTTAATCTTCTGATCGCTCAATACCTGGGTGTCTGTTACGTTTAGCTGACCTCTTGCAGCATGTGGGTGTTTGATATGATCATCACCTACTGCCGGCGTATTGACGATTCTTTAGAGTCCTACACAGAGCTTTCTTGACTCAGGCAAAACGGAGTAAGAGCACATATATGATATGTGCGGGACCGAGAACAATACGTGTATGTGATACCGTATTAGATTCTCGCGATATGAGATATCGGCCGGGTATATTTGATATAGCCGGGTCATCGGATCAAGTGTTGATTCGATGAACTGATACACATTATATTAGTCGGTTATTTGTGAAATAGCTGGATTATTGGATCAAATGTTGATTCGATAATTTAATGTATAATTATATATTTGATATACTAAATTACATTAACTTGTATAAGCTCACTAAAAGATTCTTTTTCTCACTCGGGTAATACATTGATATATATGCGATATATGTTAATTGTATTATTTTATTTTGTTACAATAAATATTGTATATGTGATATATAATATTGCAACAAATTATGATTACTAATGCAACATGATTAGTAGATATTAAACATGGTTAGGGTTTGATTTGGGTTAATCATTTCTAGAAGTTTCTAGAAGCTTTTATTTTGTTTCTTGCAAAGATATTTTGTTTAGATATTTTGCAAGATATTTCCTAACCCAACCCACACCCTTTAACCCTAGTTATATCTCTACAATGGTTAAGTCTTTCTTGACTTAACCATGGTTGCATTTGTAAATATAACACACTTTCATTATTAATCATAAAAGGATTATTCATTCATCTACTTCTTCTTCCTCCTTGCAAAGCTTTCTAGTTTTGAGTTTTGTGATGGATTAGTGTGAGATTAAGAAAACAAAAGAGTGCTAAATTCCTGCTTCATCATCCTAATCTATTCTTGCCAATTTGATTAGGGTGTTCAGAGAGAGCTTGTGTTAAAGAAACTTCAAGGTAGATCATCTTTGTTATCGAAGATCGGAAGCAAGCTTGCATCTTTCTCTTCGTGGAGCCTCTCTAGAGTCAGGATACTCGATGATCGCAGCGAAGGGACCTCAACACGGAGCTTTAGAAGTGAAGGACCGGAATACAAAGGTTGTAATCCCAAACTCTTAGATGTAAAGTTGTTTACTTGCTTTGTTTCGCCTAATCTCTAATTTAAAGATCTTGGTTAGAGTTGTTCGGCACGTCTAAATTTTAAATCGGGCACGGTTGATGCCTGCAGAACCATGTGAGAGTGCCTAGTAACCCTACAGTGGTATCAGAGCCAAGCTAGAGCTTTAGGGTTGTTCGGCACGTCTAAATTTTAAATCGGGCATGGTTGATCCCTTGCAGAACCTTGTGAGAGTGCCTAGTAACCCTACAGTGGTATCAGAGCCAAGCTAGAGCTTTAGGAGAAGTCTAGGCGAAGTTTAAAGTCCGATCGAACTCCGAATACCCGTAAAACCCTAGTTTCTGAAAATTATTTCAAAAGTTGATAATTTTAGTATTAAAATACTCAGAAAATTCAGCAGGGTATTATAGGAATTACTGTGAAAAACGAGCCTTTAATTCCTTCAGAGAGCCGCGGAACCGCGGCAATAACCTACCTTGGGCGGCGGTTCCGCGGCCAAATAGTAGGATTAGGGTTTGTTTTTGGCACAGTAAAATCCGTACAGATTTCCTGATGTTTCTGGGAATTTTTAATTTTACTCAAGTGTTGAGTTTTCTGGGATGTATTGGGAACTCGTTGATTCGATCGGAAAGTTTAACTTCGTTTAATTTTTTCTGGGTAATTTTAGAACGTGTTAAAAAGTTCGAACGGATATCAATAACTCACTTTTTCCCCTACCGGAAAATTTCCAAGTGTTGGATTTTTCCGTAGTTTAAGAAAGTTCTAAGTCATGCAAGTAACGCGGTGGACCCTCTAGAAGAACACAAACCTTAACTCGATTATACGACCATCTGAACCGTCTCTAAACCTTAGGGTTTGGGGCAGTACGGCGTTGCCACATGTGAGGCGTTGGTTTGACCCTTCTACGGCTGGACCATTGGTACTGTGGCATGTGATGGATACTTTTTAAACTCCTCTCAAGTGTTGAGAACTATATAGGAAATCTTGGGTGTTTGTTTATTCGATCGGAAAGTTTAATATTGTCTATTTATCTGGAATGTAATATAATATTTGGAATCCACAAGTAGTTATGAGATAACTAATTTGAATGTTATAAATCTAGCAGTTTAGTCTCATTTGATCGGCTGCCACGGGATTTTGATATGATCAAAAGTCCGTCGCAATCACGTAGCGTACGCGGATACTCGCCGGGTAAACTTAATAGATAGCCACGCCCCATAGCCCCGACCAAGTGACTGTAGGAGAACCCCGTCGCTAAAAGCATCCGTTCGGGTGCTCGCGGCAGCGGTGTTCCGCCTTAGTGCACTTCGTCGATGGCATCCGGGGGTGCGGCCGTTTACTAAAGTTTGCGACGAGCATTCGATTAGTATGTCGGGATTCTTGTTGAATTTCCCGACTTGATATTGAAAAGAGTTTTCGATATAGAGACTAAAATGCAGGGTTTATAATTGTGAGGAATGCGATGTCCAAGGAATTCATTTGGTTAGGCATGAGATGTCTAAGAAAGTTGCGGATTCCAACTGTTGTTGTTTTACACTTTTTTTTCTGTGACCGTAAGCGTAGTATGTGGTGTATCACCGGCTTCGTTGCTATACATCAACGACCATCGGGATACGCATACTTGCTTACGATGATGATATGAGATATTATGTGTTGCTGTGATACGTTATATTGGATCGTCGCGTTTTGAATAGCCGGGGGTTTTATGTGAGATGAGAGATTTTCTTTTTCATTCATGTAAAATTCATTTGTATGTAATATCCTTTTATTGGGGCACTTCCGGGCTGAGGATGATGTCACCATTGTATATTATTTACTTTTCCGCATTAGGTAGACCCAAGGCGGGGAGCACAAGTAACCGGGTTTTAGGGTCCAGTGCGAGACCATCTCGAGAAGTCGAGACCGGGTCTCCTAACCCTAGGATTGGCAGTGTTGCTTTCCGCTCTCGTAGGGGTCTAGGGATGTGGGTTTGGCTATTCATCGCGACCGTGGAATCCGTGTTTTATACAGGCTCGTATTAAAACACGGACGTCCTAGTATATCCAATATTTCATATATGTTCTTCTGCTGCAATGTTCTGTGATGAGATCATATTACTGCCTGAGACGAATGTTTATATTATATATATGAGATATATGTTATATTGCAGATTTCGTTTCAAATGTGATGCTTGTGAAGCATAATAAAATGGGACTTCATTAATGAGATTAATGAAACTAAAAGAAACCTAAAGATGTTATAGAAACTTGTTTTAAAAACTGGTTGCTCTAGTTCTTGCTTTGCATAGCTGTGTTCCTTGTAGAACATCCAACACCTTATTCGATAAGGAAAGAGCCGAGATCCCTTCACCGGGAGTGATATCTTTAGTCAAAACTAGCAGATGCTACAAACTCGGTTTGTCTTTTGATTGCTTCTATAGTTTTTGGTTTGCATAGTGGTATTTGTGAAATATCCTGCACCTTATTTGATAGGGAAAGAGCCGACGATCCCTTCACCGGGAGTGACCACTTTAGCAAGACTAGAAAAGGCCTCAAAAACATTCCATTCAAAATCACTCGATTCAACAACGATATCAAGTTCATTACGCAAAGGGTTTTTCTAAAAACCCGTCGTAGCCCTCCGTCATTTCAGATAAGTACTACTTAGTATTCGTGCTGCGGTAGTTTGGCCTCCGTCAAGGCGTAGTGTACGGTAGCTAACTAGTGCTTATCTGCTAGCATACGATGCGATTGGATTAGGGTATTCGTACGGCGTAGTTTGGCCTTCGTCAAGGGTCGTGCGGGTGGGTTTAATTCAATCAAGAAATGAACGGGTTGAACTTGACTAGCGGACTATGGGTAGTTTGGCCTCCGTCAAGGTTGTAGGACGCTAGGGGTAAAATATTATTGGGAATTTCAAGTGTTGAAATTTGCAATGAGATTGCATACCTTCTATGAGATAGTTGGATCTGATACCCGCTGCGAGTAAGAATTACTCCTGGGAGAGTTTTACACATTACAATTAGCCGATCGAGTAGGTGTCCAGAAAGGTGTCAACGGGGTTACACCCCTGGGAAAACGAGGTTTACTTTAATTAGGTCCGTACGAAAGCACGGGGAACCTACCTCAAAGTACCGGCACTGGCCTGGTTGAAAGATTGGCGAACTTCTAGGGTGTAATTAATCCCGGCTAGTCTTTCCTTTTAGGGTTTGAAGGAAGATTTGACTAAAACAGTAGGAGCCATCCTGATTAGATAAATTGATAACCAATCTAATCTTGTAAAAGCGCACGCTAAGTTTTTTCTTCTCTCTCTCCAGGTAGCGACTATGTCATGCCTTAATCAAGATAATAATACGGATGTATTGACCGAACCCGCTTGTTATACCGCGCTAGGGAACGTTGGTCCCGGTCCAACTTATAAATGTTATAAGACCGAGCAGGAAATAGGGGATTACCAGAATTCCCGTGCCGCCCAAACGAAGAAAGTGCATGCTGATGCATCTTCTTCGGGTGTGTTCATTATAGAGAACTGTTTCTCAGTATCCTTTACGTCCTCGGTATGAGATACCGGATCAGGATCCCACATATGTAATCTGTTACATGGCCTACAGAAAGGTAGAGAACTGAGAACAGGTGATAAATTTCATGAGATAGAAATGGTGTAAGTGTTGCAGCCAAGTCTGTTGGTAGTTATCACCCTTTATTACCAGAATACATTGATTCTGAACGATTGTTTTTAGATACCGAACCTGAAATACAATATCATATCAGTCTCTTAATTAAGTAATGAAGGATATAATTTTGTATTGTTGGATAATATTTTGAACATTTCCTATATCAAGAGTTGATCGGTTCAGGCACGTTATCTAAAAGCATAGACATTCTAAATCAAACCACAGTTCTTAACGTACAGAACACACACAACAGGAAGAGTTCAGAAATGAACGAATCCTTCTTGAGGCATTGTAGACTAGGTCATATCAATGCGACCCGACTAACTGAAGTTATAAATAGATGCATATTTAAATTAGTTTGAATTTACATCTTGTGAAACTTGCCGGCCATGTCACAGAGATAAGATGACCACAGCTCCGTTTAATGGAAACAGAGAAAGAGTTAGTGAACTCTTGGGATTGATACATGCTGATGTATGATACTCCCCTGTCAACACATGCCAGGACCGGTTCTTTGTACTTCATTACATTCACCGATGATCTCTCAAGATTCAGATATATATTCCTGTTGAAACACAAGTCCGAAACTTTTGAGATAATCACAGAATATAAGTTAGAAGTAGAGAACCAAAAATGGGTATAAGTATTATGTCCTTTGATGAGATCAAGGACGAGAATACTTGAGCACGGGATTCCTGCACTATTCTAAAGGAGAATGAGATTCTCTCTTAGCATTACTCCTTCGTATATACTACAGCACGTCGGTGTATCTGGGCGGAGCAATTACACCCTATTTGATATGGTGTGCTCTATGATGAGTACTACTGAGTTGCCTATTTTCTTTTGGGGTTATGCACTTGAGAAGTTGGATACCTATTGAATAGGGTTCCAATCAAATAATTTGCCTACCACTTCATATGTGATATGGAATGGGAAGAGCCCATATCTTAAGTATGTTAAGATTTGGGGTTATCCAGCCTATGTCTAAAAGCATAATCCGGACAAGCTCAAGGCAAAGTCAGTTCTGTAGAAGTTTGTTGGATATCCCAAGCATTCGCAAGGGAATATCTTCTACCTAACCGAGGAACAAAAGATGTTTTGTTTCTCACCATGCCACAATTGTGAAAGGGAATTTCTTGTGAAGAAATTAGTGGTCATGAGGTAGAACTAGAAGGAGTTCTAGCTATACAAACTGCAGCTGATGATTTAGTAGAGCCGGAGCATTCAATAGTTTCCAACGAACCTCAGCCTCTCCGCCGATCTAGTTGGGTTCCTCATCCACCCGACAGATACTTCGGTTTCTCTATGACGCTGGGAGCGAGAATTGCATCATGAGATGATGACCCAACTAGTTTCGAGCTGGCCATCAGGAGTAGGACTCTATAAGAATGGCTGGATGCTTAGCGATCTGATATGGAATCCTTATACACCAACAAAGTATGGACTTTGGTTGCTTTATCTGAAGAATTAAATCACCATCAGGAGCAGGTATATCTTGAGAAGATTACTTGGTGTACATCGAAAAGTTGAGACTTTCAAAGCTATGCTTAAGTCCATCCAGATCTTACTTGCCACTGCTATATACCATGACTATGATATCTGGTGGTTGGGTATCATGACTGCTTTTCTAAATGATGTTTTGGAAGAGAGCGTCTATAAGTATACAGCTAGAAGGTTTCGTAGACAGTGGGAGCAGCGGAAATATGTGCAAGATGTTCTATGTGATAAATCAGGCATCGCGGAGTTGGAACATCTGTTTTGATGCAGCAGTCAAAGAGTTTGACTTCATCAAAATGGTAGATGAATCTTGTATATACAAAAAGATAGTAGGGAGTATGGTGGTGATCCTCGTATAGTACGTGGATGACATACTCTTGATAGGGAAGGAGTTTCCTATGCTACGCTCGGTCAATCTCCGCTTATCACAAGGATTCTCCATATAGCATCAAGGTGATACCTCCTAAATCCTAAGTTTTATATCTATGAGATAGATCTAAATGGATGTTAGGATTCTCACTAGTTGTAGTGAGATGGTATCAATCGATCCTGGGGAGAATGACTGGGAAGGTTCCAGGGAGATAAGGACGACTGAATGTCAGTCGCAGGCATTGTCTTTATCCTCAGTGAAGGGACGGTATGTTGGAAGAGTTCCAAGCTAGATACCGTGACTTACTAGACGATTAAAGGCAAGATACATCGTTACCAAGGATGCTACCAAAGTGGCAGTCTGGATATATAAGTTCATGAGATGAACTTCGTTCCTACCATTGTGTGACAATGGAGTTATGGCATATGATAAGGGACCCCCGTCCCATCAGAAATCCAGATATAATTCTTAGGCAGTATCACCTGATCATGGAGATGGATGATCTCCAGGGATATCGAGGTTAGGAGAGTAGACACAGCGGACAACAGCGCGGATCCACTCATAAAGGCCTTTTTCCCGGTAGAGTCTTTTATGAGATGGTTGAGTATGAGATACTTCAACCACAGCTAATTGTTGGGTATGCGATACCACAACAAATGGTCCTAGTGCAAGTGGGAGATTGTTAGTTATATGTATGCCCTAGAGGCCATTACTGTACATACGATGTATATTGTAGTGGATGCTTGGACATATATAGGAAGGACTTTCTTGCTCGACATGATAGTATGCTATCTGGTTACACTTTATCTTAACATGTACTCTGATTATCTTTATGTTACATGTTGATAAAGCCCTTAGGATGAGTACTTGACTACCAGGACTATGATACGATCATACTAGTGGGGACAGTGTAGTCGCCAAGTACATCCTTCAAATGTTCCTAGTCGTGGGAGTACCGAGACAGGGCATCGATACTCCAGAGAAGACTAGCGTATGCGCTTCTTGACCCATATGATGGGCGATGGATGATCCCATATCCATTGGGGTTTGATATCAGAGAGGTTATACGGGTGCTCAGTGGAGACTGGGTACACTGGACGGACTCGCCGAGAACTCCCAAATGGTATTATACCTCACGTCAGATGACAGTTCTCTGGTGACACTGGTGTAACCCTTCGAAAATCGTTTAGGCAGTTTTTCGGTAATCGGCTAATTTTTCGGCTTTTTCCGTAAAAAGTCAAAATAGGTATTTTTCATTGTAAACCTAATTATACAAAATTTAGATAAGATATTACTATAATTTTGTCACTAAAATGTCACTTATAATTTTCTAGTTAAATAAAAAAAAATTTCGTAATTAATTAATTTTTTTATTATTTTAAGCTTTTTAAAATACATTTAATTAGGGATAAATACAAATTTAATTAGGTAAATTTCTTAATTAGGAGTCTTTATAAGCTAAAATATGGTGTTAATAAAATTGTATCATGTCTTGCAAACTTTTGGTTTAAAGGTGGAAAATTTAATGAAAAATGAGGTAAAAAATGGGTTTTTTTGTAAAAAGGTTGACATGAAAGCATTAAATGATATTATGGGGTGTTTTGGAACCTAGAAACTTCTCAAAATTTCCCCATTTCCTCTCCCATACTGCTGGCCGACCCCTCTTCCTGCAGAATTCCCCACTTCATCACTTCATTTTGCTTCTTTTTCTTTGCTAAAAATCCATTTAGATTCATAAATTTCCATCTCCATTCAAACCCAAACCCTAAACCACTCTCTCTTCTACCCAAATTGGTTCAAAAACTAGATGAAAGGAGGTTTCTTGGTGACTTGATCAAGCTAGGGTTCAAGCTTGAGAGGTGAAAATTCTAATCTTTTTGTTAACTTGTGGTTTAATTATGCTAGAATTGAAATTCTAAATATTAGTTTAGTGGTAAATGTTGTTTAGGAAAAATCAAGAGAAGGATTGATTTTAAAACTAGGGTTTGATGCATAGTTGTTAGGATTAAATTAGGGCTTTGGGTTTCTAATTGGTTGTAGTGGTTAATGGTTTATTTATATGCTCGCTAAATCGTTAAATTTCGATGTTTGCATTGAATCGGCGTTGAATTTGCTTGCTAGATTTTTACGAAAAATAGAATGCGTTCAATTTGCGTTAGATTAGCAATATTATTAGCTTCGTATAGGATTATTAGAATGCGCGAACGCGGGGTTTCGTCTAGTCGGGTTGTAGTTTTGTCGATTTCCCCGAAATGACGATTTTAGTTAAAGGTTAGCGATTTTCGTGCGTTTTTCCGCGCACTGAGTGCATGCTATGATTAATTTGAGAGCGTCGATAATTGTATATTGTGACATGCATCGTTTTAGGTTATGTAATCTTATACTTGGTGTTGTGCAATATAGGATCGGTCGGAGAAATATCGGACACGGCGCGTAAAGGCAAAGCGGTGGCCGGATCAGATTAGCGGGGATTTCTGGTGAGTAGATATATTCATCTATGGGGGAATCGTCTGGATGGCGCGAGGCGCCCCCCTAGTTAGGATTACCCTACTTTTGCAAGATTTATATATTAGCTAACTTATCCATTCATGTACACTGCATACCCTTATAGCGAACAGTATATTACATTGCGTGGACATTCATCTATACTTATGCGATATCACTTCGTAGGGCACGAACAACATTACCATTGGCATCTGTTGCACGTGCACAAATCATGTGACACACACGCCTTTGGTAATTGCCATGCCACGTGCACTATAGAACCTGTTTAACTTAATAACGTCATTGCATTCATACATGATATATGGAGTTGCATAGCATGCATATACCTCGCATTACCATCATATCTACATAGATTTCTAGCCAAAACTCACATCATATACATTGATATCATAGACATTTATCATATATAACATGTGAACATTATGATTTTCTCGAGGATTTCAGTATTTCTGTGATTTCTGGATTTTTGGGGAAAACCGCAAGAATTTAACAAAAGCTTATATTTATCGTTTTTAAAACAAAGTTGCGGTTTTCTCGTGATGTATGTGTCGTCCACCATGAGTTTTCATGTTTTCTGTTGGATTTCGAGACCCGATTCGAGGAGTGGATGAACCGTCTCGGGTACATGGTGGGCCCGGTATGGTACCCCGGTGCAAGAAGATCGAGTTGTAGACGATGAGCCTGGCAGGGGAAGACTACCTACCGGTGATGTCTGGCGCGGCGGATATCCGGAGGATACCGACCGTTGTCGTGAGTTTTATAATATGGGCCGATCCGGACTGACGGAGCCCGATATTGAGACAGATATGATTCCTATTTGGTGTCGATGCTTGACACGGGTTTTCAGATGATTTCTTGATGATACTTAGCTATTGTACAGATATTCATTTTCTAAAAGTTAAGAATGCAGTAACCTTAACATTTAAAACACTTAAAGAGTTAAAAAAGACATTGCATACATGTTCATGCATACTAGAGATATTATATCACATATAGACATACAGGTTGTTCCGCATTGCGTGCATTCTTACGATTGCCTTACTAGATGTTATATTTACTCATGAGCTGGCAACTCACCCCCGTTGTGCCACAGTGTCTTGCAGGTCGGACCCGTCACTCTTGTAGCGGCGGCTATCTTATCATCAGCTCCTTTTGTTCAGACTCGCGACATCGCCCGTAGGTGGGTTGCGAGCCTATTTTATATCTTTTGCTTTATCATTGTATCTAGTATTCTCCATCTACCACTTTATATGTAGTATATGCGACATAGTGATGAGACTGAGAGATTTGTATATTGGTGGTTTCTTTTGGGTCGAGCTCACTTGAGCCGGCGTTGCGTTTTCTGATATTTTGGGTTTCTTCTATGCTCTTTTCTTGGTATTGCTTATATATTGCATGTGGTTGTGATCCGCCTTGGGCGAAGAGCTAGCTCCCACTTGGGGATGTCATTTTTATGATTTCATATGTATTATCTTGTTGTACCCTTTTTGGGGGATAGAAAATACAGGGGAGACTCTGCCGAAATTTTTGGAAATTTTTGATGTTTTAAAAAGGGATTCTATGCAACCTAAATGATTTTAAAACCGTTTTCATTAAAGGTTTTCCCTCACTCTCTTTTGATTTTGGTTTAGATTCTTTTGGGCTTTGGCTGACTTAGGTTACGGTACGCCTTTAGACGCCTCGTAATCTAAGTGCCAGTCGCGTTCCGTACTTTCGGGACGTGACAAAGTTGGTATCAGAGCGTAGGTTTTACCTTTCTGAGTGTAGGACGACCTTGGTAGATGGAGTAGGTGACTTAAGCAGAGTGGCGTAGCGTGGGTATGATCCGCGGCATACTTACGATACGGTACTCCGCCTAAGTGACCTTAGGACATAATTGCTTGTATTTCCTTTCTTGATTCCTTGCATTCCTTGATTCAATTGCAATGTCCTTATCAGTCCTGTTTCTTATTCCAGCTTCGATGCCGCCAAAGACTACGAGAGCTCAGCGGGCTGCCGCTAGGGATGAGATTCGGGCGGGCCCGTCTGAGGCGAGGATCGAGCGGGATGATACACCTACCCCTCAGGGTCCTACTGATCCGCCTTATCCTGACCGTATTGCCAGATTAGAGGCCGGCATGCAAGAGTTACGGCAGATGATGGGATCTTTAGTTGAGTCCAGCCGGGCACAGAGATCCGAGGACGTTCCTTCCACCGCACAGACCATGATTGTACCTGCTGCACAGATGGTCACTCCTGCTGCTACTACGGAGACTATCCCTGTTTCACTACAGGAGTTCATGAGATTGAGACCTCCAGCTTTTACCGGTACAGATGCGACAGAGGACCCACAGGCATTTCTTGATAGGATGGCTCGGATTTGCCGTTCGTTGAGGTGTTCTGATGATAGATTGGTGGAGTTTGCGAGTTTTATCCTGGAGGGTCTTGCCCAGACATGGTACGATTCAGTAGAGAGAGGCCGAGCTGCAGGTCTGCCTTCTATGACCTGGGATGAGTTTAAATCTGCATTTCTTGACCGTTTTCTCCGGAGAGTGTCCGAGATTCTCGAGCCCGTAGTTTTGAGTCTTTGCGCAAAACTCCTGGGATGACAGTGTCGGAGTATGATATACAGTTTACCCAGTTGTCTCGATATGCTCCGTACCTAGTCGACACAGAAGAGAAGAGAATAAAGAGGTTTGTGTAAGTGCACGGCGGCGCCCCGGCCGTCAATCCGACGCCGGAATGCGGAAGCGGTGAATAACTAAAATTTTGCGGACTTTGCAAACCGGCACCACCGCGCACTAAACTCCGGATCGAACCATTAACTAGTCTAAGCTATCTACAAGAAAGGGAATAGAGATATACCGACGATCCAAGTCCTCCGGTCTTCTCGTCATGGTCCCGATCTCATGCGGAAAAGTCCCGTCTCCTCCTCGTCGCCGGAAGTGCACCACATCGCCTTCTTCGTTTACGGGCTCCCACCTCAATGCCGAGGCAACTCGGGCACGAAGCCGGCTACTCGACGTGCCCAAGGTTCGCTGTAGAATATATGAAGAACCATGTCTCACTTGGGGTTGTGGAATTGCCATTGGAGGAGGGATTGAACTTGGAGCTTTTTAGATGGAACTTGTGGGATTTTTGCAACATCAATTGAAGCAAAATCCCACCTCAAAATATTTGGACAGCCCCCCAATTGAGTGGCCGGCCATCACCTAAAGAGAGGAGAGAATGAGAGTGACCAAAAAGGAATCATCCAAGAGAGAGAGAGAGAGAGAGGAGGGTTATCATATCAAAAGAAAATGATCACCAAGAAAAAGTCCTCACTCAACAACCATACCCCTCATCATCATCAAATCAAAACCCACACTCAACCACCTTCCACCAACCTCATGATCAACAACCATGATGAGCCAAAGTCAAGCCATCATGAAGCTAGAAGTCAAGGTCAATGAGAGGCTATCATGATAAAACAATAAGCAAAGAACCCCTCCACAAACACTTATTTGCAACAATGCAAATAAGCCCTCCTCCACCAATCTTCGGCCAATGAACGGAACAATGGAAATTGGCCGAAACGGAAAGCAAACTGGCAACTCCAGAAAACTGGTCCCGTAATAAATTACAGGAAAACCCCGATACTGTGCATACACACCCGCATTTGTATTCCGACCGAAATACAAATGCAATGAGACAAAATCTCCACTGTACTATACTAGGATCCGGCTTATACCAAAACCGGCTAGTAATATCTGTTCGATCCTGATCCGTGCAATACCGCACGTATCTGATCGAACCCTGCCATATAACCATACGGCCTATAGTACAAACTGTCCGATCCTGATCCGTGCAATACCGCACGTATCTGATCGGACCTTGCCATATCTCCATACGGCCTCTACAACCTTTCGCCCGAAAGCTGAGTAACTGAATGTGGGGGACTCTAAAGACTCGTCAACACCTTGGTTGTGGATTTAACCACTAGCACGTCAGAGGTATAAGCCAATACGTGACGGGCTACCAGGTACTGACCAAATGGGACGTCGATGAGGAAGCTCACCCCGACACCCAACTGAGCCTGTCAGTGACAATATCCGTGCAGTCCGGTCCGTTCGTCTATGAGCATCGCATGGCGGGCCTAGGGGGTTGGTAAAAGTCAGACCCCCAAAAGCGGTACAAGTCGTGTCGGAGTGTAGCCCAGAACACCCTGAGATACTACTGGAATACCTACCAGTAAATCTCCTTGCCTTGGCCAAGGACTTTGTGTAATGGCTCTCCTAGACACAGCACGACCTCACCCCCAATACCGGGAGAGACGAACCCCTGAAGATACGCTCACTGCCTCCATGTGGCTCGGGACTGTACCCAACTAAAACCTGTTTGCACGACTCCTTTGAGCCGTGGTAGGGTAGTAATCAAAGTACAGTGGGAACTCACACGAGACAAATGACGATCCCCAGGTCGATGAACTAACCTGCACACATGTCACCAGGGAACTGCCATCTGACGTCTGGTATATGACCAACTAGCATGTTCCCGGCGAGTCCTGTCCGGTGTACTCATAACCCAATGAGCACCTGTATACATCTTAGGTGATCCAACTGACACCAGTGGCTTGTGAGACCGGCCACCGCCCCTCGTCGGGGTCTCGACTGTATACACTAGTCTACTAATGGAGTATCGATGCCCGGTCTCGAAACTCCCACGACTAGGGACCTTTTAAGGATATGCTTGTAGACCCCCAGCTCTCACTTATATGATCGCCCTCATACTGCTGGTGGTTAAGCAAGAATCCTAGGGGCTCTATCAACGTGTAATAGCGACGTGTCATGTCACCTAAAGCAGTACACGATGATAAAGGTAAACCAGATAGCATACTATCATCTCGAGTAAGACTGTCCTACCGGGATAGGTCCTCCCTCAATCATTGCAATCACGTACCTGTGATCCAATAATTGACTCTGAGGGCACTATCTCCAACAATCTCCCACTTGCACTCAAGGCTAATTATTGCGATGTCGCATACTCACAGCCCGTGTGATACCGAACACCCAACTCCTCTACTAGTCAGTTTCACAAAGCTCGTTTGCGAAACTATTGCGTTCGAGGAATAGCCTCAGTGAGTGGATCCGCCTTGTTGTCTCTTTCCATGTCTCTCTAAATCTCAAGTTCGCGGAGAAACCCATCTCCCGAAATGAGCAATATCAGTCTTAGAATATGTCTGGATGTCTGATGGGACGTAGCTCATCAATGAACTCCAAATCCAAACTTCTTAGACTGTATTGACAACTGAACTTAATCAGTGTCCTGCGCGCCATGCCTCCCTCAGTATTGCCTTGGACCACCTGTTCAAAATACTGCCCCTCATCAGAAGGAAAACTATAACTCTGACAACCTCCTTGTCGTCCATGTCACCTTAGAAGCCTGGAATGATAACTGTCTCCCGAATGAGGCTGTCGTTATCATATCCCTAGAACATCCACTTATGTTCTAAAACCGCTTCCTACTGTTTTTCCAGGATTGGATTAATATCAACTTATTGCACCTACTGCAAGAACAACATCTGGTGTGGTACTTGACATCTCATGATTGACTCAATTGCCTAAGCAAGTGATCTGCCAATCATGCACATCCCTCTCCCTTTTAGTCTGTAAGACACCTTTAGAGAGGGTGACTCCATTACCTGCAGGTACATTACCGTGCCAGGAGTCGTCCATTCTAAATACCCTTAGAATGCTGTCTAAGTACCCAGATTGGGAAACTACCCAAATCTAGATCTAAAACCATAGATCTAGTAACCAGTATGTCAGACATAAAGTCCAAGTCCTTTGTGGAGAAACTACTGTGTGACGACCAAAGTATAACCGATCGTAGTGTAGGAGTTTCTTTTCCTACTTGGTGTATATCATCCAAATACCAGGATATCACACCCTACTACCTTCTCAACAGATCCATCCCCTATTCTGATGAAGTCAAACCCATGACTGTCACGTCAGAAACAGATGATCTATCTCCGCTACATCTGCTCTAGTCTATAAATAGACATAAGCAACCTGTCCACCAATGCTTCCGCTGCTCCCACTGACTACGACAACCCTCTGGCAGAGTCATATAGACGTACACTTCTAAAACTGGTTTAGAACGACGCTATACTCATCCTCCCGCCGGGTCTCGTAACCTGGAACAACAGCAATGGCAATTGTGGGTAAACAAGAACTTCCCTGTCACCGTCCTTGAGGCTACCGGAGTACCTCTCGGGTGCCTGAAGTTACCCACCTTATCTGCGGAGTGGCCAATGGAATGTCAATCCAGATTGAATCTTTAGGTTCCTTATCAAATCTTCAGTAATCGTTTGTGGTTCTGGAATTACTTCCAGTTCTACCATACTCCCACTGCTGTTTTTCTGAAAAAATCCATTTTTATTAAAACTGTGGCGAGTCTAGAACAATATCGCTATTGTTCATCCAGATGGTAGAAAGTCAACCCTCGTCATAGCCTGGGTCAACCCACAAACAGCCATTACAGAAACGTGCCTTGAGTTGTCCAGTGTCTGGTTTTAATCATAAACCGGACAACTCCCCGTACCTTAACATCGTTAAGATATGAACTGTTCTATATCCCATATAGGACCAGAGGCACTGATTTAATTGAACCAGATCCAAATCATGCAACTGTCTCCAGTGCATGTCAACTAAATGGAAGGAGGCGGATCAGCGTTACTCAACTTAGGAATACTTCCAATTATGAGTAACCTGAAAGAGAATCAAGATCTCTTTATCATTACTATCAACTGAATACCATACACAAGTATCTACATCTTCGATCTCTTTGAAGAATCCCGATACTTGCTATAGCTGGTTCTCCACTCTATTCAAATACCAATAACTTCTCCAAATTCGGACCCTGTGTTTCCACGAAACACCTGTCTAAAAACTAGAGAAGTCATAAGTAAACTGAATGTAGTACGAGGACTAACCCCTCTGTCCTGATGGACCCTGGACAACATACAATACTCTGTATAAGTCCCTTGAGTCTGATAACTCATTCACTGTGTGTCGTAGGTTGAAAACTGTACTTGTGGTTAAGAAGAATTACACCGCTGTTGAATGCTCCTTACCTAACCATCCACTGATATAGGTAAATGTCATCGACATAATATCAAAAGGTATATCTCACTCTATGGAAATAGACGTACAGATATATCAATTTGAAATTGGTGCATAACAGCGGATATTCAAAACCAAATATTTGCCGACCGGCAAACAGCCCAGGTGATTTCCTCAAATATCACCGATTACAACGAATCCCGATATAATGAGGATAATCACCCAATTCCCAATAACTTACTCCCCCTCATCATCTGTAAAACCATACAGATGTGAGAATCGTACCTGGTAAATACATACCCTGGAGTAAGTATCTAATCGGGAAATCAGTCTTCCTTTAACATTACACAGTGAAACTGAAACATTGAAATGTTCCGATGGGGTATTCTGGTATTCCTAGTAATGCCTCTTCCAGATTCACGACTGTAACCGTATAGTTCTTTGCCACCTCTCCAAATCCCTTCATATGTCTTTAGTCTTTACCTTCTGCACACCCCTTTAGGCCAAATGGTTTTCTTCCTTCCCTACCGTTCGGCACCAGCCTATGGTTTGGAAGAAGACTATCCAATAAGCATAATGGGTGTACTGTCCCAATCCTAGGAACACTCGCAACACGAGAGAAGGTGAAGATAAAAGACACCTGAATGTACTTTATTCCTATTTCTCCTGAACCAGGATCCATCCCCGAACTGGAACAAGTTCCTTTCGAGTTCGTATATAACCATACGATGGAATATCCAAATAAACTGTGGATCTTCGTAGTGATACGGAGTGTCCTGGAGAAATACAAAGGTGATGTGGGAGTGGTAACGAAATATTTGGTTTGGTCGTGAATATCTGTTGCAATTTACTTTGCCCTCCTACTAATCCCTTGCTTTGTCTGAACTTAATACCTTCTGCACACCATCGTTATGCTAATTGGTTTTCTTCATTCCCTACCGGTCGGCACCAGCCTAAGGTTTGGAAGAAGACAATCCAATTTGCGTAATAGGTGTACTACCCCTAAACCAAGGAGTACTCGTAACCTGAGAGAGGGTAAAAGGAAAAGACAACTGAATAATCCTATCCGTTTTCTCCAGAACCTGAAACCATCCTCGAATAAATTCCTTCGAGTTCGTATCTAACCATACGATGGTTTTGTCCAATGGAAGTGGACGTTCGTAGTAATACGGGGTGTCCTGGAGAAAAGGGTAAAAGTAGGAGTGGCAATGAGGTCTGCAACTCTGACAATCCAAAAGCCAGTGTTAAGTAAGTTCGGTCAACTTGGTCACGGAGTCATAGTCTAGGGTCGGGTCAATGGTCGCTGCCAGAGAGAGAGAGAGAAGAAACACTCAGCGTGCACTCTATCCTAGATCAGAATGGTTACCAATTTATCTAATCTGGAAACCTCCCACTGTACCTCAAATTCTCCTCCAAACCTGAAAGAAGAATTAGTCGGGGTCACCCGAGGAGTAAACTAACTCATCAGTGGGAATCGGGATCCAACTCTCATCGCATGATAACGTGACGGAATCCGCTCACGTCATCACACTCCAGAAGGTATGCGCATATCTGGCAAGTTTCAGTTCTTTTGAAACTCCCGATGTGATTTCTGCCCCATGCTCTTATGACCTTGACTTTGGCCAACAAATCATAAGTCACATGTCAAGTTCTACCCGTCATTCTCCAGGTTGATTCGAATCCACCCGCACAAGCCCTTGACTTTGGCCAACAAGGCTATACGACTGTTCCAAACCAACGCATCTATCTATGCTGCATATGAATAACCAACAGCTACCAAACACTGTGCCTTGACTTTGGCCAACAAACACAGCTTGAATACTATTGACTACCCATATGAAACGACGGAGGGCTACGAATGGTTTCTGGCGAAAACCTTTAACGTAATGAACTTGATATCGTTGAAGGAACGGATAGCTTTTAAAAATATAGTGACGAAAACCGTTGCTAAAGAGGTCACTCCCGGTGAAGGGATCTCGGCTCTTTCCCCGTAGAATGGGGTGCAGGATATTTCAACTGAATACCACGGTGCAAAGCAAAAGTAATCGGCTATAGTGAAGTCATTGCCCTGACGCAAACTTTTGTCCAAGGGGTCACTCCCGGTGAAGGGATCTCGGCCCTTGCCTCGTCGACTGAGGAGCAGGATATTCTAAATGAATACCGCGATGCAAAACAAAAGTGAACGTCCTTGCAACAACAGCTTTTTGAAAAAGTGTTCCAACAACATCAGATTAGGTTTGTTTTAACTTGCACTGATCCGAATCAATGCAGTCCCATCAATTGATCACACCAAAAAGAACGAAAATATACTGATGTACGTATATGCCATCCGCATTCGCCACTGGGTCCCGTCATTACCCGTTAGGTTAGCTTACTAACGACAGAGCGGGGACTGGACTAGCGCGGATGCAAAACATATACAACATCTACTAATATATATACCAATATATTATATTTCGCTCAAGGCGTGAATAAAATGCAACATCACAGAAAATGAACAGCATCACAGAAACAATACAGATATCTGGGATCCCCGGGTTTCACAGAGCCACTGCTGAAACCCGACGTTCCCCTTGTCGTGTGGATAGCCTGTGCAATGAAAACCTAGACCCCTACGGGCGCGGCAAGTCACCCGCCAAAACCTGAAGCGAGGCAGCCCCCTTCAGCGCCGTGAATGGACCACCCAGCACTTCACGGAATCCGGCAACTTGGGCACCCCTCCTGGGTCAACCTGTACCCCCTACGAGTGCGGCGAATAGCCTGCCAATCCTAGAGTGAAGCCCCCTCCGTCTCAATGCCATGAGATGCGGGCTTGTTGCCCTCCAGAACCCGGCTATCCGTGCACCCCTCCGCGGGGCAATCCTAGTACAGAAAGTAAAATATACATACACCGGGTACATCGACCGCAACCAGGTCGTGCCCCAAAATAATAATACAATCAGGCAGTGACGGCAGTCCACATGTCGGACGCTCGCCCCGCAATATCAAATGTACATAATACAACAGCACAGTACTAGCATTGCATCCAGGCTATCCCCCACGACCGATCCGCAACATCACAGCAAATACATAGAACATCAACGTGAAAGTCACGTTCGCAAATCCGTCTAACCGGGCTATAGCAGTTAGACTGGATTTACCGATCGAGTGACATTCACGGTCGCAGATATAATGTAAATACTGTGAAAAATGTGTTTAAAATTTTCCGATTGACCAAAAATTAACAAGTGGGCCCCAAACTAATACTGTAGCACTCACAGAAATAATTGGCCCAATTTTAATATTCCAAAACCCCTAATACTAGCCCAGAAGCCCACTGGGAAATTTTGGCCCATTGATCTCTCTAAGTTGCGGCGGATCCGCGGCCCAATAGAAGGGTGAGGCCGCGGTTCCGCGCTCTGGAAGAGGGATCAGTGCGTCGAATTTTCCCAGAGTTCTTAGAATCTCCTGCACATCATTCTGAGACCACCAGAAAAATTTTTAGACACCAAAAAATCTTAACAGAAAACTGATGTGAGGTAAAAATGAGTTTTTGGAATTTTGGTCGATCGGAACCGCAAAACACATCAAACGAAGCTAGACGAAGTTAATGGCGAGGCTCTGATACCACTGTAAGTGCACGGCGGCGCCCCGGCCGTCAATCCGACGCCGGAATGCGGAAGCGGTGAATAACTAAAATTTTGCGGACTTTGCAAACCGGCACCACCGCGCACTAAACTCCGGATCGAACCATTAACTAGTCTAAGCTATCTACAAGAAAGGGAATAGAGATATACCGACGATCCAAGTCCTCCGGTCTTCTCGTCATGGTCCCGATCTCATGCGGAAAAGTCCCGTCTCCTCCTCGTCGCCGGAAGTGCACCACATCGCCATCTTCGTTTACGGGCTCCCACCTCAATGCCGAGGCAACTCGGGCACGAAGCCGGCTACTCGACGTGCCCAAGGTTCGCTGTAGAATATATGAAGAACCATGTCTCACTTGGGGTTGTGGAATTGCCATTGGAGGAGGGATTGAACTTGGAGCTTTTTAGATGGAACTTGTGGGATTTTTGCAACATCAATTGAAGCAAAATCCCACCTCAAAATATTTGGACAGCCCCCCAATTGAGTGGCCGGCCATCACCTAAAGAGAGGAGAGAATGAGAGTGACCAAAAAGGAATCATCCAAGAGAGAGAGAGAGAGAGAGGAGGGTTATCATATCAAAAGAAAATGATCACCAAGAAAAAGTCCTCACTCAACAACCATACCCCTCATCATCATCAAATCAAAACCCACACTCAACCACCTTCCACCAACCTCATGATCAACAACCATGATGAGCCAAAGTCAAGCCATCATGAAGCTAGAAGTCAAGGTCAATAAGAGGCTATCATGATAAAACAATAAGCAAAGAACCCCTCCACAAACACTTATTTGCAACAATGCAAATAAGCCCTCCTCCACCAATCTTCGGCCAATGAACGGAACAATGGAAATTGGCCGAAACGGAAAGCAAACTGGCAACTCCAGAAAACTGGTCCCGTAATAAATTACAGGAAAACCCCGATACTGTGCATACACACCCGCATTTGTATTCCGACCGAAATACAAATGCAATGAGACAAAATCTCCACTGTACTATACTAGGATCCGGCTTATACCAAAACCGGCTAGTAATATCTGTTCGATCCTGATCCGTGCAATACCGCACGTATCTGATCGAACCCTGCCATATAACCATACGGCCTATAGTACAAACTGTCCGATCCTGATCCGTGCAATACCGCACGTATCTGATCGGACCTTGCCATATCTCCATACGGCCTCTACAACCTTTCGCCCGAAAGCTGAGTAACTGAATGTGGGGGACTCTAAAGACTCGTCAACACCTTGGTTGTGGATTTAACCACTAGCACGTCAGAGGTATAAGCCAATACGTGACGGGCTACCAGTTACTGACCAAATGGGACGTCGATGAGGAAGCTCACCCCGACACCCAACTGAGCCTGTCAGTGACAATATCCGTGCAGTCCGGTCCGTTCGTCTATGAGCATCGCATGGCGGGCCTAGGGGGTTGGTAAAAGTCAGACCCCCAAAAGCGGTACAAGTCGTGTCGGAGTGTAGCCCAGAACACCCTGAGATACTACTGGAATACCTACCAGTAAATCTCCTTGCCTTGGCCAAGGACTTTGTGTAATGGCTCTCCTAGACACAGCACGACCTCACCCCCAATACCGGGAGAGACGAACCCCTGAAGATACGCTCACTGCCTCCATGTGGCTCGGGACTGTACCCAACTAAAACCTGTTTGCACGACTCCTTTGAGCCGTGGTAGGGTAGTAATCAAAGTACAGTGGGAACTCACACGAGACAAATGACGATCCCCAGGTCGATGAACTAACCTGCACACATGTCACCAGGGAACTGCCATCTGACGTCTGGTATATGACCAACTAGCATGTTCCCGGCGAGTCCTGTCCGGTGTACTCATAACCCAATGAGCACCTGTATACATCTTAGGTGATCCAACTGACACCAGTGGCTTGTGAGACCGGCCACCGCCCCTCGTCGGGGTCTCGACTGTATACACTAGTCTACTAATGGAGTATCGATGCCCGGTCTCGAAACTCCCACGACTAGGGACCTTTTAAGGATATGCTTGTAGACCCCCAGCTCTCACTTATATGATCGCCCTCATACTGCTGGTGGTTAAGCAAGAATCCTAGGGGCTCTATCAACGTGTAATAGCGACGTGTCATGTCACCTAAAGCAGTACACGATGATAAAGGTAAACCAGATAGCATACTATCATCTCGAGTAAGACTGTCCTACCGGGATAGGTCCTCCCTCAATCATTGCAATCACGTACCTGTGATCCAATAATTGACTCTGAGGGCACTATCTCCAACAGTTTGTACGAGGGCTTGATACACAGCTATTCCTTGCCATCGGCACCCAGCACTTTGATACATACGCTGCCGCGATGGATGCAGCCTTACTTTTGGAGGAGCGTATTTCTAAGACTCCGGTCGTTTCTGGGCCGAAGAGGATCCGTACTGATGCGCCAGCTCAGCGGCAGATGGGCAGACACCGCGATAGATTATTTCAGGGAGATGGTGGGGGCAGAGGATTGAGACGAGGTCAGTTATTTGGTTCATATCCACAGACCCAGCAGTCGTCTCCAGGATGTTTTCGGTGTGCGAGTCAGTACCACCGTGTCAGAGACTGTACCATGGGACGCCAGGGCGCGGCGACAGTCCCGCATGTGACTTTACCACCCTCACCACCTTCTCAGAGAGCTTTACTTCCTACTCCTGATGATGCTCCACGCCAGTCAGATGCTTCTAGAGGCCGTGGGCATGGCGGTCCAGTCCAGAGAGGACGAGGCGACAGAGGCAGAGGCAGAGGCCGAGGTAGAGGCAGAGGACAGCCGGCTATTAGTGGTGGACAGGCCCGAGTGTTCGCATTGACTCCTCAGGATGCACAGGCATCCAATGCCGTCGTGACAGGTACTCTGCCAGTATGTTCTTTTGATGCACGGGTATTATTTGATCCATGCTCCACACATTCCTATGTATCCACGTACTTTACACCGAGGTTGGGCCGAGAGTCTTCTCCGTTAGATCAGCCGCTTTCCGTTATTACCCCGGTAGGCGAGTCTTTTGTTGCCCGTTTCGTATACCGATCATGTTCCGTTCGTATCGGGGAGAGAGATTGTTCAGTTGATTTGATTCTCCTCGATATGCTAGACTTTGACGTTCTTCTTGGTATGGAATGGCTAGCCACCTGTTATGCATCCGTGGACTGCCGTGAAAAAGCAGTCAGATTCAGTTTTCCTGGTGAGCCGGGTACTTATTATTCAGGGAAATCGTAGCGCTACCCTTCCCAGCTTGATTTTTTCTCTTCGCGCTGGTCAGCTCTTAAGGAAAGGGTGTCAGGGATTCTTAGCTTATGTTTGTGATACTAGCTCCACAGAGGTTCCGTTGGACCAGATCCCTGTTGTGAGAGAGTTTCCTGATGTATTTCCTGACGAGCTGCCTGGTCTGCCACCAGAGCGCGAGATTGTGTTCTGTATTGACTTGATCCCCGGCACGGGGCCTATCTCTATACCACCTTATTGGATGGCCCCGGCGGAGCTGAGAGAGCTAAAGGATCAGTTACAGGACTTGCTGGACAAAGGGCTTATCCGACCGAGTATGTCACTTTGGGGTGCTCCCGTCTTGTTTGTTAAGAAGAAGGACGGGAGTATGCGTTTATGCATTGATTATCGTCAGCTGAACCGGGTTACTGTGCGGAACAGATATCCCCTACCCCGCATTGATGACTTATTTGATCAGCTCCAGGGTGCAGGGTTCTTCTTGAAGGTTGATTTACAATCAGGTTATCACCAGTTGCTGGTTCGGAAGGAGGATATTCCGAAGACCGCTTTCCGTACTCGATATGGTCATTACGAGTTCTTGGTGATGTCGTTCGGGCTCATCAATGCCCCGGCAGCATTTATGGATTTGATGAATCGCGTATTCAGGCCGTATCTTGATCAGTTCATCATTGTGTTCATTGACGACATCTTGGTTTATTCTCGGAGCCGGGAGGAGCATGAGCAGCACTTACGTGTCACATTGCAGACTTTGAGGGAGCATCAGCTGTTCGCCAAATTCTCCAAGTGCGCATTCTGGTTAGACAGTGTAGACTTCTTGGGTCATGTGGTGACGAGAGATGGTATTTGTGTGGACCCGAAGAAGATCGAGGCAGTTCAGCGTTGGCCTAGACCAGTATCAGTTACAGAGATTCGCAGCTTTCTAGGTCTGGCCGGCTATTATCGACGTTTCGTCCAGGATTTCTCCCGCATTGCTGCACCTTTGACCGGGTTGACCCGGAAGGGGGTTCCTTTTGATTGGACCCAGGCATGTGAGGATAGTTTCCAGCAGTTGAAGACTCGTCTGACTACTGCACCAGTGTTAGCATTGCCTTCAGGATCAGGCGGGTTCGTGGTATATTGTGATGCTTCTAGAGTGGGGCTGGGCTGTGTATTGATGCAGCACGACAGAGTTATCGCGTATGCTTCTCGGCAGCTGAGGAAACACGAGCAGAACTACCCCACCCATGATTTAGAGATGGCTGCAGTGGTATTTGCACTTAAGATCTGGAGACATTACCTATACGGTGAGTCGTGCCAGATATTCACTGACCACAAGAGTTTGAAGTATATCTTCCAGCAGCGAGATCTGAACATGAGACAGCGCCGTTGGATGGAGTTGGTGAAGGATTATGACTGCGAGATTCTATACCATCCGGGCAAGGCGAATGTGGTGGCAGATGCTTTGAGTAGGAGGCCCGTAGGTAGCCTATCTTGTTTGAGCGCAGTACAGATGCAGTCGACGGCGGATTGGCAGGTGTTATGTGACAGCAGAGTGCAGTTCGAGTTTACTTCATCAGGGGGACAGCTGGCCCATTTCAGAGCACGCCCACAGTTACTTGACCGTATCCGCGAGGCACAGTCCGGCGACGCCCGTATCATAGAGATTATTGAGCAGATTCGGCAGGGCAGAGTTTCCGAGTTCATGATTGATGATCAGGGGATACTTCGATTTGGGACTCGACTGTGCGTGCCAGATTCAAAGGGACTGAGGCGTGATATTCTTGAGGAGGCACATAGATCAGTATACAGTGTGCATCCGGGTTCCACCAAAATGTACCGTGATTTGAGAGAGGTTTACTGGTGGGACGGGATGAAGAAGGATATTGCAAACTTTGTGTCGAGATGCCTGACTTGTCAGCAAGTCAAGGCCGAGCACCAGAGGCCAGCCGGCGAGTTACAGCCTTTGCCCATCCCTGAGTGGAAGTGGGAGCAGGTCTCCATGGACTTCGTTGTGGGTCTACCCAGGACCAGTCGAGGGTATGACTCTATTTGGGTGATTGTGGATCGACTGACGAAAGCGGCTCACTTCCTGCCAGTGAAGACCACTTTTGGATTTTCTCAGTATGCCCAAGTTTATATTGATGAGATAGTGCGACTGCATGGCGTTCCAACTTGCATCGTGTCCGACCGTGGCACCCAGTTTACCAGCCGATTGTGGCAGAAACTCCAGGAAGCTTTGGGCACCCGATTGAGTTTTAGCACAGCCTTTCATCCTCAGACTTACGGTCAGTCGGAGCGTACGATTCAGACTCTTGAGGACATGCTCAGAGCTTGTGTTTTAGATTTCGGTGGTAGCTGGGATCGTCATTTGCCTTTGATCGAGTTTTCCTACAATAATAGCTTCCAGGAGACGATTCAGATGGCACCTTTTGAGGCTTTATATGGGAGGAGATGCCGATCGCCTGTATGTTGGACAGAGCTCAGGGAGAGCAGTATTTTGGGGCCGCAGATTGTACAGGAGACGACCGAGAAGATACAGCTGATTCGGGACAGGATGAGAGCGGCACAGAGCAGGCATAAATCATATGCTGACAGGCGCCGTCGCCGACTCGAGTTCGCTATTGGCGATCATGTTTTCCTGAAGGTCTCTCCGATGAAAGGTGTGATGAGATTTGGGCGGAAAGGGAAACTGAGTCCTAGATATGTTGGTCCTTTCGAAATCCTAGAACGTGTTGGTCCAGTCGCTTATCGGTTAGCTCTTCCGCCCAGCTCCCCCGATGTTCACCCCGTATTCCATGTCTCGATGCTTCGCAAGTACCTTCATGATCCTTCCCAGGCGATTCAGCACCAGACGATCTAGTTAGAGCGTGATCTTTCTTTCACCGAGCAGCCGGTGGTCATTTTGGATCGGCAGGTGAAGAAATTAAGGTCGAAGGTTATACCGTCCGTCAAGGTCCTTTGGCGTGGCCCGAACAGCGAGGAGGTCACCTAGGAGACCGAGGTCGAGCTGAGGAAGAGATATCCCCATCTTTTTGAAGGTACGCGTAGTTAAATTCTAAATTCAGAGACCGAATTTCTTTAAGGGGGGAAGATTGTAACCCTTCGAAAATCGTTTAGGCAGTTTTTCGGTAATCGGCTAATTTGTCGGCTTTTTCCGTAAAAAGTCAAAATAGGTATTTTTCATTGTAAACCTAATTATACAAAATTTACATAAGATATTACTATAATTTTGTCACTTAAATGTCACTTATAATTTTCTAGTTAAATAAAAATTTTTTCGTAATTAATTAATTTTTTTATTATTTTAAGCTTTTTAAAATACATTTAATTAGGGATAAATACAAATTTAATTAGGTAAATTTCTTAATTAGGAGTCTTTATAAGCTAAAATATGGTGTTAATAAAATTGTATCATGTCTTGCAAACTTTTGGTTTAAAGGTGGGAAATTTAATGAAAAATGAGGTAACAAATGGGTTTTTTTGTAAAAAGGTTGACATGAAAGCATTAAATGATATTATGGGGTGTTTTGGAACCTAGAAACTTCTCAATATTTCCCCATTTCCTCTCCCATACTGCTGGCCGACCCCTCTTCCTGCAGAATTCCCCACTTCATCACTTCATTTTGCTTCTTTTTCTTTGCTAAAAATCCATTTAAATTCATAAATTTCCATCTCCATTCAAACCCAAACCCTAAACCACTCTCTCTTCTACCCAAATTGGTTCAAAAACTAGATGAAAGGAGGTTTCTTGGTGACTTGATCAAGCTAGGGTTCAAGCTTGAGAGGTGAAAATTCTAATCTTTTTGTTAACTTGTGGTTTAATTATGCTAGAATTGAAATTCTAAATATTAGTTTAGTGGTAAATGTTGTTTAGGAAAAATCAAGAGAAGGATTGATTTTAAAACTAGGGTTTGATGCATAGTTGTTAGGATTAAATTAGGGCTTTGGGTTTCTAATTGGTTGTAGTGGTTAATGGTGTATTTATATGCTCGCTAAATCGTTAAATTTCGATATTTGCATTGAATCGGCGTTGAATTTGCTTGCTAGATTTTTACGAAAAATAGAATGCGTTCAATTTGCGTTAGATTAGCAATATTATTAGCTTCGTATAGGATTATTAGAATGCGCGAACGCGGGGTTTCGTCTAGTCGGGTTGTAGTTTTGTCGATTTCCCCGAAATGACGATTTTAGTTAAAGGTTAGCGATTTTCGTGCGTTTTTCCGCGCACTGAGTGCATGCTATGATTAATTTGAGAGCGTCGATAATTATATATTGTGACATGCATCGTTTTAGGTTATGTAATCTTATACTTGGTATTGTGCAATATAGGATCGGTCGGAGAAATATCGGACACGGCGCGTAAAGGCAAAGCGGTGGCCAGATCAGATTAGCGGGGATTTCTGGTGAGTAGATATATTCATCTATGGGGGAATCTTCTGGATGGCGCGAGGCGCCCCCCTAGTTAGGATTACCCTACTTTTGCAAGATTTATATATTAGCTAACTTATCCATTCATGTACACTGCATACCTTTATAGCGAACAGTATATTACATTGCGTGGACATTCATCTATACTTATGCGATATCACTTCGTAGGGCACGAACACCATTACCATTGGCATCTGTTGCACGCGCACAAATCATGTGACACACACGCCTTTGGTAATTGCCATGCCACGTGCACTATAGAACCTGTTTAACTTAATAACGTCATTGCATTCATACATGATATATGGAGTTGCATAGCATGCATATACCTCGCATTACCATCATATCTACATAGATTTCTAGCCAAAACTCACATCATATACATTGATATCATAGACATTTATCATATATAACATGTGAACATTATGATTTTCTCGAGGATTTCAGTATCTCTGTGATTTCTGGATTTTTGGGGAAAACCGCAAGAATTTAACAAAAGCTTATATTTATCGTTTTTAAAACAAAGTTACGGTTTTCTCGTGATGTATGTGTCGTCCACCATGAGTTTTCATGTTTTCTGTTGGATTTCGAGACCCGATTCGAGGAGTGGATGAACCGTCTCGGGTACATGGTGGGCCCGGTATGGTACCCCGGGGCAAGAAGATCGAGTTGTAGACGATGAGCCTGGCAGGGGAAGACTACCTACCGGTGATGTCTGGCGCGGCGGATATCCGGAGGATACCGACCGTTGTCGTGAGCTTTATAATATGGGCCGATCCGGACTGACGGAGCCCGATATTGAGACAGATATGATTCCTATTTGGTGTCGATGCTTGACACGGGTTTTCAGATGATTTCTTGATGATACTTAGCTATTGTACAGATATTCATTTTCTAAAAGTTAAGAATGCATTAACCTTAACATTTAAAACACTTAAAGAGTTAAAAAAGACATTGCATACATGTTCATGCATACTAGAGATATTATATCAGATATAGACATACAGGTTGTTCCGCATTGCGTGCATTCTTACGATTGCCTTACTAGATGTTATATTTACTCACGAGCTGGCAACTCACCCCCGTTGTGCCACAGTGTCTTGCAGGTCGGACCCGTCACTCTTGTAGCGGCGGCTATCTTATCATCAGCTCCTTTTGTGCAGACTCGCGACATCGCCCGTAGGTGGGTTGCGAGCCTATTTTATATCTTTTGCTTTATCATTGTATCTAGTATTCTCCATCTACCACTTTATATGTTGTATATGCGACATAGTGATGAAACTGAGAGATTTGTATATTGGTGGTTTCTTTTGGGTCGAGCTCACTTGAGCCGGCATTGCGTTTTCTGATATTTTGGGTTTCTTCTATGCTCTTTTCTTGGTATTGCTTATATATTGCATGTGGTTGTGATCCGCCTTGGGCGAAGAGCTAGCTCCCGCTTGGGGATGCCATTTTTATGATTTCATATGTATTATCTGTAAGTCCGCGGCGGCGCCCCGGTCGTCAATCCGACGGCCAAATGCTGAAACGGTGATAAACTTTAATTTTGCGAACTTAGCAAACCGGCACCACCGCGCACTATACCCCGGATCGGACCATTAAACTAGATCTAGCTAACAACAAGACGGGTTAGAGATGTACCGAGTGATCCGAGTCCTCCGGTCTTCTCGTCATCGTCCTGATCTCCTGCGGAAACTCCGGTTGTCGCCTCCTTGCCGGAAGGGCACCACATCGCCTGCATCTTTTACGGGCTCCCACCTCTATACCGAGGCAACTCGGGCATGAAGCCGGCAAGTCGACATGCCCAAGATGTGCTGTAGAATGTGTAGTGCTTAGTCTCTTTGGGGTTATGTTGCCTTGATGGAGGAATCAAGATGATATGAACTTGGGGATTTTTGTAGCAATGAAAAATGAGATAGGAATTCTTCTTCTCACAAATATGAACCTCTCATTTTTCCTCTCTCCAAAAATGTGGCCGGCCCCTTGATGATATGAGAATGGTGGAGGGATTAATCAAGCATGAAGGGAGGTGATTGTAGGAGAAAAGCAAGGGCGACCACAAACAAACATCATCATAACAAAACCCATATCCAAATCAAATCCTTTCAAATCTCATTTAATGCAAGTGATGGATGAAAGATATCATAATCAATACTTTTGCAATAAAACCCTCCACAAAGTGTTATTTGGAAACTTGCAAATAACCCCCTCCATCGGAAAAGTCCGGCCGGGAAAGAACAAAGGAAAACCGGCCGGAACGGAATGCAAACTGGCAACCCCAGAAAACTGGTCCCGTAATAAATTACAGGAAAACCCCGATACTGTGCATACACACCCGCATCTGTATTCCGTCCGGATACAAATGCAGAGAGACAAAATCTACACTGTACTATACTAGGATCCGGCTTAAACCAAGCCGGCTAGTAATATCCGTTCGATCCTGATCCGTGAAATACCGCACGTATCTGACCGAACCCTGCCATATATCTATACGGCCTCTAGTACAAACCGTCCGATCCTGATCCGTGCAATACCGCACGTATCTGATCGGACCCTGCCATATCTCAATACGGCCTCTACAGCGTTTCGCCCGAAATCTGAGTAACTGAATATGTGGTGGACTCTAAATACTCGTAAATACTATGGCTGTAGATTTAACCACTAGCTCGTCAGAGGTATAAGCCAATACGTAACGGGCCACCAGCTATTGACCAAAAGGGACGTCGATGAGCGAACTCATCCTGACACCCTACTGAGCCTGTCAGTGACAATATCCGTACAGTCCGGTCCGTTCGTCTATGAGCATCGCATGTCGGGCCTAGGGGGTGGGTAAAAGTCAGACCCCTAAAAGCGGTACAAGTCGTGTCGGAGTGCAGCTCAGAACACCCTGAGATACTACTGGAATACCTGCCAGCAAATCTCCTGCCTTGGCCAAGGACTTTTCATGTTCTGGCTCTCCTCGACACAGCGCGACCTCACCCCCAATACCGGGAGAGACGAACCCCTGCAGATCCGCTCACTGCCTCCATGTGGCTCGGGACTGTACCCAAGTAAAACCTGTTTGGACGACTCCTTTGAGCCGTGGTAGGGTAGTAATCAAAGTACAGTGGGAACTCACACGAGATAAATGACGATCTCAGGTTGATGAACTAACCTGTACACATGTCACCAGGGAACTGCTATCTGACGTCTGGTATAAACCCAACTAGCAGGTTCCCGGCGAGTCCTGTCCGGTGTACTCATAACCTAATGAGCACCTGTATACATCTTAGGTGAACCAACTGACACCAGTGGCTTGTGAGACCGGCCACCGCCCCTCGTCGGGGTCTCGACTGTATACACTAGTCTACTCTGGAGAATCGATGCCCAGTCTCGAAACTCCCACGACTAGGGACCTTTTAAGGATGTGCTTATAGACTCCAGCTCTCACTTATATGATCGCCCTCATACTGCTGGCAGTCAAGCAAGAATCCTAGGGGCTCTATCAACGTGCAATAGCGACTTGTCAGGTCACCTAAAGCAGTACACGATGATAAAGATAAACCAGATAGCATACTATCATCTCGAGTAAGACTGTCGTACCGGGATAGGTCTTCCCTCAATCATTGCAATCACGTGCCTGTGATCCAATAATTGACTCTGATGGCACTATCTCCAACAATCTCCCACTTGCACTCAAGGCTAATTATTGCGATGTCGCATACTCACAGCCCGTGTGATACCGAACACCCAACTCCTCTTCTAGTCAGTCTCACAAAGCTCGTTTGCGAGACTATTGCGTTCGAGGAATAGCCTCAGCGAGTGGATCCGCTCTGATGTTTCTTTCTATGTCTCTCTATATCTCAAGTTCGCGGAGAAAGCCATCTCCCGAAATGAGCAATACCTGTCTTAGAGTGTCTGGATGTCTGATGGGACCGAGCTCATAAATGAACTCCAAATCCAAACTTCTTAGACTGTATCGTCAACTGAACTTAATCAGTATCCTGCGCCATGCCACCCTCAGTATTGCCTTGGATCACCTGTCCAGAATACTGCCCCTCGTCAGAAGGAAAACTATAACTCTGACAATCTCCTTGTCGTCCATTTCACCTTGGAAGCCTGGAATGATAACTGTCTCCCAAATGAGGCTGTCGTTATCATATCCCTAGAACATCCACTTATGTTCTATAACTGCTTCCAACTGTTTCTCCAGGATTGGATCAATATCAACTTATTGCATCTAGTGCAAGAACAACATCTGGTGTGGTACTTGACATCTCATGATTGACTCAATTGCCTAAGCAAGTAATCTGCCAATCATGCACATCCCTCTCTACTTTAGTCTATAAGACAGCTTTAGAGAGGGTGACTCCATCACCTGCAGGTACACTACCGTGCCCGGAGTCGTCCATTCTAAATACTCTAAGAATGCTGTCTAAGTACCCTGATTGGGAAACCACCCAAATCTAGATCTAAAACCATAGATCTAGTAACCAGTATGTCTGATATAATGTCCAAGTCCCTTGTGGAGAAACCACTGTGTGACAACCAAAGAATAACCGATCGTAGTATAGGAGTTTCCTTTCCTACTTTGTGTATGTCATCCAAATACTATGACATCACACCCTACTACCTTCTCAACAGATCCATCCCCTATTCTGATGACGTCAAACCCATGACTGTCACATCAGAAATAGATGATCTATCTCCGCTATATCTGCTATAGTCTATAAATAGACATAAGCCTGATGTCCACCAATGCTTCCGCTGCTCCCACTGACTACGACAACCCTCTGGCAGAGTCATATAGACGTGCACTTCTAAAGCTAGTTTAGAACGACGCTATACTCATCCTCCTGCCGGGTCTCGCAGCCTGGAGCAACAACAATGGCAAGTGTGGGTAAACAAGAACTTCCTTGTCACCGTCCTTGAGGCTACCGGAGTACCTCTCGGGTGCCTGAAGTTACCCACCTTATCTGCGGAGTGGCCAATGGAATGTCAAATCAGATTGAATCTTTAGGTTCCTTATCAAATCTTCAGTAATCGTTTGCGGTTCTGGAATCACTTCCAGTTCTACCATACTCCCACTACTGTTTTTGAAAAAATCCATTTTTTAATAAAACTGTGGCGAGTCTAGAACAATATTACTATTGATCTCCCAGATGGTAGAAAATCAACCCTCGTCATAGCCTGGGTCAACCCACAAACAGCCATTACAGAAACGTGCCTTGAGTTATCCAGAGTCTGGTTTTAATCATAAGCCGGACAACTCCCCGTACCTTAACAATGTTAAGATATGAACTGTACTATATCCAATATAGAACCAGAGGCACTGATTTAATTGAACCAGATTCAAATCATGCAGCTGTCTCCAGTGCATGTCAACTAAATGGAAGGAGGCCGATCAGCGTTACTCAACTTAGGAATGCTTCCAATTATGAGTAACCTGAAAGAGAAGCAATTTCTCTTTATCATTACTATCAACTGAATACCATACACAAGTATCTACATCTTCGATTACTTTGAAGAATCCCGATACTTGCTACACCTGGTTCTCTACTCTATTCAAATACCTATAACTCCTCAAAAATTAGACCCTGTGTTTCTACGAAATACATGTCTAAGAACTAGAGAAGTTAAAAGTAAACAGAATATAGTATGAGGACCAACCCCTTTGTCCTAATGGACACTGGACAACATACAATACTCTGTATAAGTCCGCTGAGTCTAACAACTCTTTCACTGTGTGTCGTAGGTTGAAAACTGTACTTATGGTTAAGAAGAATTACACCGCTGTTTAATGCTCCTTACCTAACAATCCACTGATATAGGTAAATTTCATCGACATAATATCAAAAGGTATATCTCACTCTATTAAAATAGACGTACAGATATATCAATTTGAAATTGGTGCACAACAGCGGATATTCAAAACCAAATATTTGCCGACCGGCAAACATCCTAGGTGATCTCCTCAAATATCACCGATTACAACGAATCCCGATATAATGAGGATGATTACCCTATTCCCAATAACCTACTCCCACTCATCATCTGTAAAGCCATACAGATGTGAGAATCATACCTGGTAAATACATACCCTGGAGTAAGTGTCTAATCGGGAAATCAGTTTTCTTTTAACAGTACACAGTTGAACTGAAACATTGAAATGTTCCGATGGGGTATCCTGGTATTCCTAGTAATGCCTCTACCATTATCCAGATTCACAACTATAACCGTATAATTCTTTGCCACCTCTCCAAATCCCTTTATATGTCTTTAGTCATTACCTTCTGCACACCCCTTAGGCCAAATGGTTTTCTTCCTTCCCTACCGTTCGGCACCAGCCTATGGTTTGGAAGAAGACTATCCAATAAGTATAATGGGTGTACTGTCCTAGTCCTAGGAGCATTCGCAATGCAAGAGAAGGTGAAGATAAAAGACAACCGAATAAACCTTATTTCTATTTCTCCTGAACCAGAATCCATCCCCGAACTGGAACAAGTTCCTTTCGAGTTCGTATATAACCATACGATGGAGTATCCAATAAACTGTGGATCTTCGTAGTGATACGGAGTGTCCTGGAGAAATACAAAGGTGATTTAGGATTGGCGAAGAAATACTTGGTTTGGTCGTGAATATCAGTCGCAATTTACTTTGCCCTATTACTAATCCCTTGCTTTGTCTTAATCTTAATACCTTCTGCACACCATCGTTATGCTAATTGGTTTTGTTCATTCCCTACCGGTCGGCACCAGCCTAAGGTTTGGAAGAAGACTATCCAATTTGCGTAATAGGTGTACTATCTCCTAAGCTAAGGAGTACTCGTAACTTGGGAGAAGGCAAAAGGGAAAAGACAACTGAATAATCCTATCCGTTTTCTCCAGAACCGGAAACCATCCTCGAATTCCTTCGAGTTCGTATCTAACCATACGATGGTTTTGTCCAATGGAAGTGGACGTTCGTAGTAATACGGGGTGTCCTGGAGAAAAGGGTAAAAGTAGGAGTGGCAAAGAGGTCTGCAACTCTGATAATCCAAAAGCCAGTGTTAAGAAGGTTCGGTCAACTTGGTCACTGAGTCATAGTCTTAGGGTCGGGTCAATGGTCGCTGCCAGAGAGAGAGAGAAAAGAAACACTCAGCGTGCACTCAAACCTAGATCAGAATGGTTACCAATTTATCTAATCTGGAAACCTCCCACTGTACCTCAAATCCTCCTCCAAACCTGAAAGAAGAATTAGTCGGGGTCACCCGAGGAGTAAACCAACTCATCAGTGGGAATCGGGATCCAACTATCATCGCATGACAACGCGACGGAATCCGCTCACGTTATCACACTCCAGAAGGTATGCGCATATCTGGCAAGTTTCAGTACTTTTGAAACTCCCGATGTGATTTCTACCCCATGCTCTTATGACCTTGACTTTGGCCAACATATCATAAGTCACATGTCAAGTTCAACCCGTCATTCTCCAGGTTAATTTGAATCCACCCGTACCTACCCTTGACTTTGGCCAAAATGGCAGTACGACTGTCCCAAACCAACGCATCTATCTATGCTGCATATGAATACCCAATAGCTACCAATCACTGTGCCTTGACTTTGGCCAACATACACAGCTTGAATACTATTGACTACCCATATGAAACGACAGAGGGCTACGAATGGTTTCTGGCGAAAACCTTTAACGTAATGAACTTGATATCGTTGAAGGAACGGATAGCTTTTTAGAAAATATAGTGACGAAAACCTTTACTAAAGAGATCACTCCCGGTGAAGGGATCTCGGCTCTTTCCCCGTAGAATGGGGTGCAGGATATTCCAAATGAATACCACGATGCAAAGCAAAAGTAATCGGCTATAGTGAAGTTAATGCCCTGACGCAAACTTCTGTCCAAGGGGTCACTCCCGGTGAAGGGATCTCGGCCCTTGCCTCGTCGACTGAGGAGCAGGATATTCTAAATGAATACCACGATGCAAAACAAAAGTGAACGTCCTTGCAATAACAGTTTTTTGAAAAGTGTTCCAACAACATCAGATTAGGTTTGTTTTAACTTGCATTGATCCGAATCAATGCAGTCCCATCAATTGATCACACCACAAAGAACGAAAATATACTGACGTACGTATATGCCATCCGCATTCGCCACTGGGTCCCATCATCACCCGTTAGGTTAGCTAACTAACGGCAGAGTGGGGACTGGACTAGCGTGGATGAAAAACATATACAACATCTACTAATATATATACCAATATATAGTATTTCGCTCAAGGCGTGAATAAAATGCAACATCACAGAAATGTACAGCATCACAGAACAATACAGATATCTGGGATCCCCGGGTTTCACAGAGCCACTACTGAAACCCGACGTTCCCCTGGTCGTGTGGATAGCCTGTGCAATGAAATCCTATACCCCCTACGAGTGCGGCGAATAGCCAGCCAATCCTGGAGTGAATCCCCCTCCGTCCCAATGCCATGAGATGCGGGCTTGTTGCCTTCTAGAACCCGGCTATCCGTGCACCCCTCCGCGGGGTAACCCTAGTACAGCAAGTAAAATATACATACAACGGGTACATCGACCGCAACCAGGTCGTGCCCCAAAATAATAATACAAACAGGCAGTGACGGCAGTCCACATGTCGGACGCTCGCCCCGCAATATCAAATGTACATAATACAACAACACTGTACTAGCATTGCATCCAGGCTATCCCCCACGACCGATCCGCAACATCACAGCAAATACATAGAACATCAACGTGAAAGTCACGTTCGCAAATCCGTCTAACCGGGCTATAGCAGTTAGACTGGATTTACCGATCAAGTGACATTCACGGTCGCAGATATAATGTAAATACTGTGAAAAAATATGTTTAAAATATCCGATCGATCAAAAATTAACAAGTGGGCCCCCAAGCAATACTGTAGCACTCACAGAAAATCTGGGCCCAATTTTAATATTCCAAAACCCCTAAAATAAGCCCAGAAGCCCACTGGAAAAATATGATGCAGTGAGGATACAAATGTGCGGCGGAACCGCGGCCCAAGGGGGGGCTTGGCCGCGGTTCCGCGCTCCAGGTGTCGACTCACTGTGTCGAACTTTTCCAGTATGCTTAGAATATCTTGTACATCTGTTTTCTACAACCTGAAAAATTTTAGGAGACCAAAAAATTTCAACAGAAAACTGTCGTGAACTAAAATTGGGTTTTTGGAATTTTGGTCGATCGGAACTGAAAAACACATCAAACGAAGCTAGACGAAGTTAATGGCAAGGCTCTGATACCACTGTAAGTCAGCGGCGGCGCCCCGGTCGTCAATCCGACGGCCAAATGCGGAAACGGTGATAAACTTTAATTTTGCGAACTTAGCAAACCGGCACCACCGCGCACTAAACCCCGGATCGGACCATTAAACTAGATCTAGCTAACAACAAGACGGGTTAGAGATGTACCGAGTGATCCGAGTCCTCCGGTCTTCTCGTCATCGTCCTGATCTCCTGCGGAAACTCCGGTTGTCGCCTCCTTGCCGGAAGGGCACCACATCGCCTGCATCTTTTACGGGCTCCCACCTCTATACCGAGGCAACTCGGGCATGAAGCCGGCAAGTCGACATGCCCAAGATGTGCTGTAGAATGTGTAGTGCTTAGTCTCTTTGGGGTTATGTTGCCTTGATGGAGGAATCAAGATGATATGAACTTGGGGATTTTTGTAGCAATGAAAAATGAGATAGGAATTCTTCTTCTCACAAATATGAACCTCCCATTTTTCCTCTCTCCAAAAATGTGGCCGGCCCCTTGATGATATGAGAATGGTGGAGGGATTAATCAAGCATGAAGGGAGGTGATTGTAGGAGAAAAGCAAGGGCGACCACAAACAAACATCATCATAACAAAACCCATATCCAAATCAAATCCTTTCAAATCTCATTTAATGCAAGTGATGGATGAAAGATATCATAATCCATACTTTTGCAATAAAACCCTCCACAAAGTGTTATTTGGAAACTTGCAAATAACCCCCTCCATCGGAAAAGTCCGGCCGGGAAAGAACAAAGGAAAACCGGCCGGAACGGAATGCAAACTGGCAACCGCAGAAAACTGGTCCCGTAATAAATTACAGGAAAACCCCGATACTGTGCATACACACCCGCATCTGTATTCCGTCCGGATACAAATGCAGAGAGACAAAATCTACACTGTACTATACTAGGATCCGGCTTAAACCAAAGCCGGCTAGTAATATCCGTTCGATCCTGATCCGTGCAATACCGCACGTATCTGACCGAACCCTGCCATATATCTATACGGCCTCTAGTACAAACCGTCCGATCCTGATCCATGCAATACCGCACGTATCTGATCGGACCCTGCCATATCTCCATACGGCCTCTACAGCGTTTCGCCCGAAATCTGAGTAACTGAATGTGTGGTGGACTCTAAAGACTCGTCAATACTATGGCTGTAGATTTAACCACTAGCTCGTCAGAGGTATAAGCCAATACGTAACGGGCCACCAGCTATTGACCAAAAGGGACGTCGATGAGCGAACTCATCCTGACACCCTACTGAGCCTGTCAGTGACAACATCCGTACAGTCCGGTCCGTTCGTCTATGAGCATCGCATGTCGGGCCTAGGGGGTGGGTAAAAGTCAGACCCCCAAAAGCGGTACAAGTCGTGTCGGAGTGCAGCCCAGAACACCCTGAGATACTACTGGAATACCTACCAGCAAATCTCCTGCCTTGGCCAAGGACTTTTCATGTTCTGGCTCTCCTCGACACAGCGCGACCTCACCCCCAATACCGGGAGAGACGAACCCCTGCAGATCCGCTCACTGCCTCCATGTGGCTCGGGACTGTACCCAACTAAAACCTGTTTGCACGACTCCTTTGAGCCGTGGTAGGGTAGTAATCAAAGCACAGTGGGAACTCACATGAGACAAATGACGATCTCAGGTCGATGAACTAACCTGTACACATGTCACCAGGGAACTGCTATCTGACGTCTGGTATAAACCCAACTAGCAGGTTCCCGGCGAGTCCTGTCCGGTGTACTCATAACCCAATGAGCACCTGTATACATCTTAGGTGAACCAACTGACACCAGTGGCTTGTGAGACCGGCCACCGCCCCTCGTCGGGGTCTCGACTGTATACACTAGTCTACTCTGGAGAATCGATGCCCAGTCTCGAAACTCCCACGACTAGGGACCTTTTAAGGATGTGCTTATAGACTCCAGCTCTCACTTATATGATCGCCCTCATACTGCTGGCAGTCAAGCAAGAATCCTAGGGGCTCTATCAACGTGCAATAGCGACTTGTCAGGTCACCTAAAGCAGTACACGATGATAAAGATAAACCAGATAGCATACTATCATCTCGAGTAAGACTGTCGTACCGGGATAGGTCCTCCCTCAATCATTGCAATCACGTGCCTGTGATCCAATAATTGACTCTGAGGGCACTATCTCCAACATTATCTTGTTGTACCCATTTTGGGGGATAGAAAATACAGGGGAGACTCTGCCGAAATTTTCGGAAATTTTTGATGTTTTAAAAAGGGATTCTATGCAACTTAAATGATTTTAAAACCGTTTTCATTAAAGGTTTTCCCTCACTCTCTTTTGATATTGGTTTAGATTCTTTTGGGCTTTGGCTGACTTAGGTTACGGTACGCCTTTAGACGCCTCGTAATCTAAGTGCCAGTCGCGTTCCGTACTTTCGGGACGTGACAAGGTTAGTCTGTAGACCCGAGACCGTCATAGAGTCTTATGTGATTCCCACTGTGCTTTGATTTCCATCATACCACGTCCAAGAAGGCGTGCAAAAAGGTAGATTTTGGGTACAGTGCCGAATCACATGGAGGCAATGAGCGATAGGAGGGGATTCGTCTCTCCCGGTATAAGGAGTTGATGTTGCGCTGTATTCGATTGGCTATAACTAGAAATCTGTAACATTTCAAAAAGATAAAATATTAATTTTTGGGAATTTTTAATAATTTAATATTATTTTATTGAATATTTTAATATTTTGGTATTTTTAAATACAAATAAATAGGAAAAATGTTACAAAAATTATGGAAAATTATAAAATAGGGTAAATTAGAGAATTATGCCATTTCTAAGTTTAATTGATTAGTTATATGCTAAATTAGTGCTAATCGCGATTAAAAATCGCTAATCGGTTTTTAGCTTTTTTGTGCAAAACATGCACATATCACTTTTTCACACTTGTGTTACATTTTATTGCCATGGTTGTTTTGGGGTTACTATTTATGTGAGAAGGAATTTTGGAGATAAGAAAAGAAAATGAAAAGAAAAGGGAACATAATATGAGCTTTGGTGAGAGAGAGGTATGGTCTCATTTGACTAAACACTTAGCCATTTTTTTCCTTCCCTCATTTTCCTCCCTCTCCTCCTTTCTCCTGCTGCTGCTCCTCCCTCACTTCCCTCCCCTCTTCAACCCCTCACAACACCTCTAAAACAACCCTAAAACCCAATCTCCATTTCATTAAATGTGTGCACAATCCCTAGATCTATACTTGGAGCTAAAGAAGAAAGGATTTTGCCCACTAGGGGCAATTCAAGAAAATTCTTGAGTTGCCAAATGAGGTATTTACTGAACCCTTAGTTTAGTTTTAGCATTACTTTCACCCCCATGTTGTGATTGAACCAATATTGTGTGATTTGGTGACTTGAGGTAAAACCTAGTTAGGGTTTGAGGGAAACTTGTGTTGTATTGTGAATTGAGCTCAGTAGAGGTTTTACAAACACCCTAGTGCATGAATTGAGACCCTAACCTGAAGCCTAAACCCAGAATACGGATTTTAGAAACCGATATCGGGGAATTTATGAAATCTGTGTAGTGTATATTGAATCTGCTTTTACCCCGAGACTCTGAAAAACAAATTGAGTTTACAGAGATATGTGCAGGCACCCAGGAAGCTACCACCAAAGCCTTAGCCCCCAATTCCCTTTCCGGGCCGCCAATTTATTCACTTTTGCCGCCAATTGCGGCCTGGGTCCCACCATTTTGGCTCGTATTGGTTCTGTAGCTCCTACATGTTCATGGTAGACCCCTGGTATATATAGAATTGTATAAATCGACCTAGGATGAAATCTGGAGCATATTTCCTTAGTTGCTGTTTTTGATTCGTGTTTCCGTATTCCGTATTTTTGATTCTGCAATTGTGTATTGTGTTTTACCTCGACTATTTGGCGTTTATACGACGATATAGAGGGTTTATTGATGGTTTTGAAGGCGTGCCATAGGTTCTAACCTATAGGCCTCTTATCGTATCGTTTTGGGTTTCGTGTGCCGTTTTAGCTTTGATTTGGTTTTAATGTGCATATACGACCCTTGATGTGTAGGTACCCCATGAAGACTACGGGACGAAAAGCAAGCGCGTGGTGACATCGAAAGATGGAGACGCAAGGTGAGTAGATTGTATCTACCGGGGGAAGTCGGGTGGATGGCGTATAGCACCCCCGCAGTCCGTAGTTAGTATACTATATATTATGCTTGATAGTTATAGTGTGTCGTGGATATGATAGATTAGGTATACTATGGATAGTGTAGGGTTAGAAGTGACTAGTGTAGTTCATAGTCGCGAACCCTAGAATAGATTTTACACCTACACGCACACCCTTGAATATTCATTATACTTGCACTGTGTTGATGATATTGGATGACATTGGAGAGGAGTCGATGATGTTGGGCTTCGTGCCGCAAGATCGGTGATTTGATGTGATTCGTATTTGGGATACGATACGTGATCTCTAGCGGGCCTTGGGACGTGTGCTTGCACACGCAGTATATTGATGGTATCAGTTGTACTAGACTTAGATCAGTACCCCAGGTTATGTGATAGATGATAGTGATACCTGAGATGTGATGAGCAAGTGTGATATTGACCCGTACCCAGCTATTGGGATGCCGTACGACGATTTACCGTACGAGCTTTACATTGATGATAGATCCGCACTCATGACTTGAGGATGTCATATGATATACTGTATCGTACGCGATACTATTGAGGCGGGATCACCGACTATTATATTTATATATATATCGACTCAGATTTAGGTGGTTTCCATACCCCTCCCGATTGGCTTGATACTTAGATCTGTAGTTTGCATAGTAGATGTTAGACTAGACCCGAGTCATACCTATTTCAAAAACTACGAATCAGGAATATCTTAAAGACAAACAAAAGGATTCTACGGGTACTTTAAAAGGCGTATCTTTCTTAAAAACACCGTACCCCTTATTTTACTAAAACCCTGATTTGTCTTATTTCAAAAGGCATAACTGCATGACATATAAATATTGATGTAGTTTCTTCACTGTGGTGTTGATTATTTGATTTCCGCATATTCATGCTATTCACATTGATTGCATATGTTTATTGCTATATTATTATCATGCTGTTAGGACACCAGCACCATTATCGATGATGCGTATGTTCCACATACACTATTTGCTGCCTCACACACTTCATCATCGATAATTGCCATGCCACTACACTGTAGTACTGTTGCATTCATGATATGATTCTTGCATGGCATATTGTACACTTATACCTGTACACAAACATAGATGATTCTGACTTGATTAGAGATTTGGGAACCGCATGATGTTCTTCAAAACTGATTCGTTTTAAAAGAACGGTTTCCCTCGACATGTGCACATTACTATTCCATGTTGCATGACTTATGATATGTTTACCTTTCTTACATGTCGCATACATCATGTTTTGATTATACGCATTGAGATATGTTGTTTCCATGATATTTCTGGATTTGGGAACCGTGGGTATTTCAAAAGAGAATATATAATTGTGTTAAAAACCCGGTTACCCTTGATATGATATTTCAGTGCGTCCACCATGTGTTTTCTCGGTGCTGAGAGCGACATGTGAAACCCGATTCGAGGAGGCGGATGAGGCCAATTGCGGGTACATGGTGGACCCGGTATGGTATCCCGGGGCGAGAACGGTTTCGCTGTGTAGTAGACGGTGAGCCTGGCAGAGGGACTACTACCTATCGGTGATTGTATTTGAGCTCGGCGGATATCTGGAGGATACCGACCGGAGTTGAGAGATGGACATGGGATGACCCGTACTGCCGGGGCCGAGGGCCGATACCGCAGACGGAGCCCCATATGGACGAGGATTTACGTGTCGATGGTAGGCACGGGTTTCATGATGTTTTTCCATGATTTTGTTTATATCTTCATATTTGCATACATGATGCTTATTTGTCATTGGGTGACGGGTGGACGGGTTCCACGTTTATACAGACTTGATCACATACAGACTGGATTTACATTGATCATACTTCATTTGTATATATTATAGGGTATGAGGGCGCTGTTATATATACCCTTACACCAATATTAGTGGTATGGGACGCTAATATATGTGTATTGATATCCATTTGATACTGCTTCATATTTACTTCATGCAGACATACCTTATACTGATGACATGTCATTACCTGAGTACTTGGCACTACATACTTGTTTAGATGTTACTTGCCACCATATCATGCTTCTGACGTACACTTGTGGTTTATATTATACTGATTGTTGACCTAGGATTATGTCTTGCATTCGGTTTCTGCTTGTAGATATTCTCTATTCACGAGTTGGCAACTCACCCCCGTTGTGCCACAGTTCTTGCAGGTTTTGCCGTACAGGTTTCTTGCGGCATTTCTGGCACACTACTTCCTTGCGGGTGAATTGCATTTGGTAGGTGGATTCTTTTGCATCAAGAACCACCATTGTACTTGTATTATTCTTTGTATCTAGAATTTCCATCAACCAAAACTTGTATATTATTTCAGACTTAGACATTAGTGTTGTATTATTCGACCTTAGAGTCGCGCTTAGTAGTATTGCGGTTTTTATGCTTATTGAGTTTCTTTTGGATTTGACCCTCGCCATTCGGCGTTGTATATTATATTGCTTGCATGGTTGTGACCGTCGATTGACGAAGAGCTAGCTCCCGCTTGGGGATGCCTTTATCATTGTATATATATTGTTCTTGTTGTACCCCGTTCGGGGCTAGTATTTACAAAAGAAACTCTGCCGAAATTTTTAGAAAAGACTTTACATTTTAAAAAAATGCACATTCGGCTTAGTTATTTAAAAACCTTGACATCAAACATGTTTTCCTTCACTTCTTTAAAACTAGTTTTCTTTATTTACTCTTAAAATGGTTTTAGATTTCTGGGCTTTTGGTTTACTTGGATCAGATGAAGTCCAATAGACTTCATTTGGTTCAAGGGCCAGTCACGTGCTCTTTCGGGTCGTGACAAAGTTGGTATCAGAGCGCTAGGTTGACCTTGGTTCGAGTCTAAGTTTGACTATGTGGAGCCTAGGGCATTTATATATATACGGAACTTAGGCTTGACCTTACGGATCTTAGACTTAGTCGAGGGGGTATTAGACCCGAACTTTCGTCGCGTAGGATAACCCTTGGTTGATGGAATAGGTGACTAAAGTAGAGTGACGTACCGTGGGTATGTTCCATGGCGTACTTACGACACGCCACTCCGCTTAAGGAACCTTAGGATGTACATATTTTCGAGATCAGTGATTCTCTTCATATCCATGATTATACATCCATTTGAGATCCTCGATACTATTAGTTTCATGATCATACCTTCATTGATGATGTTCCTTCTTATGATCATGTATCCACTTTGGATCTGTTGTTCTCTTTCTTACCATTGATCTACTCTCTTCGATACTGGATTGAGGTTCCTGTCGCTATGTTTGAGCGCAGTTTGGGCTGCTGCTAGGGTTACGGTCGGTGCGAGCTCGTCTGGTACGAGGGCCGACCATTGTGTTTTCTGGTGACATGGGAACGTCTCGAGTTAGTATTGGTCACTGTGACCTCTAGTAGAGGCGAGTGCTTGGTTTTGCACCGGATGATTGGGCCATTGTTAGAGCTTCCAGTTGAGAGAGGACTGTTGATGTACAGCATACGTCAGAGGTTATGATGTCGCCTACCGTGCAGACAGATGGACCAGCTGTTGCTGAGATTGACAGGATGTTGCTTTCGGAGCTTACGAGCTGAGATTGCCGGAGCTTTCAGGCAGATATGAGACAGATGATAGCTAGTCTACCCGGTTTGAGAGATGAAGGTGATTCGTCCGATTTATGCGCCGGAGCGGGCCCAGTTGAGTTGAAGATTTCCAGTGTGGGGAGTCTTACTCGGATCTAGAGCAGACCGATTCAGAGATGATCGCCAATGTATCGCCTTTCCTGGAGGATTGAGGTGCTGTTCGGCGTACAGACGAATGAGCCAGTTGTTGCTGCAAATGACGAGATATCGCCCAGATGATTGGAGCTACTGCAGCATGAGTACATACTTAGAGAGATGATAGCGAGTCGCTAGTCACCTGAGGATGAATGACTAGGAAAGGTGTTCGTTCGCTTACCCCGATGCGACGTCATCAGATAGATTGTTTCCAGCTAGAGACAACTTCACGCGGAGACGTTGAGAGTCGATAGAGACGATCGAATGTCAGGAGCCATTCTCCAAGTTTAAAGTATACGGAAAGACATGCAGGTGATTCCATGGACCCTCTAGAAGAATGAAACCCTAACTCGACTTAATGACCGTGTGAAAGCTTTTGAACCTTAGGGTTTGCGGCAGTTCCGCGGCGCCATTAGTGAGGCTTGGGTTTGCCCTTCTACGGCTGGACCACCGACGCTGTGGCATGTACTCGATACTATTAAACTGTATTCAAGATCTTGATCTCTTGGGGGATTATAAGGTTCTGACGAGTCGATCGAATGTTTCGACATCATTCGGATATCATGTGATGGGATGCTTTGCTTGGAAGACTCCAGATACGAGTATAGCCGTTGGAGCGCAGTCCATGCAGCCACGATGAGACGAGTCCGAATCAGTCGACATTGAAGCAGAGTGAATAAAAGAGTTTGCAAGAGATTTCGACGAGATGACGTTCCACTCCGCTGACATCAGAGATGTGATACGCACCCAGAGGCGTTGTTTATGGATATATCTTCCAGAAAGAAGCGCGATAAGTATGCAGCCGTTCCGAATAAGAATTTTCTTCAGCAATGGATGATGACTTCCGGGCAATCCGGCAGGAATGAGATTTGAGAGAGAAACCTCGATAGGACCTTTCTGGAAAACGTTACGAGGAGACCTAGACCCAGGAGTGGTCATATTGCGCACACCCAGCAGGCCAGAGTTCAGCATCGTGGACGAGATAGTTGACCACGTTCGGATAAAGGAACTTACCCAGATGCGTTGCGAATTGATCAAGGACGGACGAGTATTGAGTACTCCTCCGATGGTTGGGACGCGTTCCCGAGGAATGGTTCGGCCAGACATCTTACATAGAATGGTGAAGCAACAGAGTACGCGATTTCGAGTCCGTACGAGAGACTTCGGATTGACTGTGGCCGAGAACAGTGCAGTGCGTAGATAGCATGGCGTAACGCCATAGTGGACGACAATAGAGACAAGTGGAACCAGAGGTTCGTGCGAGACGCTGACGAGCTGTCATTGCTTCCCGTCGAGACTAGAGACCTGATATGCTTACAGAGGCGTTGGGATGCGACCAGTTTCCGAGAGAATGTTGTGCTGAGGACACAGATGTCCATCGAGTGAAGAGAGATTATGCAAGAGAGCCAGCCTTCGTACAGTTTGGCATAGGCAAGATCGGAAGAGGCCTTGAGCAGGATTCCTTCCAGGACCTTGCTGCAATGATGTTGCACCCAGGATCAGATTTGTGATGTGCATTCAGAGAGCCAGAGGCTGACGCCAGTGACATGCTGCTTTACGAGTAGCCATGAGGATTGACCGAGAGATGACCAGAGAAGTGCCAGAACGGAATCGTCCCCGTTAGCACACCTGACAGGGCTGATGAGCCGATTGACTGCGAGAAGGGTAATCCGCAGAGAAGATAATGACCCGGAGTCAGAAGACGCCAGACCGTGAGTAAGAGGCAAGTAGATATCCTGCGCTGCTAGCATTGGATGCACCGACTCCTTCTCGACCTTGAAGGAGGAACTACCGACGACGGTATTTACGATTTGGGATTTTGTGATTCGATTATCACGTATCCGTCGTTTTGGATTTCGGTATTTTGGGCTTTGTTTGCATGATTTAGCTTTGATGACTGAGTTTCATGATATTTGTTTCATGCACCCACTGGATATTTATGTTTTGCGCATAGTTATTACGTTTGAGATATTGATTGAGATTTCACGCCTATCTTATGCAGTGATTTGATTTACACTTCCGGCATAGTTTTCATGCACCCTTAGTGTTTTGATATACGATTTTGGTGCACGCCAGATGCACTAAATCGGGATTCTTCGTGCATGTTACATGCACCTGATTTGGTTGCTTTCAGGCACACACGTTGCCTATGACAGATGTTTCGTGCACACCAGTTGCACCTAGATGTTGTTTTGTACACCTGTTTGACACATATATGGATTTTGATTCCTTACGCACCAGACGCATAGGATATTCTTATATATACATTTTGGGGATTGATTTCTAGTAGAGCAGTACATTTTTATGATATTCGCTATGTATTGATGTTTTCGGAGCCCCGACAAATTGGATTTTTACTCAAATGTTTTTGTAATTGGAGGATTAAATTTAAATTCGGGGACCGAATTTCTTTAAGGGGGGTGGATTGTAACATTTCAAAAAGATAAAATATTAATTTTTGGGAATTTTTAATAATTTAATATTATTTTATTGAATATTTTAATATTTTGGTATTTTTAAATACAAATAAATAGGAAAAATGTTACAAAAATTAAGGAAAATTATAAAATAGGGTAAATTAGAGAATTATGCCATTTCTAAGTTTAATTGATTAGTTATATGCTAAATTAGTGCTAATCGCGATTAAAAATCGCTAATCGGTTTTTAGCTTTTTTGTGTAAAACATGCACATATCACTTTTTCACACTTGTGTTACATTTTATTGCCATGGTTGTTTTGGGGTTACTATTTATGTGAGAAGGAATTTTGGAGATAAGAAAAGAAAAAGAAAAGAAAAGGGAATATAATATGAGGTTTGGTGAGAGAGAGGTATGGTCTCATTTGACTAAACACATAGCCATTTTTTTCCTACCCTCATTTTCCTCCCTCTCCTCCTTTCTCCTGCTGCTGCTCCTCCCTCATTTCCCTCCCCTCTTCAACCCCTCACAACACCTCTAAAACAACCCTAAAACCCAATCTCCATTTCATTAAATGTGTGCACAATCCCTAGATCTACACTTGGAGCTAAAGAAGCAAGGATTTTGGCCACTAGGGGCAATTCAAGAAAATTCTTGAGTTGCCAAATAAGGTATTTACTGAACCCTTAGTTTAGTTTTAGCATTACTTTCACCCCCATGTTGTGATTGAACCGATATTGTGTGATTTGGTGACTTGAGGTAAAACCTAGTTAGGGTTTGAGGGAAATTTGTGTTGTATTGTGAATTGAGCTCAGTAGAGGTTTTACAAACACCCTAGTGCATGAATTGAGACCCTAACCTGAAGCCTAAATCCAGAATACGGATTTTAGAAACCGATATCGGGGAATTTATGAAATCTGTGTAGTGTATATTGAATCTGCTTTTACCCCGAGACTCTGAAAAACAAATTGAGTTTACAGAGATATGTGCAGGCACCCAGGAAGCTACCACCAAAGCCTTAGCCCCCAATTCCCTTTACGGGCCGCCAATTTATTCACTTTGGCCGCCAATTGCGGCCTGGGTCCCACCATTTTGGCTCGTATTGGTTCTGTAGCTCCTACATGTTCATGGTAGACCCCTGGTATATATAGAATTGTATAAATTGACCTAGGATGAAATCTGGAGCATATTTCCTTAGTTGCTGTTTTTGATTCGTGTTTCCGTATTCCGTATTTTTGATTCTGCAATTGTGTATTGTGTTTTACCTCGACTATTTGGCGTTTATACGACGATATAGAGGGTTTATTGATGGTTTTGAAGGCGTACCATAGGTTCTAACCTATAGGCCTCTTATCGTATCGTTTTGGGTTTCGTGTGCCGTTTTAGCTTTGATTTGGTTTTAATGCGCATATACGACCCTTGATGTGTAGGTACCCCATGAAGACTACGGGACGAAAAGCAAGCGCATGGTGACATCGAAAGATGGAGACACAAGGTGAGTAGATTATATCTACTGGGGGAAGTTGGGTGGATGGCGTATAGCACCCCCGCAGTCCGTAGTTAGTATACTATATATTATGCTTGATAGTTATAGTGTGTCGTGGATATGATAGATTAGGTGTACTATGGATAGTGTAGGGTTAGAAGTGACTAGTGTAGTTCATAGTCGCGAACCCTAGAATAGATTTACACCTACACGCACACCCTTGAATATTCATTATACTTGCACTGTGTTGATGATATTGGATGACATTGGAGAGGAGTCGATGATGTTGGGCTTCGTGCCGCAAGATCGGTGATTTGATGTGATTCGTATTTGGGATACGATACGTGATCTCTAGCGGGCCTTGGGACGTGTGTTTGCACACGCAGTATATTGATGGTATCAGTTGTACTAGACTTAGATCAGTACCCCAGGTTATGTGATAGATGATAGTGATACGTGAGATGTGATGAGCTAGTGTGATATTGACCCGTACCCAGCTATTGGGATGCCGTACGACGATTTACCGTACGAGCTTTACATTGATGATAGATCCGCACTCATGACTTGAGGATGTCATATGATATACTGTAATGTACGCGATACTATTGAGGCGGGATCACCGACTATTATATTTATATATATATCGACTCAGATTTAGGTGGTTTCCATACCCCTCCCGATTGGCTTGATACTTAGATCTGTAGTTTGCATAGTAGATGTTAGACTAGACCCGAGTCATACCAATTTCAAAAACTATGAATCAGGAATATCTTAAAGACAAACAAAGGGATTCTAAGGGTACTTTAAAAGGCGTATCTTTCTTAAAAACACCGTACCCCTTATTTTACTAAAACCCTGATTTGTCTTATTTCAAAAGGCATAACTGCATGACATATAAATATTGATGTAGTTTCTTCACTGTGGTGTTGATTATTTGATTTCCGCATATTCATGCTATTCACATTGATTGCATATGTTTATTGCTATATTATTATCATGCTGTTAGGACACCAGCACCATTATCGATGATGCGTATGTTCCACGTACACTATTTGCCGGCTCACACACTTCATCATCGATAATTGCCATGCCACTACACTGTAGTACTGTTGCATTCATGATATGATTCTTGCATGGCATATTGTACACTTATACCTGTACACAAACATAGATGATTCTGACTTGATTAGAGATTTGGGAACCGCATGATGTTCTTTGGAACTGATTCGTTTTAAAAGAGCGGTTTCCCTCGACATGTGCACATTACTATTCCATGTTGCATGACTTATGATATGTTTACCTTTCTTACATGTCGCATACATCATGTTTTGATTATACGCATTGAGATATGTTGTTTCCACGATATTTCTGGATTTGGGAACCGTGGGTATTTCAAAAGAGAATATATAATTGTGTTAAAAACCCGGTTACCCTTGATATGATATTTCAGTGCGTCCACCATGTGTTTTCTCGGTGCTGAGAGCGACATGTGAAACCCGATTCGAGGAGGCGGATGAGGCCGATTGCGGGTACATGGTGGACCCGGTATGGTACCCCGGGGCAAGAACGGTTTCGCTGGGTAGTAGACGGTGAGCCTGGCAGAGGGACTACTACCTACCGGTGATTGTATTTGAGCTCGGCGGATATCTGGAGGATACCGACCGGAGTTGAGAGATGGACATGGGATGACCCGTACTGCCGGGGCCGAGGGCCGATACCGCAGACGGAGCCCCATATGGATGAGGACATGGGATGACCCGTACTGCCGGGGCCGAGGGCCGATACCGCAGAGGGAGTCCCATATGGACGAGGATTTACGTGTCGATGCTAGGCACGGGTTTCATGATGTTTTTCCATGATTTTGTTTATATCCTCATATTTTCATACATGATGCTTATTTTTCATTGGGTGACGGGTGGACGGGTTCCACGTTTATACAGACTTGATCACATACAGACTGGATTTACATTGATCATACTTCATTTGTAAATATAACAGGGTATGAGGGCGCTGTTATATATACCCTTACACCAATATTAGTGGTTTGGGACGCTAATATATGTGTATTGATATCCATTTGATACTGCTTCATATTTACTTCATGTAGACATACCTTATACTGTTGACATGTCATTACCTGAGTCTTGGCACTACATACTTGTTTAGATGTTACTTGCCACCTTATCATGCTTCTGACATACTCTTGTGGTTTATATTATACTGATTGTTGACCTAGGATTATGTCTTGCATTCGATTTCTGCTTGTAGATATTCTCTATTCACGAGTTGGCAACTCACCCCCGTTGTGCCACAGTTCTTGCAGGTTTTGCCGTACAGGTTTCTTGCGGCATTTCTGGCACACTACTTCCTTGCGGGTGAATTGCATTTGGTAGGTGGATTCTTTTGCATCAAGAACCACCATTGTACTTGTATTATTCTTTGTATCTAGAATTTCCATCAACCAAAACTTGTATATTGTTTCAGACTTAGACATTAGTGTTGTATTATTCGACCTTAGAGTCGCGCTTAGTAGTATTGCGGTTTTTATGCTTATTGAGTTTCTTTTGGATTTGACCCTCGCCATTCGGCGTTGTATATTATATTGCTTGCGTGGTTGTGACCGTCGATTGACGAAGAGCTAGCTCCCGCTTGGGGATGCCTTTATCATTGTATATATATTGTTCTTGTTGTACCCCGTTCGGGGCCAGTATTTACAAAAGAAACTCTGCCGAAATTTTTAGAAAAGACTTTACATTTTAAAAAAATGCACATTCGGCTTAGTTATTTAAAAACCTTGACTTCAAACATGTTTTCCTTCACTTCTTTAAAACCAGTTTTCTTTATTTACTCTTAAAATGGTTTTAGATTTCTGGGCTTTTGGCTTACTTGGATCAGATGGAGTCCTATAGACTTCATTTGGTTCAAGGGCCAGTCACGTGCTCTTTAGGGTCGTGACAAAATCCCTGGCCAGGATTGCTGAGATTTACTGGTAAGTGTTATCAGTAGTTTCTCGAACTGGTATAGACCTCATATCGACACGACTTATCAAGCTACTGGGGTTTGACGTTTACTACCCCTAGGTGAGATATGCAACATATCAGACGAAGAGACCGGACCGTACAGGAGTGTTACTGATTGGATTCATGGGAGAAAGTACTGGCTTGCTTGTTGATCTTCTGATCGCTCAATACCTGGGTGTCTGTTACGTTTAGCTGACCGCTTGCAGCTTGTAGGTGTTTCATATGATCATCACCTACTGCCAGCATATTGACGATTCTTCAGAGTCCTACACAGAGCTTTCTTGACTCAGGCAAAACGGAGTAGGAGCACATATATGATATGTGCGGGGCCGAGAATAATACGTATATGTGATATCGTATTAGATTCTCGCGATATGAGATATCGGCCGGGTATATGTGATATAGCCGGGTCATCGGATCAAGTGTTGATTCGATGAACTGATACATATTATATTAGTCGGTTATTTATGAAATAGCCGGATTATCGGATCAAGTGTTGATTCGATAATTTAATGTATAATTATATATTTGATATATTAAATTACATTAACTGATATAAGCTCACTAAAAGATTCTTTTTCTTACTCGGATAATACATTGATATATGTTAATTCTATTATTTTATTTTGTTACAATAAATATTGTATATGTGATATATAATATTATAACAAGTTATAATTACTAATGCAACATGATTAGTAGAGATTAAATATGGTTAGGGTTTGATTTGGGTTAATCATTTCTAGAAGGTTCTAGAAGCTTTTATTTTGTTTCTTGCAAAGATATTTTGTTTAGATATTTTGCAAGATATTTCCTAACCCAACCCACACCCTTTAACCATAGTTATATCTCTATAAAGGTTAAGTCTTTCTTGACTTAACCATGGTTGCATTTGTAAATATAACACACATTCATTATTCATCACAAATAGATTATTCATTCATCTTCTTCTTCTTCTTCCTCCTTGCAAAGCTTTCTAGTTTTGGGTTTTATGATGGATTAATGTGAGATTAAGAAAACAAAAGAGTGCTAAATTCCTACTTCATCATCCTAATCTATTCTTGCCAATTAGATTAGGGTGTTCACTTCATTTAGCGAGTGAGAGCTTGTGTTAAAGAAACTTCAAGGTAGATCATCTTTGTTATCGAAGATCGGAAGCAAGATTGCATCTTTCTCTTCGTGGAGCCTCTCTAGAGTCCGGGTACTCGATGATCACAGTGATGGGACTTCAACACGGAGCTTTACAAGTGAAGGACCGGACTACAAAGGTTGTAATCCCAAACTCTTATAAGTAAAGTTGTTTACTTGCTTTGTTTCGCCTAATCTCTAGTTTAAAGATCTTGGTTAGGGTTGTTCGGCACGTCTAAATTTTAAATCGGGCATGGTTGATGCCTTGTAGAACCTTATGAGAGTGCCTAGTAACCCTACAATTCTCGTGCCGCCTATGATGTTCATTGTCTATGGAGGCCAACACGAGACGCTTGGCCTTCACGCAATCAAGATCCCAGGTCTTACGGACCTCAATGTCCGCGACCGAAGATGCTGGACAAGGAATAGGGGGAGCTTTCTGTTAGTTGTATGTATGCCCTATAGGCCAGTATTGTACAGATGATGTATATTATATTGGATGCTTGGACATATATAGAGATGACTTTCTTGTTCGATATGATAGTATACTATCTGGTTGCTCTTTATCTTAACATGTACACTTGTCTCTTTAAACTGTCTTATAGTTACATGTTGGTAAAGCCCTTAGGATGTGTACTTGACTACCTGGACTATGATGCAGATCATACTAATGGGGACATGGTAGTCCATAGGTACATCCTTCAAGGTCCCTAGTCGTGGGTGTATCGAGACGGGGCATCGATATACCAGTGTAGACTAGCGTATACGTTTCTCGACCCATGAGATGGGCGATGGATGATCCCATATCCATTGGTGTTTGACATCAGAGATGGTATACGGGTGCTCAGTGGAGACTGGGTACACTGGACGGACTCGCCGAGAACTCCCAGATGGTATTATACCTCACGTCAGATGGCAGTTCTCAGGTGACACTTGTGCAGGTTAGTCTGTAGACCCGAGATCGTCATAGAGTCTTGTGTGATTCCCACTGTGCTTTGATCTCCACCTTACCACGTCCATGAGGGCGTGCAAAATGGTGGTCTTTGGGTACAGTCCCGAGTCGCATGGAGGCAATGAGCGATAGGAGGGGTTTCGTCTCTCCCGGTATTGGGGGTTGATGTTGCGCTGTGCTCGATTGGCCGTAACAGGGAAGTCCCTGGCCAGGGCTGATCAGAGATTTGCTGGTAAGTGTTACCAGTAGTTTCTCGACCCGTTATGAGCCACACATCGGCACGACTTATCGATTATTGGGGTCTGACGTTTACCACCCCTAGACTTGATATGCGATATATCAGAAGAACAGACCGGACAGTACGGTAAGTGTTACTGGTTGGATTCACAGGAGTGTGAGCGGGCTAGCTCGTCGATCATCTGATCGCTCAATACCCGGATGGCCGTTACGTTTAGCAGACCGCTTGCGGCTTGTGGGTGCTTGATATGATCATCATCTGCTACCGGCGTATTGACGAGTTTTTAGAGTCCTACACAGAGGTTTCCTGGCTCAAGCGAAACGAAATAGGAGCGCGTATGAGATATGTGCGGGACCGAGAATAATGCATGTATGTGATACCGTATTTCATTCTCGCGATTAATGTTTCGAATGGTTGTATGCGATATAACCTAGTTATCGAATCGAAGATTGATTCGATAATTCGATACAATGGATACTAGTCGGTTATGTGCGACATGACCGGATCATTGAATCAAGTGTTGATTTAATGATTTAATGTATAATTATATATATTTGATATATTACTTTACATTAACTAGTATTGGTTCACTTTAAAGGGATTTCTCACTTGAAAAACACATTGTATATGTGATATATTTTGTGTGCACTTGATTGTATCATGTTTGATGTTGCATGCTAACTTGTGTTTTGTGTAAAGATTAAACCATGGTTGTGTAATGGTTAGGGTTTCCTTTTTATTACTCATTTATTTATTTATTGATTTTGGAAACGATTATGAAGAAAAATGGTGGCTTTCTTTGTATTTAGTTGAAGCTTCATGAAGGTTTGACTTAGTTACCATTTTGTCTTCATCCTTAACCCTAACCATTCTAACTAACCATGATCTATTCTCTACACTTTACCATGGTTAGCATATGATAAGTATTGATTTTATTTTCAATTTAAAAGCAACACTTATCATATTCTTTCTTCTTCTTCATCATCTTCATCAAGAAAGAAAGCTTGATTCCATCAATGGTATCTTGAGCAAAAGTGTGAGAAATCCAATTCTAAAGTGAACCCACCTCCTATTTCTTCACCCTCTACCTCTTGCCAAGTAGTATAGGGTGTTTTCTTCACAAGTTTCACAACTTGGTGATGTTGGTGCTTGATCTTGTGTAACCTCGACGTAGATCATCTTCGGCATCGTAGCCGACGACTAGTCCGCTCATTTTCTCCGATGAAGCCGATGCAAGAGTCCGGGATTCGAGATGGACAGTGAGGGGACGACTACGTGGAGCTAAGGAAGTGGATAACCGGATCTACAATGGTTGTAGCTTCTTATCTTTAGTTAAGTTGTTAACTAGTTTAATGTTTCGCCTAAAATTCTAGTTAACGATCCGTATTAGAGTTTCTCGGCACTTGTATTATTTGAAATTGGCATGGTTGATGCCTTGCGAGACCTCTTGAGAGTGCCTAGGAACCCTACAGTGGTATCAGAGCCTAGCTAGAGCCTTAGGCGAAGTCTAGACGACGTTTAAAATCCGAACGAATATCGAAACCCATTTCCAAAATGCTCTCTGGAAATTTTCTGAAAATTTGGATTTTTGTCGATTAAAAATATGCAGAAAAATAAGCAGGGTCTTATTTGAATTACTGTGAAAAACGAGGGTCTAAATCGATAAATCCACCGCGGAACCGCGGCACAAGCTTGCCATGTGCGGCGGTTCCGCGGCCGTTCTGTCCCCTTGTCCAATGATTTCTGCACAGTAATTCATATAATTGAATGCTATATTTTCTGGGTATTTTTATTGTGACTCTACAGATGAGTGTTTTGGGGTTGTATTGGGAATCAAAGATTCGATCGGATTATCAAATTTTGTCTGTGTGTTTTTCCGGATAATTTAAGAATATGTTAAAAAGTTCGACCGGATATAAATACCCAACTTTTCCCCTGCCGGAAAATTTCCAAGTGTTGGATTTTTCTGTGGTTTAAAGACGTTCTGAGTAGTGCAAGTAACGCGATGGTCCCTCTGGAAGACAACAAACCTTAACTCGATTATGTGACCGTCTTGAACTGCCCTTTGAACCTTTGGGTTTGGGGCAGTACGGCGTGCCACATGTGAGGCGTTGGGTTGACCCTTCTACGGCTGGACCGTTGGTACTGAGGCATGAAGTGAATGTCTTTGAACTTATTTCATATGTTGAACGGTTTCGGGAAAACTTGGGTGTTCGAATGTTCGATCGGAAAGTTTAATATTTTCTATTTGTCCGGAATGGGATACATTAATTGGAATTCACAAACAGTTATGAGATAACTGGATGAATGTTATAAATCTAGCGGTTTAGTCTCACTTGATATTGAAAAGAGTTTTCGATAATGGGACTAAAATGCGGGGTTTATAAGTGTTAGGCATGCGATGTCTAAAGAGGCTGCGGATTCCAACTGTTGTAGTTTTACACTTTCTTTTCTGTGACCGTAAGTGTAATATGTGATATCGCCGGTTTCGTTGCTATATGTCAACGACAATTGGGATACTTACGTTGATGACTTGTGATGTTATGTGTTGCTGGATATGTTACATTGGATTGTCGTGTTCGAATAGCCGGGGGTTTTTATGTGAGATGAGTGTTTTTCATTTTCATTCATGTAAAAACTTGTATGTAATATTCTTTTATTGGGGCACTTCCAGGTTGCGGAAGTTGTCACCTTTTGTATATTATTTACTTTTCCGCATTAGGATAGACCTAAGGAGGGGAGCACAAGTAACCGGGTTCTAGGGTCCAGTGGAAGACCATCTCGAGGAGTCGAGTCCGGGTCTCCTAACCCTAGAATTGGTAGGGTTGCTTGCCGCTCTCGTAGGGGTCTAAGGGTGTGGGATTGGCTGTTCATCACGACCGTGGAATCCGTGTTTTATACTGGCTCGTATTGAAAACACGGACGTCCTAGTATATCCAATGTTTCATATGTTTCTTCTGCTGCGATATCTGTGATGTGATCATGTGATGTTCTGTGATAGATACTGTATATAGTATATATAATATATTATATAGACGTTACTTATGTTTTGCACCCGCACTAGCCCTGCCGTGCTCTGTCGTTAGTTACCTAACCTAACGGTGCACGAGGGGACATCCAGGCGAATGCGGATGGCATAAGTGTACGTCGTATTTATCTGTGATGTTTAGGTGACTTAAATGATGGGACTTCATTAATGTGATTAATGAAAGAAAAGAAACCTAAGATGTTGTAGAATCAAATTTTAAATAAAATAGGTAGCTACAGTTCTTGCTTTGCATAGCGGTATATATGATATACCCTGCACCTTATTCGATGAGGAAAGGACCGAGATCCCTTCACCAGGAGTGACTCCTTTAGCAATAACTGGCAGATGCTACACATTCGGTTTGTTTTTGATTGCTTCTATAGTTTCTGCTTTGCACAGTGATATATATGATATGTCCCGCACCTCATTCGACGAGGAAAGGGCCGATGATCCCTTCACAGGGAGTGACCCCTTTAGCAAAATTAGAAAAGCCTCAAAATCATTCCATTTCAAAACTTCATTTGATTCTACAACGATATTAAGTTCATTACGCAATAGGTTTTCAGAAAAACCAGTCGTAGCCCTCCGTCATTTCAGATAAGTACTAGTTAGTATTCATGCTATGTTTGTTGACTATGTTAAGGCGTAGTGTGCGGTAGCTAATTAGTGCTTATCTTCATAAGCATATGATGCGATTGGATTAGGGTAGTCGTGCGACTTTGTTGACTATGTTAAGGGTCGTGCGGGTGGGTTTAATTCAATTGAGAAATGACGGGTTGAACTTGACTAGCACTTATGATTTGTTGACTATGTTAAGGTCATATAGCTGCTAGGGGCAAAATATTATCGGGAATTTCAAGTGTTGAAATTTGCAATGAGATTGCATACCTTCTATGAGATAGTTGGATCCCGATACCCACTGCGAGTAAGAGTTACTCCTGGGAGAGTTTTACACATTACAATTAGCCGATCAAGTAGGTGTCTAGAAAGGTGTCAACGGGGTTACGCCTCTGGGAAAACGAGGTTTGCATTAATTAGGTTTGTACGAAAGCACGGGGGACCTCCCTCAAAGTACCGACACTGGCCTGGCTGAAAGATTGGCGAACTTGTAGTGTGTAATTAATCCCGGCTAGTCTTTCCTTTTAGGGTTTGAAGGAAGATTTGATAAAAAACCAGTGGGAGCCATCCTGATTAGATAAGATAATAACCAATCTGATCTTGCAAGAGCATACGCTAAAGTGTTTTCTTCTCTCTCTCTCCAGGTAGCGACCATGTCATGCCCTAATAAAGATAATAATATGGATGTATTGACTGAACCCGCATGTTATACTGTGCTGGGGAACGTTGGTTCCGTTCTTTCTTATAAGAGTTATGGGAATGAACAGGATATAGGGGAATACCAGGATTCCCAAGCCACCCGAATGAAGAAAGTACATGTTGATGCAGTTTCTTCGGGTGTGTTCGTTGCAGAGAACTGTTTCTCCATTTGCTCTACGTCCTGGGAATTAGATACCGGGTCAGGATCCCATATATGTAATCAGTTACATAGGCTTAAGAAAGGTAGAGAACTTGGAGAAGGTGATAAATACATTAGAGTTGGAAATGGTGCAATTGTTGCAGCTAAGACTGTCGGGGAATATCACCTTGTATTACCAACTGGTAATACATTGGTTCTGAACGAATGCTATTACATGCCGAACCTGATATGCAACATTATATCAGTTTCTTTATTGAGTAAGGAGGGATATAATTTTGTATTACAGGATAATGTTATGAACATTTTCCGTAACCAAAAGTTGGTTGGATCAGGCACGTTGTGCAATGGCATTTATGTTCTAAATCAATCAACAGTTCTGAGCATAATAAACACACATAAGAGGAAGAGCTCAGAACTGAACGAATCCTTCTTGTGGCGTTGTAGACTGGGTCACATCAATGTGACACGACTGGCTAAGTTGCATAAGGATGGATATTTGAAGCCATTCGAATTTTCATCTTATGACACTTTCCAGTCATGTCTCAAAGGCAAGATGACCAAAACTCCGTTTACGGGACACGGAGAAAGAGTTACCGAACTCTTAGGACTGATACATAGTGATGTATGCGGTCCTATGTCTACACATGCCAGGGATGGTTCTTCATACTTCATTACATTCACTGACGATCTCTCTAGGTTCGGGTATGTGTTCCTGATGAAACACAAATCAGAAGCTTTTGAGAAATTTAGAGAATATAAACAAGAAGTTGAGAACCAAACCGGAAAAAAGTATTAAAATCCTACGATCTGATCGAGGAGGTGAATACTTGAGCAATGAATTCCTGTACTTCCTAAAAGAGAATGGGATTCTCTTTCAGCTGACTCCTCCATATACACCACAGCACAACGGTGTATCAGAACGGAGGAACCGCACCCTATTAGATATGGTGCGCTCTATGATGAGCACAGCTGAGTTACCTATTTCCTTCTGGGAATATGAGCTGCAGCTGCATACCTATTGAATCAAGTTCCATCTAAATCTGTACCTACCACACCATATGAGATATGGAGTGGGAAGAGACCATATTTTAAACGAGTTAAGATATGGGGTTTTCCGGCCTATGTCAAAAGGCAAAATCCAGACAAACTCGAGGCACGGTCATTTCTTTGCAAGTTTGTGGTATATCCTAAGAATTCACAAGGATATTTTTTCTACCATGCTGAAGAACAAAAGGTGTTTGTTTCTCAATATGCCACCTTTTTAGAAAAGGAATTCCTTGAAAAAGAAATTAGTAGCAAAGTGGTAGAGCTGGAAGAAGTTCCAGATACACAAACCGTAACTGAAGATTTAGTGGAACCAGAAGATTCAGTAGCTCCCAATGAACCTCAGCCTCTCCGCCGATCTAGTAGGGTTCCTCGCCAACCTGAGAGATACTACGGTTTTCTCATGGATGGTGGGAGTGAGGATTGCATTATGGAGGATGATGACCCTACTAGCTTCGAGCAGGCCATCACGAGTAAAGACTCAGTGAAATGGCTGGATGCTATGCGGTCCGAGATGGAATCCATGTACACCAACAAAGTATGGACTTTGGATGTTGCTCCTGAAGGGGTAAAACCAATCGGGAGCAAGTGGATCTTCAAGAAAAAACTTGGTGTAGATGGGAAAGTGGAGACTTTCAAAGCTAGACTTGTAGCAAAGGGTTTTCGTCAAAGACTAGGTGTAGACTATGACGAAACCTTTTCTCCAGTGGCTATGCTTAAATCCATCCGGATCATGCTTGCCATCGCTGCATATCATGATTACGAAATCTGGCAAATGGACGTTAAGACCGCCTTCCTAAATGGTGATTTAGAAGAGTGCGTGTACATGACTCAACCAGAGGGCTTCGTAGACAGTGGGAGCAGCGGGAAGGTGTGCAAGCTGCTTAAATCCATTTATGGATTAAAGCAAGCATCGCGGAGTTGGAACATCTGCTTTGACGTCGTTATCAAAGAGTTTGATTTCGTCAAAAACCCAGATGAACCTTGTATCTACAAGAAGGTAGCAGAGAGTAAGGTTGTCTTCCTCGTATTGTACGTGGACGACATACTCTTGATAGGAAATGATATTCCTATGCTGCAATCAGTCAAGCTCTTCTTATCACAAAGATTCTCAATAAAAGATCTTGGTGATGCCTCCTGCATATTGGGAATCAGGATCTATAGAGATAGATCCAAACGGATATTGGGATTGTCCCAATCCAGGTACATTGACACCATACTAAAGAGGATTAGTATGGAAGAATCCAAGCGTGGGAATTCACCCACGATTTCTGGAGTCACTCTCTCCAAAGAGATGTCTCCCAAGACTGATTTGGAGAGAGCTCGCATGCAAGGGATACCCTATGCTTCGGCTGTAGGCTCTATCATGTATGCGATGCTATGTACCAGACCCGATGTAGCATACTCACTAAGTATAGTGAGCAGGTATCAAGCTGATCCTGGAGAGAGTCACTGGATAGCTGTGAAGAGCATTCTCAAGTACTTGCGAAGGACTAAAGAGATGCTCTTGGTGTATGGTAATGGAGAACTCCAAGTGGAGTCCTTTACCTATTCGAGCTTCCAGAGTGATAAGGACGACTCTAAGTCGCAGTCGGGATTTGTCTTTACCCTTTACGGAGGGTCGGTTAGCTGGAAGAGTTCCAAGCAGGGAACCGTGGCAGACTCGACGATGGAGGCTGAATACATCGCTGCCAACGATGCTGCTAAAGAGGCTGTCTGGATCAAGAAGTTCATTACTGAACTTGGAGTGGTTCCATCCATTGAGCATCCAATACCTTTGTATTGCGATAACAATGGAGCGGTGGCTTTGGCCAAGGAACCCAGGTCCCATCAGCGATCCAGGCATATTCTGAGGCGGTATCACCTGATCCGGGAGATAGTTGATCGCCGGGTGATCGAGGTTAGGAGGGTTGACACGAAGAACAACACGGCGGATCCACTCACGAAGGCCAATCCCTAGATACAGTTTGAGAGACTCTTCGGGATGCTCGGTATGCGATACTACAGCAGCTGGCCCTAGTGCAAGTGGGAGATTGTTAGTTGTATGTATGCCCCAGAGGCCAGTATTGTACAGATGATGTATATTATATTGCATGCTTGGACATATATAGAGATGACTTTCTTGCTCGATATGATAGTATGCTATCTGGTTGCTCTTTATCTTAACATGTACACTTGTCTCTTTAAACTGTCTTATTGTTACATGTTTGTAAAGCCCTTAGGATGTGTACATGACTACCTGGACTATGATGCATATCATACTAATGGGGACATGGTAGTCCATAGGTACATCCTTCAAGGTCCCTAGTCGTGGGTGTATCGAGACGGGGCATCGATATACCAGTGTAGACTAGCGTATACGTTTCTCGACCCATGAGATGGGCGATGGATGATCCCATATCCATTGGTGTTTGACATCAGAGATGGTATACGGGTGCTCAGTGGAGACTGGGTACACTGGACGGACTCGCCGAGAACTCCCAGATGGTATTATACCTCACGTCAGATGGCAGTTCTCAGGTGACACTTGTGCAGGTTAGTCTGTAGACCCGAGATCGTCATAGAGTCTTGTGTGATTCCCACTGTGCTTTGATCTCCACCTTACCACATCCATGAGGGCATGCAAAACGGTGGTCTTTGGGTACAGTCCCGAGTCGCATGGAGGCAATGAGAGATAGGAGGGGTTTCGTCTCTCCCGGTATTGGGGGTTGATGTTGCGCTGTGCTCGATTGGCCGTAACAGGGAAGTCCCTGGCCAGGGCTGATCAGAGATTTGCTGGTAAGTGTTACCAGTAGTTTCTCGACCCGTTATGAGCCACACATCGGCACGACTTATCGGTTATTGGGGTCTGACGTTTACCACCCCTAGACTTGATATGCGACATATCAGACGAACAGACCGAACTGTACGGTAAGTGTTACTGGTTGGATTCACAGGAGTGTGAGCGGGCTAGCTCGTCGATCTTCTGATCGCTCAATACCCGGATGGCCATTACGTTTAGCAGAGCACTTGCGGCTTGTGGGTGCTTGATATGATCATCATCTGCTACCGGCGTATTGACGAGTCTTTAGAGTCCTACACAGAGGTTTCCTGGCTCAAGCGAAACGAAATAGGAGCGCATATGAGATATGTGCGGGACCGAGAATAATGCGTGTATGTGATACCGTATTTCATTCTCGCGATTAATGTTTCGAATGGTTGTATGCGATATAACCTAGTTATCGAATCGAAGATTGATTCGATAATTCGATACATTGGATACTAGTCGGTTATGTGCGACATGACCGGATCATTGAATCAAGTGTTGATTTAATGATTTAATGTATAATTATATATATTTGATATATTACTTTACATTAACTAGTATTGGTTCACTTTAAAGGGATTTTCTCACTTGAAAAACACATTGTATATGTGATATATTTTGTGTGCACTTGATTGTATCATGTTTGATGTTGCATGCTAACTTGTGTTTTGTGTAAAGATTAAACCATGGTTGTGTAATGGTTAGGGTTTCCTTTTTATTACTCATTTATTTATTTATTGATTTTGGAAAGGATTATGAAGAAAAATGGTGGCTTTCTTTGTATTAGTTGAAGCTTCATGAAGGTTTGACTTAGTTACCATTTTGTCTTCATCCTTAACCCTAACCATTCTAACTAACCATGATCTATTCTCTACACTTTACCATGGTTAGCATATGATAAGTATTGATTTTATTTTCATTTTAAAAGCAACACTTATCATATTCTTTCTTCTTCTTCATCATCTTCATCAAGAAAGAAAGCTTGATTCCATCAATGGCATCTTGGGCAAAAGTGTGAGAAATACAATTCTAAAGTGAACCCACCTCCTATTTCTTCACCCTCTACCTCTTGCCAAGTAGTATAGGGTGTTTTCTTCACAAGTTTCACAACTTGGTGAAGTTGGAGCTTGATCTTGTGTAACCTCGACTTAGATCATCTTCGGCATCGTAGCCGACGACTAGTCCGCTCATTTTCTCCGATGAAGCCGATGCAAGAGTCCGGGATTCGAGATGGACAGCGAGGGGACGACTACGTGGAGCTAAGGAAGTGGATAACCAGATCTACAAAGGTTGTAGCTTCTTATCTTTAGTTAAGTTGTTAACTAGTTTAATGTTTCGCCTAAAATTCTAGTTAACGATCCGTATTAGAGTTTCTCGGCACTTGTATTATTTGAAATTGGCATGGTTGATGCCGTGCGAGACCTCTTGAGAGTGCCTAGGAACCCTACACTTTCGCCATGAGGACGTAAGCGACCTTATCATATGTAAGGGCCATTTAGACATTCCTTTGTCAGCCTTTATAGTTTGACCCATCGAGTTTATTTTTATCTAATATAATCATAAGTCCCGTCATGGTCGCTGCAATTAGGAGAAAAGAAAAGAAACACTCAGCATATACTCTTGGAAGTTTAGATTGGTTTTTAGTTTATCTAAACAGGATGACTCCCACTGTTTCCTCTAATTCTTCTTCAAATCCTAAAAGAAGAATTAGTCAGGATAATCGTACGTCACAATACTTGCTTAACCTTTCAGCCTGGCTAGTGTCGGTACTTCGAGGGAGGTTTACCAACACTTTCGCTAAGTTCTTTAATTATATAACTTCTTTTACCTGGAAGCGTAGCCCCGCTAATACTGTTCTAGACACCTACTTAGCTTATAGTATTGATTGTTAAGTGGTATTGTTTTCCGAAGAGTAGCATATACTCATAGTAGGATAATGACCCAACTATTATTATGTGATAAATCTGAAGGTAGCCTACAAAAAACAACACATTTAAGAAGGTATGCAACACGAGCAAGTTTCCTTTATGTTTAAAACTCCCGATGTGATTTTTTCCCTGTGTGCTTATAACCTTGACGAAGGCCAAAATATTATAAGTCGCAAGTCAAGTTTTACCCGTCATTATCCAGATTAAGCTAGACCCATTCGTACAAGTCCTTGACGAAAGCCGAAACAGCTGTACGCCTGTCTTAGATTAATACATCTATAAATGCCATAGATAAGCACATACTAGCTACCAAACACTATACCTTGGTGAAGTTCAAAACACATAGCACACTACTAAAATAGGGGGTTCCCCTACGGATATTGAAATCCGTAGGGGCAGATTTATGTTGGCCCTACGGATTAATCCGTAGGGCTAAAAGGTTGCCCCTATGGGCCAAGACGTTCAAGAATAAAAATATTAATTATTAATTTGGTGTTTGCCCCTACGGAGCCGCAAACCAAGGACCTACGGACAAATCCGTAGGGGCAACTAAATAGCGATTTAATAAAGGCACAGATCGATCGCCTACGCCCGTTATCTATTTCTTCCTCTCTCGATCGCACGCGAAACAAAATCCCCAAATCGCCACCGCCGTTCTCGTCATCGCCACCACCGTTCTCCTCGTCGCCACCACCGTTCTCGTCGCCACCGCCATTCTCGTCGCCACCACCGTTTTCGTCGTCGCCACCGCCGTTCAAGTCGTCACCACCACCGTTTTCGTCGTCGCCACCGCCGTTCAGGTCGTCGCCACCGCCGTTCAGGTCGTCACCACCGCCGTTCAGGTTAGTAAATCTTCAACTAAATTAAAGAAATTTTTGATTATTTAGGGCTAGGGTTCATGGCTGGGTCTGGGGTTGCGGTTGGAGTTTGGGTTCGGCAGGGGTTGCGGTCGGGGGTTAGGGTTGGGGTTAGGGTTATGGTTAGGGTTGGGGTTCGGTTGCGGCTGGGGCTGGGGCTGGGGCTGGGGTTAGGGTTTGGCTTAGGGTTAGGGTTGGGGTTTAGCTAGGGCTGGGGTTAGGGTTAGGTTGGGGCGGGGCTGGGCTAGGGCTGGGCTGGGGCTAGGGCTAGGGTTAGGTTGGGGTTGGGGTTTAGCTGGGGCTGGGGTTAGGGTTAGGTTGGGGCTGGGCTGGGCTGGGGCTGGGGCTAGGGTTGGTTGGGGTTGGGGTTTAGCTGGAGCTGGGGTTAGGGTTAGGTTGGGGCGGGGCGGGGCTGGGGCTGGGTCTAGGGTTAGGTTGGGGTTGGGTATCGATGTATATACATGTATTATATCATGAATGATTCATTTTCATTAAATGTGGTAAAATTAAGTGTATAAAATCATGCCATATAAATAGATTGTGTTCGTTAATGGCGATCTAGTTAGACGAACCAAAGTGTTGCATTGATGAAAGTTTACCGTAGAGGAAATTACGGCTAGCTCTATGCATTTAAACTGAATGTATCCAGTAATTACTAGAATGTATAGAAAAGTTGGTTCAATTTATGAAAAAATGGGGAGACAATATGCATGTATGCATATAGGTAACATCTGCCAATATGCTATATCCAGACCGCAATCTATTTTTGCCTATTGGCTAATATGAAAATATCGGCCCGCGTATATGACATAATCAAAGTTGTTAAATCTTGATACGGTTTGTATTTCGTTTTTTTATTTATCATATCATGTATCGTATCAGTTTCATATCGAAAGAAACAAAATTTTCTGTCACAATAACGAAATAATTATGTGTAGAACCAATTACAATTTTAAAAATGATCAAATTAACAATATAAAGCAACGTACAAGTTAAAGCAAATTTCGGAATTGCAGCACTCAAATACATACATATAAATCATACAAACCCATGCATTTGATAATCAAATAGGGTTTTTTTCTGCCCCCCTACTTCAATATTTTGATGCATGTTTCAGTCATGTGAATTCATATGTTGCGTATAACGCTTTATGATATCAGTATCCTACATTTGTAGTTTTAATTGTTGATTGTTATAGATGAATGCCATTGCAATAATAGTTTTTGGTTGCTATTGCAATGTAGGATGATCAGTTCTATCAATCTTGATCTCAATTGTTTAAAATCATGTTACACATACAACACGAATGCACAACAAATGCATAATTAGAGAGCGATTCGAGATATTCTGGTTAAAACCAATATATGATACTCGATGATAATATGAAACCTTCATATTCCCATCGATACTTGTTCCCCTCCGAATGGCGGCCAAGACATGGACGTCTTGCCTGAGATTCGGGGCAGATGCTATTTGGTTTTATCCGTCCACCTCTCCGAAGATGCCAAGTTGATTTATGGCATCGTGTATCGGAGGTTTGGACGGATGCGGCCGATGTAGCAGACTTCGTCAGATTCCCCCTCACTTGAGGGGTTTTTGATTGTGGGGACGCTCTTCCCTAAAGGCGCAAGCCCCTGTAGTTAATTACGCTACCGCATCGCGGTAACAACTTTCTCCTTCTCCGGAATTTCACTTCGTGTCGTGTGTGTTTGTTTTGTTTATGGTTGCCCGTGGATTGTATACGGAGACTAGGTTATGCCGTCGCCCGTAGGACGTGGATTAGTCCAAATCCGTATTTTCTTAGATTTGGGTTTGGGGTTTTGGTTTGAGGATACGTTAGCCATATTTGAGGCTAAGATCAACTCAAACGTTTGTTAAGGATTCGTTAGTCCAATTTGAGACTAAGATCAACTTAACGGGATCGTTTAGATCCGACAAAAGAGCAATTGGCTATATTGTTCCAGTTTAGGGACATAGGGGTCCGTTACATGTATGGCCGTCGGGACCCATCACCTCTCTGACGACGTTGAAGGATTACAACGACAGATGTCAGAGGAGTTTTGAGATGTACCCTTGAGCCAAAGTTGACTGGGGGATCTAGAGTCCAATTTGGGACTAAAGTCTGTTTGAAGGTTTAAGGACACGTTAGCCATATTTGAGGCTAAGATCAACTTAAACGGGATCGTTTAGATCCGATAAAAGAGCATTTCGGCTCTATTGTTCTAGTTTAGGGACATGGTGGTCCATTGCCAGTTTAGGGACGTGGTGGTCCAAGTTCCAGTTTAGGGACGTGGGGGTCCAAGTTCCAGTTTAGAGACGTGGTGGTCCATTGCCAGTTTACGGACATGGTGGTCCAGTACCAGTTTAAGGACATAGTGGTCTATTGCCAGTTTAGGGACGTGGTGGTCCATTGCCAGTTTAGGGACATGGTGGTCCAATACCGGTTTAAGGACATAGTGGTCCATCATTCCCGTTTTGGGGACAAATGTTAGTTTAAGGAAGCATTAGTCCATGAGTTTAAGGACCTCACAGTCCGTATTAATGTGTGGTTGTCGGGACCCGTCACCTCTCTGAAGACGTTGAAGGATTACAACGACAAATATCAGAGGAGTTCAGAGATGTACCCTTGAACCAATGAGTTGGTTGAAAAAGCAGATGTGCTCAGTTCAAGATGATTTGAGGACTTATGTCCAGTTTGGGCTAAGTCCAGTTGTGTTTGAAATATTGGCCCTCTGTTGGTCCATTGAAGGAGAGGCTTTGCCTCTAGAAACTTAGCCAATTGGGCTAAAGCTAGTGTTAAACACTAGAGGTCAACCGTGTTGAATACTGGGAATAAGATTAACAAGTTAGTGTTAAACACTAAAGGATAATCAGTGTTAAACACTAGCAACAGGGCTTTCAAATTAGTGTTAAACACAAAAGCAAATCAGTGTTAAACACTGGTAATCAGAGATTTCAAATTAGTGTTAAACACTAAAGCAAATCAGTGTTAAACACTGGGAACAAAGTCCTCAGATTAGTGTTAAACACTAAGGAGAGAGGGGTCACGTGTGGACACGTGATAGCGCCCTGATTTCCCTTATTTTATTCTGTAGATCAGTGTTTAACTCTTTTAATTCTGACGGCCATCACGTGTGAGCACGTGATGGAGGCCCCGTCTCTGGTCTGTTAGAAAGCTCATTAGGGGTCACATGGTGACACGTGAGGGCGCCCTAAATGTAGAGCCAGATCTCCTTTGTTTTATCCTCAAATCTGCGAATAAGTATTAAACACTTTTCATCTTTATTTTAGAGCATCACGTGTTGGCACGTGATGGGGATTTATGCATCGATAATTACAGCACTTGCTGAGGGGACACGTGGGGACACGTGAGAGCGCCCAAAGCTTCTTTTCTTTTGTTTTTTCTTTCTGCATTTTGGGAGTCACGTGGGAGCACGTGAGGCATTGCCTCAAACCTTCTTCCTTTTTATTTTTGGGGATCTTTCTAGGGGTCACATGGGGACACGTGACCCTGGTTTTATTCCTTTTTTTCTGATCACTGCGGATTGGGGTCACGTGTCATCACGTGACCAATATTCTTTATGTGCGTGGAGATCTTTCAAGTCCCTTTATTTTAAGAATTAAATTCTCTGTAGGGTTAAACCCTAATTTTGTTTTGGAGGAATTAAATCCCTATTGTGAAAGAATTAAATTCTTATTTAGGGTAAAACCCTAATTTCTTTTTAAAGCAATTAAATTCCCAGATATGTAAAAGAATTAAATTCTTGATTAGGGTTAAACCCTAGTTTTGTTTTAGGAGAATTAAATTCTCAAAACTCAATTCCCCTTCTATGTTTAGGATCTGCATGGCAGGATCTCGACCCGATGAGAATTAAGTTCTCAACTTATGGGGAGATGTGCTCTGTGCAGATCTTCAACCAGAAGAAGAACTAAGTTCTTTATTTGTAGAAGACTTAAACTCTTAAATTTTGAGAATTAAATTCTCTTTTGAAGTTGATCTTTTTCCCTTTTCTCACCTAGGGTTTCCTTTATTGAGAATTAAATTCTCCTTTCTTTTCTTCCCTCTTGAGAAATAAATTCTCCTCTCTCTGTTTTTCTCTCCAAAAAAAGTAGATCCCCCTCTTCTCTTCTCTTGACTCCTATTTATAGGAGAAGGAAAAGAATCAATTTGTTTAGCAAATCTCTCATTGAAAGATTTGATTTGATTTCATAATTAATATGATCCTTTAGATCACACAGTGAATTTTTATTCACCGTTGGATTTTAAATCCAAAGATATTCTGTTTGTTATTTCGGTGAGATTTAGGGAGATCTTTCCTTATTTAAGATTTTTCCATAAATTGGTGATTTTTAATCACCCTTGGATTTTTAATCCAACGGTCCCCATAATCCTTTTCCATTTGGAATGATTTAGAAGCTTTTAGAATTTAATTCCATTAAACTGTAAGGCTTTCGAAGCCAGTCACGTGCTGACACGTGACCCTTGGTCACGTGTAAGCACGTGACCCCCAATTGAGTCCTTTTCTCAGCGTTTATTTATGCTTCAGTTTTAACCATCACGTGTCAACACGTGACCATTTGTCACGTGTGAGCACGTGATACCTCATTGAGGTGAGTTCTGATTTTTAATCAGGGAACAGATTTTAGAATTTAATTATATTCATTATTTTAGAGGCCTTAAGAGCCCATCACGTGTCTGCACGTGACCCATGGTCACGTGTGAGCACGTGATGCCCCATTGGGGTCTTTTCTGAGTTTTTATTATATCTTTTAACTCCTCCAGCGGGTTCTTAAAGGTCCATCACGTGTGGACACGTGATGCCTCATAACTTTTGATCCCGGATGAATTATGAGACCCATAATATATCAAATCGAAGGGTTTTTCGAGATGCTTCCAATACCATCAGAATTTAATAGTTTCTCCTTTGGGAGTTTATCAAAATACAAGTCGGAAGATACTGATTCGCATTTAAGCGTATCGCTGCCATTTGATACCTTGGACTCCTTTGCGCAGAAATTTTTGGCGGGAACAAATGCCCCCCACTACTTTGCCCACGTAAGTATGTACGTGGGTGAAGTTGTGCAGAGTTATGCATAGCGTATGACCAGTTTCTGGTTGGTATACATCTTTCAGAATCTTGATCTGAGAAGATAACGAGCGGACACAAGCGTCGTCATTTATCATTGACTCAAATCTCGACTCTTAAGAGATATAGTTCCAAACTCTCAACTCCATGAGCCGCACCCTTTTATTTCTTTATGTCTTACTCTGGCGTGAAGTAGTTTATACGCTCATGAGTAACTTCTCCATTTCAGTGGCATGTAGCTTTGGCAAGTATGGCTCATAGATGGTCTATCTTGACCTCTTTGCAGGGCAGTGATGGCTTGGGAGACAGGGGTAGGATCTGCCACCTAAGACTTTTCAACTTTACGAGCCGTGAGGGTCTCATAAAGACTTTTCTCCCTACGAGTCGTGAGGATCTCGTAGGTGTATTTTCTCCTTAGGAGTCGTGAGGATTCCTATGTGTGTTTTCTCTTATAAGTCGTTAGGATCCTATAAGAGAGTTTTCCCTCTTACGAGTCGAGAGGACCCGTAAGCGGTTGTTTCCCTCCTTGTCGAGATTCGACTTTGGAAAGTGTGACCCGTGGATAGTATGCAAGAGACCGTTTTGGGCAGACTTGCAGGATCCCAGTGCTTAGGAAATAGGTTTTTTAATCCCCACTGCCTAAGACTTTATCTTACGAGTCGAGACGAATCGAGAAGTTCTCGTAAAGACATCAATTTCCTCACGAGTTGAAACGGATCGAGCAGATCTCGCAAGAATATCCTAAAGTCACAGTTAACCTCTGCTCTTTACGACAAAAGTCCGTTAGGGTCTGTGGTACTTAGGGTTTTGGCCGTCGTACCGTCGCATTGGCTGATGTACACCTCGATAGGCAATCGTGCTGTTCGAGTAGCCCTGTGACTGCCGTGTCTCTGATCCCTTCGGGGGCTGGACAAGACGTCTTCAAGCAATCCTCCTAGGCAGTTTGACCGTCGGAAGAGCAAGCGTTAGGAATTTGCCATGTCGCTTTTTACTTGAGGTTAGGCTCATTTTGGAGAGCCCCGATGAGTCATAACCACTCCGCGCTGGTGTGGGATGATCTCCGATAGTCTTTCAGGCTTTATATGACTTTCCGTTAAGACCCTGAACCTAGGAATTTGGCCTTTGCTTCGTTTGCTGGCATCGCGTCTACTGTATCGAGACAAATGTCGCGGTTGTCTCTAGGTTGCTGGTGAACCATCGAGGATTGGAACCAGGGATTTTGCCGTGACTCTTTTTGGTGATGTTGCATCTGCTGTGTCGAGACGAACGTCGAGGTGGCGACACTGGTGCGAGATAATCTCCGATTGTCTTCCAGGCTTTATATGACTTGCCGTTAAGACCCTGAAGCTAGGAATTTGGCCTTTTGCTTCATTTTCTTTGGCGTGTCCGGATCCTGTTGGGGGAATGATGCCGTAGTGACATGTCGTCTGCTGTATCGAGACGAACGTCGAGGTGGTGACCACTCTGTGCTGGTGCGAGATGATCTCCGATTGTCTTTCAGGCTTTATATGACTTGCCGTCAAGACTCTGAAGCAAGGAATTTGGCCTTTTGCTTCATTTGCTTTGGCGCGTCCGAATCCTGCTGGGGAAGAACGCTGGGGTGACATCCCGTCTGCTGTATCGAGATGATTGTTGAGGTGGTGACCACTCCGCGCTGGTGCGAGATGATCTCCGATTGTCTTTCAGGCTTTATATGACTTTCCGTCAAGACCTTGAAGCTAGGAATTTGGCCTTTTGCTTCATTTTCTTTGGCGCGTCCGAATCCTGTTGGAGGAAGAACGCTGGGGTGACATTTCATCTGCTGTATCGAGAAGATCGTCGAGATGGTGACCACTCCGCGCTGGTGCGAGATGATCTTCGATTGTCTTTCAGGCTTTATATGACTTGCCGTCAAGACCCTGAAGCTAGGAATTTAGCCTTTTTCTTCATTTGCTTTGGCGCGTCCGAATCCTGCTGGGAGAAGAACGCTGGGGTGACATTTCGTCTGGTGTATCGAGACGAACGTCGAGGCGGTGATCACTCCATGCTGGGGTGAGATGATCTCTGATTGTCTTTCCGGTTTTATATGAGTTACCGTCAAGACGTTGAAGCTAGGAATTTGGCCTTCGCTTGGTTGGCTTTGGCGTGTCCGAATCCTGTCGAAGGAAGGACATTGTTGTTGACATTGCGTCTGCTGTATCGAGACGAATGCTGAGGTGGAGCTGGGATTTTTCCGTCACTCCGCTTTGTTTCGACCATGTGGTCTTTCGTTCACGTTGCATCTGCATCCTGATGGCCCGCGAAAGAACGCCGCCGTTGACATCTCGTCTGCTGTATCGAGATGAATGCTGAGATGGAGCTGGGATCTTGTCGTCACTCTGCTTTGTTTCGACCATGGGGTCTTTCGTTCACGTTGCATCTGCATCCTGATGGCCCGCGAAAGAACGCCGCTATTGACATCTCGTCAGCTGTATCGAGACGAATGCTGAGATTGAGCTAGAATTTTGCCGTCACTCCACTTTGTTTCAACCATGGGGTCTTTCGTTGACGTTGTATCTACATCCTGCTGGACTGCGAAGTAACGCTGTTGTTGACATTTCGTCTGCTGTATTGAGTTGAATGCTGAGGTGGAGTTGGGATTTTGTCGTCACTCCGCTTTGTTTCGACCGTGAGGTCTTTTGTCGGCGTTGTATCCGTATCCTGCTGGACTGCGAAGGAACGCCGTTGTTGACATCTCGTCTGCTGTATCGAGACGAATGCTGAGGTGAAGCTGGGATTTTGTCGTCGCTTCGCTTAGCTGACCATGGGGTCTTTCGTTGACGTTGCATCTGCATCCTGCTGGACTGCGAAGGAACGCCGCTGTTGTTATTGCGTCTGCTATAACGAGATGAATGCTGAGGTGGAGCTGGGATTTTCCCGTCACTCCATTTTATTTCGACCATAGGGTCTTTCGTTGATGTTGCATCTACATCCTGCTGGACTTGCGAAGGAAAGCCGTTGTTGACATCTCGTCTGCTGTAACGAGACGAATGCTGAGGTGAAGCTGGGATTTTGCCATCGCTTCGCTTTGTTTCGACCATGGGGTCTTTCGTTGATGTTGCATCTGCATCCTGCTGGACTGTAAAGGAACGCCGTTGCTGATTCTTAGGCTGTAGATATTGCCGTTAAGATTTGGAAGGGACTATGCAGTGGCTTCGTTTGATGATGTAGCATCTATGTCCTGCTGGAATGAGGAGGCATACCGTTGTTTGTCTCCAGGCTGTACATGTGGCCATTGAGATTTGGAACTAGGGAGTTTTCCATGGTTCCGTTTCATTGCGACTCTGAGGTCGATTGTTGACGTCACGTCTGCATCTGGTTGAAATGAGGAGAAACGCCGTTGGCGATCTCTAAGTTGTCGATATCGACGTCGAGACCCTGAAGCTAGGGATCTTCTTTTGCTTCGTTGGTTGACATTGTGTCTGCAATATTGCGACAAATGTCGAGATTGTCTCTAGGTTGTCTATGAACCGTCGAGATTTAGCTTCGCTTTCTGATGGAGCCTGTTGGGAAGGTATGGTTCCCTCTTTGTTCGTGCCCGTGGATTGTATACAGGGGTCAATGTGAGCTCACCTGCAGGGCAAAAAGTTTCATTCTTTCAGATTTTTTTTTCCGCGATGCTCTATCATTTCAGCTTTTATATCGCGGAGGTCGCGATTGCCCAATCATTTCGGCTATTTTTCGCGGTGCCCAATCATTTCGGCTATTTTTCTTTTTGCTCCCTGCTTTTTATTGCGAGTTGCTCAATCATTTCGGCTGTTTTCGTATGCATACATTTTTACTTGCTGATTTTGTTGCAAGTTGCCCCATCATTTCGGCTATTTCATATGCATTTTTGGCTCGCAGACTTTTTATCGCGAGTGTGGGAATTGGGATCTGATACCAATCTTGGCATCAGCATCGCTGTGACTGGAATATTGCCAGGAGCGAATCATCATTTGCCGTAAAAGGACTTGGAATTTGATATCAGTTTAGGCATCAACATCGCTACGACTGGGATATTTCCAGGAGCGAATCATCATTTGTCATGACAAGACTTGGAATTTGATACTCGTTTAGGCATCAGCATCGCTACAACTGAGATATTGCCAGGAGCGAATCATCATTTGCCTCTGTCGATATTGAACAAAGGTGGCTTACTAAACAGGATTAGGATCCTGTCGACTAAGGCTTTTGACTTCATGAGCCATAAGGGTCTCACAAAGGTATTTCTCCCTACTAGTCGTGAGGATCTCGTAGGTGCGTTTTCTCCTTAGGAATCGTGAGGACTCCTAAGTGTATGTTCCCTTGTAAGTCGTAAGGATCTTACAAAAGGATTTTCTCCTTATAAGTCGAGAGGACTTACAAGGGTTGTTCACCGTATGGACATATCCCCAGTCACGAGTGGGACTTGATTAGGGAAATATTTATTCGTGCCCGTGGATTGTATACAAGGGTCAGTACTGAGCCACTTGTAGGGCCATATCGAAGGTTATGGGGGTTGCTTAAGAACAGGTTCAGGTCTCTGTAACTTAAGACTTTCAAATCTTACGAGCCGTGAGGGTCCCATAAGAGAGTTCTCCTTACGAGTCGTGAGGATCTCGCAAGTGTAATTTCACCTTAGGAATCGTGAGGATCCCTAAGTGTGTTGCTCCCTTGTGAGTCGTAAGGATCTCACGCGGGTGGTTTCTCCTTACAAGGTCGAGAGGACCCTATAAGTGTCTTTTAACGAGGTTGCGCCATTTCGGGTTTTCACAAACACTCACCGGTAGCCCTGCTGTTTTTACTCACGGAGCCCTTTCGGGTTTTCATCTGTGCCCCCTTTGCTTATGCACATACCGTTCTTTTTATTTTTTTATTTTATATTTTTTTTATTCTTTTTTTTAACGAGGTCGTGCCCTTTCGGGTTTTCACGAACACTCGCCGGTAGCCCTGCAGTTTTTACTCATGGAGCCCTTTTGGGTTTTCATCCGTGCCCATTTTGCTTGTGGACGTACCGTTTTTTTTTTACCACGTCAGCCTGAAAATGCTGCGGGTTGGGAGTAGTTTAACGACGTTTTGGTCATTTGCAAGTTTTAGGACATTGCGGTCCACCGTTAGTTTAAGGGCGTTTCGGTCCATTATCCAGTTTTAGGACATAGTGGTCCATTGTTAGTTTAACGACGTTTCGGTCTACCGTCGCCGTATTTAAGACGAATATCTAGTTTTACTGACTTTTCGGTCTATGGATCTTTCTCTATGACTGAGCATGATGCCCCCGGCATGTTTATCTTTTTAGGAGCATGAGACTGTGGCGGGCTCACTTTCCAGTTCTCGGATAGCGCGAACTTGCCCTGTTGGTATTGGTCTTCAACCCAGTTTTTGAAAACGTAGCAGTTTTCGATCGGATGGCCCAATACTTGGTGGTAAGGGCAATAATTAGAATTGTTGACATCATTCAGTTGTAGCTGGTGTTTCGGCTCCGGTAGAGTGATAAGCCTATTGCGCACTGCTAGTTCGAACAGCCTCTTTGTTTCGTCCAGGGGAAACGAGTAAGGACGTTTCAACTTTTCATAGAGGGGTTGCCGCTTATTGTTTTGGCGAACAACCGCTCTAGGGCCACTCGACTATTGTTGAGTGTTGGCGACGAAGGCCGTTTTTCCCTTTCCTTTATCCTTTTTGTTCGAACCGTTGCTTGCGGGTCTGAGATTTTTTCCGGGTATCGTGCAATTGCAAGGCTGAATGCTCTCGCCACTCCTCAATTCTTTCATTTTAGAGATGGATTCCTTGAAGAGATGGCCGAGGGCTGCTTTTTTGTCGGAGTCGCTCTTGAAGGTGAGAACTCGCGGTCTCTCGGGATCAACCCTATGACAATCGCCAGCAATTCTTTTATGCTCATCTGTTGCATTCTTCCGCTGTCTACGAGCTTTACGCTTTGTCCTATTGAAGTGTTGCCTGTGAGCGACATACCCTTACCACCAACACTTAAAGGAGTTGCAGTCCTCGGTAGGATGTGCGATCTTCTGATGATATAAGCAGAAGTCAGGATGCACGTCCGCTTCATCAGGATGTATACCACCAGGAGAATTTTCTCTGAAAAAGGGCGGCCTCATCCCCATTGATATGGCTTTGGCGAATCGTTTCCTTGTCTTAATCCTGCTTTCATTTGCGGCGGATGTACTTTGATCTGGTGGGAGTGCTTCGACCCTTTTGTCCAGTCGCCGGCGTTTGGCCTTTTCAAATATGGCCATCTCGCCCTCTCGATCGGCTTTGCTTTTAAGACGGGCTTCGTTCAGGAAGGCATCGATCATCTCGTCTGACGGCCACAGAAGTTCTGATTCAGGACCCGCCCCTGTTTTCTCGGTGCAAGGAGCCTCTTTATCATCTATCAATGAGTGAGAGATCACATGACAACTTGCTACGTAGTCCTCAGATTCATTTGATGAGTCTTCTCCATCATTTTCGTCCTTGAGGACGTGGCTGAGGAACACTTGGAGCGTGATTGGAATCCGCGCCTTCTGGTTATACTCTTCCAGCGCGTCAATCTTTTTCTGCAAATCCATGCGCTTGTCTCCAGGCTTCACGGTCTTCTTGGATTCCTTCTTGTTTTTCTTTGAAGATTTTGACGGCTGGGTATGAGTGCTGGGGCCTTCACCATCGATCATTGGAGTTGGGCGCGGCTTCAGCATCCCTTCGACGATCTGGTGTTCTAACGAGTTCTTCCACCCGATCGCCGGGCATGTCTGGAAATCATTCAGCATCTTTTTGGTTTTGGCTGACAACACGACCTCCCACGGAGCTCCTTCAACAAAAGAACAAGTTGCCCCCGGTGTGTCCGTCTTTTTTGGAGTGTGCGGTTGTGGTGGGTTTGTTTTCCATTTCACGGACAGCGCAAACTTGCCTTGTAGGTACTGATCTTCGATCCATCCTTTAAAGATGAAGCAATCCTCGATCGGGTGACTTACCATTTGGTGGTAAGGGCAATAATTAGGATCGTTGACATCGCCTGGTTGCAACGGACGTTTTGGACTCGGCAGATTGATGAGTCTGTTGCGCACTGCCAATTCGAACAGTTTCTTTGTTTTATTATGAGGAAACGAGTAAGGACGTCCCAGTCTCTCCTCGAGGGATGGGCGTGGTCGCACATTGTTCTGGAGAACAACCGGCTTTAAGTGGCTCGGCTGTTGTTGAGTATTGACGATGATCACTTTTCCTTTCCCCTTCTCATTTCGAGAGTCCGGCTTTGGAGGAGACGGTCCATGGCCCATCTGGTCCATTTGGGCTAATTTGTCGATCAAGGCCTGGAAAGTGGTCGGCCGGAAGAACATCATGAATTGGGAGATGGTCGCTTGCGGATCAAGAGTGCCCACAAACATGCCTACCACAGGTGCCTCTTCAATGCGTTGTTCGCACTTCGACCATAGATTCCGCCATCGCGTTGCATATTGAACCCACGTTTCACCTGGCCTTACCCTGGCGTTGATCAGTGCTGTTATCGGGGTGCGCTCGCTGGCGCTTGCGAAATGCTGGGTAAACAACAACTCCAATTCAGCGAAAGTTTTGACGGAGTCATTCGGAAGTTCGGAGTACCATTCAAACGCCGTCTCCGATAAGCTGCCGACGAATTGGCGAAGCAGGAGCTTATCATCGCCGCCGGTGTTACCACAAAGAGCCCTGAACTGGGCAACATGTTGATGGAGATTGCCTATCCCCTTGTAGACATAAAATTTTAGGATCGTGTAGCCCGGCGGGTACTTGATCTGATCATACCAGCTCGGATATGGTCGCCCAGTTTTGACGACTTGGCTGGCCGATTCATTTGCCTGATGAGCTCGTATTTGCTGAGCTATATAGTCATCTAGTGCAGCTTTGGAAATGGTTTCCTCCTTGGCTGTTGAATGAGCCGGAGGAGGATTAGATGTCTCCTCTTTATCGTCTTCAATAATGATCGGAGGGTCTTCAGCTGGATGGTCTGGCTGTAACATCATTCCCACCATGTCTTGGAAGAGAAGCGCCATTTCTTTTATGTTGGCAGCTTGTTCTGCTGCCTCTCTGTCCTTTTCGAGGACTCTGCGTAGCAAGTCAGCGTCAGTTTCCTGTTCGTGACGCTGTTCTGATGATGTTTCCGGGCTTTCTTTTGGCCCGGTGAGTGCAGCCATTGCAATCATCATCTCCTGAAGCTTCTGTTGCTGCTCCTGGGTTTTCGTCACGGATCGGGTGAGCGGTCGGTGACCCGTCGAAGCATGGCTTTCCTCCTTTCCAGAATCCATGTATACGGTGTGTACCACCATGCCGCCAGACTTGGGGCGTTTGGGCTTAGCGTCTTTGTGGTCCGCCACGTTTACTAGGCCTTTCTCTGGCCTCCTTCTTTTCTGAGTGGTTGCCGTTGAGGGGGCCGCTGTCGTGAGCACCCAAGTAGTCGTCATCTTTTGTGGCTCAACATGGAGGCCAAGACATGGAAGTCTTGGCTGAGATTCGGGGCAGATGATATTTGGTTTTATCCGTCCACCTCTCCGAAGATGCCAAGTTGATTTATGTCACCGTGTATCGCAGGTTTGGACGGATGCGGCTGGTGTAGCAGACTTCGTCAGATTCCTCCTCACTTGAGGGGTTTTTGATTGTGGGGACGCTCTTCCCTGCTGGCGCAAGCCCCTGCAGTTAATTACGCTACCGCATCGCAGTAACAACTTTCTCCTTCTCCGGAATTTCACTTCGTGTCGTGTGTGTTTGTTTTGTTTATGGTTGCCCGTGGATTGTATACGGAGACTAGGTTATGCCGTCGCCTGTAGGACGTGGATTAGTCCAAATCCGTATTTTCTTAGATTTGGGTTTACGCTTTTGGTTTAAGGATACGTTAGCCATATTTGAGGCTAAGATCAACTCAAACGTTTGTTAAGGATTCGTTAGTCTAATTTGAGACTAAGATCAACTTAACGGGATCGTTTAGATCCGACAAAAGAGCAATTGACTATATTGTTCCAGTTTAGGGACATAGGGGTCCGTTACATGTATGGCCGTCGGGACCCATCACCTCTCTGACGACGTTAAAGGATTACAACGACAGATGTCAGAGGAGTTCAGAGATGTACCCTTGAGCCAAAGTTGACTGGGGGATATACAGTCCAATTTGGGACTAAAGTCTGTTTGAAGGTTTAAGGACACGTTAGCCGTATTTGAGGCTAAGATCAACTTAAACGGGATCATTTAGATCCGACAAAAGAGCATTTGGGCTCTATTGTTCCAGTTTAGGGACGTGGTGGTCCAAGTTCCAGTTTAGGGACGTGGTGGTCCATTTCCAGTTTAGGGACATGGTGGTCCAATACCAGTTTAAGGACATAGTGGTCCATTGCCAGTTTAGGGACGTGGTGGTCCATTGCCAGTTTAGGGACATGGTGGTCCAATACCAATTTAAGGACATAGTGGTCCATTGCCAGTTTAGGGACGTGGTGGTCCATTGCCAGTTTAGGGACATGGTGGTCCAATATCAGTTTAAGGACATAGTGGTCCATCATTCCCGTTTTTGGGACAAATGTTAGTTTAAGGACGCATTAGTCCATGAGTTTAAGGACCCCACAGTCCGTATTAATGTGTGCTTGTCGGGACCCGTCACCTCTCTGAAGACGTTGAAGGATTATAACGACAAATATCAGAGGAGTTCAGAGATGTACCCATGAACCAATGAGTTGGTTGAAAGAGTAGATGTACTCAGTTCAAGATGATTTGAGGACTTATGTCCAGTTTGGGCTAAGTCCAGTTGTGTTTGAAATATTGGCCCTCTGTTGGTCCATTGAAGGAGATGCTTTGCCTCTAGAAACTTAGCCAATTGGGCTAAAGGTAGTGTTAAACACTAGAGGTAAACCGTGTTGAACACTGGGAATAAGATTAACAAGTTAGTGTTAAACACTAAAAGATAATCAGTATTAAACACTAGCAACAGAGCTTTCAAATTAGTGTTAAACACAAAAGTAAATCAGTGTTAAACACTGGTAATCAGAGATTTCAAATTAGTGTTAAACACTAAAGCAAATCAGTGTTAAACACTGGGAACAAAGTCTTCAGATTAGTGTTAAACACTAAGGAGAGAGGGGTCACGTGTGGATACGTGAGAGCGCCCTGATTTCCCTTATTTTATTCTGTAGATCAGTGTTTAGCTCTTTTAATTCTGACGGCCATCACGTATGAGCACGTAATGGAGGCCCCCGCTCTGGTCTGTTAGAATGCTTATTAGGGGTCACATGGTGACACGTGAGGGCGCCCTAAATGTGGAGCCAGATCTCCTTTGTTTTATCCTCAAATCTGCGAATAAGTGTTAAACACTTTTCATCTTTATTTTAGAGCATCACGTGTTGGCACGTGATGGGGATTTATGCATCGATAATTACAGCACTTGCTGAGGGGTCACGTGGGGACACGTGAGAGCGCCCAAAGCTTCTTTTCTTTTGTTTTTTCTTTCTGCTTTTTGGAAGTCACGTGGGAGCACGTGAGGCATTGCCTCAAAGCTTCTTCCTTTTTATTTTTGGGGATCTTTCTAGGGGTCACATGGGGACACATGACCCTGGTTTTATTCCTTCTTTTCTGATCACTGCGGATTGGGGTCACGTGTCATCACGTGACCAATATTCTTTATGTGCATGGAGATCTTTCAAGTCCCTTTATTTTAAGAATTAAATTCTCTGTAGGGCTAAACTCTAATTTTGTTTTGGAGGAATTAAATCCTTATTGTGAAAGAATTAAATTCTTATTTAGGGTAAAACCCTAATTTCTTTTTAAAGGAGTTAAATTCCCAGATATGTAAAAGAATTAAATTCTTGATTAGGGTTAAACCCTAGTTTTGTTTTAGGAGAATTAAATTCTCAAAACTCAATTCCACTTCTAAGTTTAGGATCTGCATGGCTGGATCTTGACCCGATGAGAATTAAATTCTCAACTTATGGGGAGATGTGCTCTGTGCAGATCTTCAACCAAAAGAAGAACTAAATTCTTTATTTGCCGAAGAGTTAAACTCTTAAATTTTGAGAATTAAATTCTCTTTTGAAGTTGATCTTTTTCCCTTTTCTCACCTAGGGTTTCCTTTGTTGAGAATTAAATTCTCCTTTCTTTTCTTCCCTCTTGAGAATTAAATTCTCCTCTCTCTGTTTTTCTCTCCAAAAAAAGTAGATCCCCCTCTTCTCTTCTCTCGACTCCTATTTATAGAAGAAGGAAAAGAATCAATTTGTTTAGCAAATCTCTCATTGAAATATTTGATTTGATTTCATAATTAATATGATCCTTTAGATCACATAGTGAATTTTTATTCACCGTTGAATTTTAAATCCAAAGATATTCTGTTTTTTATTTCGGTGAGATTTAGGGAGATCTTTCCTTATTTAAGATTTTTCCATAAATTGATGATTTTTAATCACCCTTGGATCTTTAATCCAACGGCCCCAATAATCCTTTTCCATAAGGAAAGATTTAGAATCTTTTAGAATTTAATTCCATTAAACTGTAAGGCTTTCGAAGCCAGTCACGTGCTGACACGTGACCCTGGTCACGTGTGAGCACGTGACCCCCAATTAGGTCCTTTTCTCAGCGTTTATTTATGCTTCAGTTTTAACCATCACGTGTCAACACGTGACTATTGGTCACGTGTGAGCACGTGATACCTTATTGAGGTGACTTCTGATTTTTAATCAGGGAACAGATTTTAGAATTTAATTCTATTCATTATTTTAGAGGCCTTAAGAGCCCATCACGTGTCTGCACGTGACCCATGGTCACGTGTGAGCACGTGATGCCCCATTGGGGTCTTTTCTGAGTTTTTATTATATCTTTTAACTCCTCCAGCGGGTTCTTAAAGGTCCATCATGTGTGGACACGTGATGCCCCATAACTTTTGATCCCGGATGAATTATGAGGCCCATAATATATCAAATCGAACGGTTTTTCAAGATGCTTCCAATACCCTCAGAATTTAATAGTTTATACTTTGGGAGTTTATCAAAATATAAGTCGGAAGATACTGGTTCGCATTTCCTTAAGCGTATCGCTGCCATTTGATACCTTGGACTCCTTTGCGCAGAAATTTTTGGCAGGAACAATACTCATATATGAAACTAAAAGCGCCACCTAGTCCCCGTTTATCGGTTAACATACGTGCGATGCTCGTCGTGTCCTAGAACTATACGAAGGTTGTTAAATATCGGACAGTATAGCTCAATACTAACAACCGTCGTATAGTCTACGCGACGAGAAAATTCAATCGTATGGTAAACCATAGATTTGTCCCGTGTGGACAAGTTAAGAATGTATAAAGCAAACGCCTTCATTCACTTGTGTTTTCATCCATTTCGAGATATTTCGTCGGTACCTTTCCGCTGGTTCTCCGTGTACAAAGATAGATTAGATGTTCATTTCAACGTTGTTTCACAGCTTTGAAATGATTATCTATTCTATTACAGTGTACTCGGAGAACAGCGGGGAGGTGCTGCCGAAATTTACTCGAAACGGTTGAAAGCACAAGTGATGGGCGTTCGCTCTATACATTCTTAATGGGATAGAAGCCTACCTCCGACAGCCGGAACACACACATACAACAAGAATACACAAAAAACGCATAATTAGAGAGCGATTCAAGATGTTCGGGTTAAAACCAATATATGATAGTATGAAACCTTCATATTCTCATCGATACTCATATATGAAACTAAAAGCGCCACTTAGTCCCCGTCTATCGGTTAACATACGTGCGATGCTCTTCGTGACCTAGAACTATACGAAGTTTGTTAAATATCGGACAGTATAGCTCGATACTAACAACCGTCGTATAGTCTACGCGACGGGAAAATTCAATCGTATGGTAACCCATAGATTTGTCCCGTGTGGACAAGTTAAGAATGTATAAAGCAAACGCCTTCATTCACTAGTGTTTTCATCCATTTCGAGATATTTCGTCGGTACTTTTCCGCTGGTTCTCCGTGTACAAAGATAGATTAGATGTTCATTTCAACGTTGATTCACAGCTTTGAAATGATTATCTATTCTATTACAGTGTACTCGGAGAACAGCGGGGATGTGCTGCCGAAATTTACTCGAAACGGTTGAAAGCACAAGTGATGGGCGTTCGCTCTATACATTCTTAATGGGATAGAAGCCTACCTCCGACAGCCGGAACACACACATACAACAAGAATACACAACAAACGCATATTTAGAGCGCGATTCGAGATGTTCGGGTTAAAACCAATATATGATAATATGAAACCTTCATATTCTCAACGATACTCATATATGAAACTAAAAGCGCCACTTAGTCCCCGTCTATCGGTTAACATACGTGCGATACTCGTCGTGACCTAGAACTATACGAAGGTTGTTAAATATCGTACAGTATAGCTCGATACTAACAACCGTCGTATAGTCTACGCGACGAGAAAATTCAATCGTATGGTAACCCATAGATTTGTCCCGTGTGGACAAGTTAAGAATGTATAAAGCAAACGCCTTCATTCACTTGTGTTTTCATCCGTTTCGAGATATTTCATCGGTACCTTTCCGCTGGTTCTCCGTGTACAAAAATAGATTAGATGTTCATTTCAACGTTGTTTCACAGCTTTGAAATGATTATCTATTCTATTACAGTGTACTCGGAGAACAGCGGGGAGGTGCTGCCGAAATTTACTTGAAACGGTTGAAAGCACAAGTGATGGGCGTTTGCTCTATACATTCTTAATGGGATAGAAGCCTACCCCCGACAGCCGGAACACACACATACAACAAGAATACACAACAAACGTATAATTAGAGAGCGATTCGAGATGTTCGGGTTAAAACTAATATATGATAATATGAAACCTTCATATTCTCATCGATACACATATATGAAACTAAAAGCGCCACTTAGTCCCCGTCTATCGGTTAAAATACGTGCAATAATTTATTCTTTTCAACGACAAACGCACACACAAAGCATATACACGGATTTTCTCCTTTGTCAGTAACTATCCCGTTCTTATATTTCTCAATATAATCAGCATAACCTACAATTTATATGTTATACAGTCTAACATGGCCCATGTATGTGGATTGGAAACAACGTATGCAACCTAAGTTTGTCGCAGGAGTTGCTGCTTTCCTTGAATTTGCACGCGCACATAATAAGATCATAATAGGGAAGATTCTCTGTCCGTGCGATAGATGTGGCAATAAGTACTGGCAGAAGGTAGAATTGGCAAAGCTTCATATTGTAAAACATGGGTTTACTAGACTTTATACAACTTGGAAATATCACGGGGAAGGAGAAGAATGCAGTACTGCGGCAGAAGAAGAAGGAGAACACGATAATGCGGCAGGAGAAGAAGAATAATTCAGTAATGCGGCAGGAGATGGAAATTTATTTCCATCAGAAGAAATGGAGGATATGGTAGAGGCTGCCCTAGGTGAATCTATTCGTACCGAAGATGACATTCCTTCCGGTCAAGGACCGCGTGCGAATAAATATGAAAATTTCATGAATGATGCTAGGAAACCAATTTATGAGAATGCGAAGTATTCCACCCTCTCATGGTTTGTCCAACTTTTCCAGATTAAGTGCCTAAATGGATGGAGCAACAAGTCATTCATAATGCTTCTTTCGTTCTTGAAAGATTCTATGCCTCCGGGAAATAATATGCCCGACAGCTGGTACGAAGCCCAGAAGATAATGTCTGATTTGGGTCTAAAGTGCGAGAAGTTTCAAGCATGTCCTAAAAATTGCGTGTTTTACCCGAAAGAGAATTCAGATTTGAAAGAGTGTCCAACATGCGGAGAGGCCAGGTATAAGCCGAAAGATTCTGATAAGAAGCCTGATATACCTGTGAAGGTAGCATGATACTTTCCCATAACACAGAGGCTACAGAGGCTATTCAGGTGCAAGAAAACAGCCGAGGCAATGATTTGGCATCACCGTGCTCCTCCAAGCGAAAATGGGAAAATGAGCCATCCAAGAGATTCACCGGCATGGAAGGATTTCGATAGGAGGTACGCAATATTCAGTAGCGATTCTCGTAATGTCCGGCTTGGACTGGCTACTGATGGCTTCTGCCCATTCAACTATATGGCTGGAAGTCACAGCACATGGCCCGTTGTAATGATAATTTATAATCTGTCGTCTTGGTTGGCTATGGACCAATCATATTTTATGATGCCTCTTCTTATCGACGGACCAAACTCACCGGGGAACAATATCGACGTCTATCTCCGACCTCTGATCGAGGAGGTGAAATCTTTGTTCATTGATTGTGTAGAGACATATGATTCAAACACAAATACAACCTTCATACTGCGTGCGGCTTTAATGTGGACAATTAATGACTTTTCTGCGTATGGAATGCTATCAGGTTGGTTCGTACATGGTCATAAAGCATGTCCTCATTGCCATGAACACACAACATCAAAATTCTTGAATTTTAGTAAGAAGGTTTGTTATTGCGGCCATCGACGTTTCCTGCCTCCAGACCACCCCTATAGGTTAGACACGGTTCACTTTGATGGTCATCAGGAGCTTCTTGGACCTCCATCCCCATTGTCCGGAGAGGACGTGACTGCTGAATAGGATGGTTACAATAACGTGACCTTCAGGATGGATCCGACGAAATAGGTCAAACCACAATATTGGAACAAGTTAAGCATTTTCTTCGAGCTTCCGTACCGGTCTATAAATTCAGTGCGTCATTGTCTGGACGTCATGCATATAGAGAAGGGAGTATCAGAGCACATACTTAACTTGCTTCTTTGTAAAGACGGGAAATCGAAAGACAACATGAATGCTCGGATGGATTTACAAGAGTAGGGAATAAGAAGTGAATTGCACCCTAGACCGGTAGCGGGTAAACCGAGCAAGTTTGTACTTCCCAATGCCGCTTATCATATGTCACAACCGGAGAAGAAAAGATTCCTGCAGGTGTTGCATGATTTGAAAGTCCCCACAGGTTTCTCAGGATCATTCAGCAAGAAAATAAAAATTGTGAAGGGCAAGATCGATGGGCTGAAAAGTCATGATCACCATGTTATCGTGGAGCACCTTCTTCCATTAGCCCTCAGGACTTCTCTCCCCGACTCGATTGGTCTAGTAATCAACGACCTATGTTGTGTTTTCAGGGAGTTGTGTGCTAAAACACTGGAGGTTGCGATGCTGGATAAACTAGAAAATTCTATTGCGTTGATACTTTGCAAGTTTGAGCATATTTTCCCACCGTCATTCTTCGATATCATAATACACTTGACGGTTCATCTTGCAACTGAGGCGAAGTTAGCCGGACCGGTACAATATCGATGGATGTATCCCGTCGAAAGGTACGTGTAATTTTTCGTTTCATGCAATTTATAAATTTATTGTTATCCTGTATGCCCGTATTTATTTATTCAAATATTCTCATTAGGTACCTCTATACTCTTAAGAAGTATATACGCAATAAAAATCGACCAGAGGGTTCTATCATGCAAGATTATCTTCTTGATGAAGCAACCACATTTTGTTCCCGCTATCTGGACGAGAACATTGAGACAAGGCTTAACCGACCACGAAGAATTCAAGACGGGCCATATGGTAAAGCCGAGTATAAGAGGGTAGACACTATGTTTATCAACAAGATATACCGGTTTATCTTGCTTAATTGCGCATGTCTTGAACAAATTAGAGAGTAAGTTCTTTTGGATTAATTGTTATATCTGTGTTTGTGTGTGTATGAAATGATATAATATTAATGTCACAATTATTTGTCGAAAACAGAATTCATTTTAACGAGGTACGTGAGGGGCATCCTGATTGGAACGAAGAACGTTTGGAAAAATACTATCGGGATAATTTTTGTGATTGGGTCACAGATCATGTAAGTTATTCGAATAACATTTTTTTGCTATCAGTTTTAATCTAAACTTGTATCGTTATGTATTAGTCGTAAAATTTGTTTTGTTAGATCCACAATTTGAACTTGTCTGCATCATTTGAGAGTGATTCAAGATGTTTAGCTCAATTTCCTAGTATGGAGGTTGCATATTACAAAGGATTTGGTGTCCTTGGATACAAATTCGAAGTTAAGGACATAGAAACATCTAGAACTACTAAGAATAGGGGGATTGCGACGGTAGGATCGAACGGTGTGATTTACTATGGGTACTTAAATTGTATACTCGGCATCCACTATCCCGGACAATCAGAACCCTTTTATATATTCCAGTGTACTTGGTACGATCCGCAAACCGATACGGATAGGTGGAGAAGCAATCTTGGGACTTAGAAAGATGAATATGGATTGACCAGTGTGAACACACTTCGATTTTACGGTCAGGACGATCCTTTTATCTTTCCGAACCAAGCGTTCTAAGTATACTACTCACAGTGTTTGAAGCATCCGGGATGGAGTGTTGTATGCCGATGGAAACCCAGAGATGTCTACGATGTCCTAGAATTCGAGGACAGCAATGAGGAAGAAGAAGAAAGAAGGATTAAAGTGCTCCGACCGTCTGTTTCGAAGGACGGGTTGTCTTCGACCGATCATGAAGTTACGTGGGTTAGAAATGACATCGACGATGAAATCCAAGTAGATATGTATAATGCGCCCACGAAATGAAAAAGGTTATCAGTAATGTTATATTATTACTTCACATTTTACGCTCTATACATATATAGTCAATACTTTTAATGATTGTCTAATGCGTCCACGAACCGTTTATCTAGATTTAATGACGATGTCGGGAGCAGCGAGGGGCGGCAGGAGCTCCAGCCAAGGCAGAGGCAGAGGCAGAGGCAGAGGCAGAGCGGTTCTGCCGCCCGGAGAGCTCCGTTGGGAGCTTCAAAGGGCCGGTCATGCACCCAGATCGGAGACCCTTTCGGATGCCTCCTTCCGTGTGGATTTTGCCACATCTCTAGGTATACTACACGCATATCCATTTTGAATGTAATATTACAAATATTCATGCCTATTTATGTCAAAATTACTTATATTGTCAATGTTTGATTGTCTAGTTGTTGGTGATGCGTCCACATCTGGGACAGAGGCCACTTCCGCTCCTCCAGGTATGTTTATATATCATATAGTGCATGTATATTGATTTAGAATGCTATATCATAAATACACACATTCCTTTTGCTCTTACTTAGCAATTTTTATTATTGTCTAGCTGTAGGTGGTGACACCACCGTACCTGCGGGTATGTTTATATATCCTATAGTACATGCATATTGATTTAGAACGTTATATTATTGATCTACACATTCTTTTTGCAATTACTTATATAATCTATTTTTAATTGTCTAATTATAGGTGGTGCGTCTACATCTTCCGCAGGGGCCACTCCTGCCGTTTCCATACCCTCCGCATCATCTGCAGGTTAGTATGAATAAATTTAAAATATTTATTCATTTTACATATGCTCTATAGAATAAATATGAACTTCATGGAAATTTAGTGTCGATGTTTATTTTCTAGTTGGAGGGGATGCGTCCGCATCCGGGACCCCGGTTGTTCCTCACCGGAGGAACTATCGTCCCGCTCGTGCTGCTGCCTGGGCCCAGGCTCGTGCGATAGTCACCGGAGGTATATATCACACTTGAATTTTCGTTTAACCTTGATTTCTTAATACAACATTGTCTTAATATTGATTGTCTTGATATTTCGTGCAGACGCATGGCCTCCCCATCCCCAGAGGGGGACTCAAGGCCTGAATCAGTCCCATAGGCTGAGGCCTGACAGAGCTAGGGGGGAGGCAGCATTCCCCCTTTTTGTTACCCTTGACTATCGCTATACCGGTCCTCCTGCCGAGAGGTTCGGCCGGTATATGGGGGACGAGAGCCGGCTCGTGAAGAACTATCCACTCAACGTTGAGTGGGGCGAGCAGCACCGGCGCTCATTCGCCCTCTTCTTTGATCAGGCTCGGGTACGTATTAACGGCCTATTTTCATTTGATTTATCCAATATATTTATTATTAACACTTGCAATCTAATAACAATGTTTTTTTTGTATTTTCAGTTGGATTACGATTTTCAGCCTGTAGCCGACCCTGATCACCCTAGGAGGGTGCTCGACCTTCATGCTCTGTACAATGGCCTGATGAAGAACATGCAGACCAAGGTCCGATACAACAGGAATGAGCTGAAGGCCGACTGCTACTCCCTGTGGATGGTGACCCCCGAGGCAGAGAGAGCGGCCCTCCTATCTACTCCGACGTTTGCGAGAGTCGACGTAGAGACATGGCCTCTATTGTGCGATTATTTCGACTCCTAACGCAAACAGGTATGTATTTTAAATGTAATTCATTATTTATGATATAATTTATTTCTTTGTGTTCCATAATTAGAAAACTAAATGTTAATGCGTTGTGCAGAAACAGGCCGCTCAGAATATAGAGAACAGGAAGTCGGCAAAGAGGGGTCGCCCCATTTACACAGGTGGCTCGAGGAACATTACTCGAGCCATGGAGTTATCGGTAAATTACAATAGACCGACCTTTGTGATATTCTGCAATATTAAGAGTTATTTTCTAATATTTCTAATATTAAGAGTTACTTTCTAATATTGCAGACATCTCGGACCGTGGCGTCAGGTGGTACACCGAGCGTGCTGTCCGCATATCTTGCCGTCCACGGCACTTCGACAGATCCCGCCACGGGCGAGCTTCGATATCCCGGCGTCGCTACCCAGGAGTATTGCGTAAGTGTTAATATTTTCTCTACCCAAATTTGAAATTTTAGTTTTGGAAGGTTCAATTTTAAATTTTATACTTATACTTTACTGCTTAATATGGGTGTAGGAGCGGGTGGTTGAGCAGGTCCAGGCCTCGGGGATCAATTTTACCGGACAGAGCGATCCGAGGCTGCTGACCCCAGTTCTGGACGCCGCACACGGAGGGCACCACGGAGGTTGGGAGAGAGGCCGGGGACTGGGCCCTAACAGGGCCCATATGAGGTTGGACTCCACCCCGGCGGTTACTTCCTCCGTCTCCAGTGACCGACGTGTCCATCAGGAAATGGAGAGCTTGAGGGCCACCGTTCAGGAGTTGAAGGAGATGCTGGTATGTATACTACTTTATAGTAAAATATCATGTCATATTATATAGATATCAACATATCCATAATTAGTACGTAGCTTGAGCTTATTTAGTTTTAGACTTAAGTTTGATTAATCATACATACATATGTAATTAAAATAAACAACGGTTTTCCAAACTAGATATCCAAACGGGGTTTCGAAATAACTTAATAATGATACGAATTCGAATAATACACAGTTCTTACATGCTTCTTACACACGTTATGTCCAGACGCGACAGGGTACATCGACCGAGCCTCCACATGCATCTCCTTCGGCTGCGGCTCCGCAGGCTACCACATCGGCTGCGGTTCCGCAGACAGCTCCTATAGCTCCACCGCCCGCTCAGACTCCCGCAGTCGTGGCTCCGTAAGTGACTACATCGACGGCGGCTGCGCAGACCACATCGCCAGCTCCACAGGCCGCTCAGACTCCCGCTCGCGCCGAATTGCAGAGTTTATTGACCGAGGAGCAGGCGCGCGTTATTCTATCGTTATTCAGAGGTGGAGCTGGACCGAGCTAGGGTAGCTTTTTGGTTCTTATTTTTTGAAACATGTATTTATTTATATCATACACATTGTACTACATTTTGAAACGATATTGATATTGGTTTATATTTATATCATATTCAGTTTTTGGGTTTCTTTTATATATTATATGCATGAGATGTGATTATGAATACTGCGATATATGTTCTGTGATGATTAATTTTATATTAGATTGATGTATATATTATTGTGCACCGGGCGGGAAAAAATCAGGCAGCCCTTTTTTTATAAAAAAAATACAGATAATGTGTACCTACGGATTAATCCGTAGGTACACATGTTGCCCCTACGGCTACATCCGTAGGGGCAAAATATCAGCAGTAACTGATATTTCCCCCCTGATTTCAGTACCAGCGGGTTGGGAGTGCCCCTACGGACATATCCGTAGGGACCATTGCTTCGCCCCTACGGAGTTATCCGTAAGGGAAAAATATCAGGATTTCTGATATTTTGCCCCTACGGATAGGTACCTACGCAAATATCTGTAGGGGGTAGTACGTGGCCCTACGGCTATGTCCGTAGGTACATTTAATATATTAAAAAAAACCGTAAATAATATAACTTTTTTTATCCTACGGCCTACTCCGTATGTGCAACAGGACCTACACAGAAATCCTTACGGGCAAGATTTTTCCCGTAGGGGCAAGTTCAGGGCGTCAACTTGCACCTGCGGCCTTTGCACCTACGGGGTCTTTTTCGCCCCTACGCATATCTCCGTAGGGGCAGTGGGTTGCCCCTACAGATAAATCCGTAGGGGCAACCCTTATTTGTAGTAGTGGCATGAATACTAGTAGATACTTATCTGAAATTACGGAGGGCTACTGTAACATTTCAGAAAATATAAAATATTATTTTTGGAATTTAATATTAAAATAATATTTTTCCCGAAAACTGCCCGATTTGAGAAATTGGGGTTTTCGAAAAAAGGTATAAATATATACCAATAATTATGAAATAAATGGAAATTAAAATGATTTATTCATTTAACTATTTAATTAAAGGATTTGGCATTTTTAAAATTTATTTTATGCAGTTTTGATAAAAACCCGATTAGAGCACTACTAATCGCGATTAAGCAAAATCCGCGTTTTTACAGTTTCCATGGTTAGTGCACCATGACATGTTTCATTTTGTTACACGTTTCATTTCATTTGTTGTATATATTATGGTTTTCAGTGAGAAAAGAAAAGAAAACGATAAAGAAAAAGTCAAGGGGACATAATGATGGGGTAGGTATACTAGTGAGAGAGAGAGAGAGTGTGTGTGTGTGTGTGTGAATTATGGTGAGAGAGGGAGGGGGGCTACTGCCACTTTGAATCCCCCATCTTTTTCTTCATCTCCCTCTTCATCTCCTCAACCCCACAACCCTCTCCTTCCACCCCTAGATCCATCTCCTAACAATCCCCAAAACCCTACACACCGTTCACAAAAATTAATCCCCTCTTCACCCTCTACGCATAGGACCAAGAAAAATTCGATTTTGGTGAATTTGGTCGAGCTAGGGCTTTCTTGGGATGCCATGGGAGGTATATCTCTTCCTATGTTAGTTTAGTTGGAATTCCTAGCATTTCGGATTAAATTAGAACTCGGTTAGCGATGTATGAAATTGCTCGTGAAGGTTTGAGTGTTGATTGAAATTGGGTGATGCCTAGTGGCTGTTAACTAGACTTGGGTGCTGTTTAAGGACCTGGACCACAGCTTAGAAACCCAAAACACGGATTTAGAAACCCCGTCATCGGATAAATGTGTGATTTTAGAGGGTATTTTGGAATTTGGAGCAACCCGGGGACACTAGAAATGATTTTGGGATTACTGGGAGTCGTGCAGGCACCTAGGAAGCTAGCACCAAGACCTGAGCCCCATCCCCTGCACCCAGGCCGCAATTTTAATCAATCTGGCCGCATTTTGCGGCCATAGTAGTGTAGAATTGTTCCAATTTTGTTCCATGGCTCCTTTTGCACTAAATTAGACCCCTCCTATATGCAGTTTTAGCTAATTGTCACCCGGGGAAAATCTGGAAGCATTTTGGTGTGTTTTAGGCTATGTTTTCCGTATTTTAAAATGCACTTTCTTGATATTTGGATTTGTATTTGGTTGTCGGGTGTTCGTACATCGACAACAGAGGTTGTTTGATTGATTTGCACGTTTTGGCCATAGGTTCTAACCTATGAGCACACCGTGCGCCGTATCGGTTTTCTGCCTCTATTTTTAATACGTATTGAGATGGTTTATTATTGTAGGTATCTTCGCGTGGATCTCGAGACGACGGAGCGTGGCGTCTTCGACTTCGTCAAGCAAGAAGCAAGGTGAGTAAATCTATATTTACCGGGAAAGTCGGGTGGATGGCGTATAGCACCCCCGCAAACTTTTGATAGAAAACCGATTTATAGAATATGGTTAGGAAACTTAGATTAGGAAACTAGGGTTAGAATGAGATAATTATGAAATCATATTAGAAACTAGAGGATAGTTAGAAGTGATATTTTACTACTGTCATAGGATGACGTCTAGCGATATTGCCGTTCAGGGTACTGTAAGACTAGATAGTCGATGTAGATGCGTCATCCGAACCATACATTTTTCTAAAACAAAGAGTCGTATGTATCTTTTAAATATATACCTTGACGGATGTTACGGATTTCCGAATGATATCATTTTCTTAAAAACACCGTAACTCCTATTTGCAAAACTACGATTCACTTCTATAAAAATCAGATTGTATGTTTCGGGTGTGTTTGTTAGATTAGATACTTATACTTAGTAGAGATAGCATGTTTATGTAAATTCGACATGATATGAGACATAAATGCGATGAAAGAATACAAAACAAATTTGATGATATGATGAGATGATGATATGATGGTATACGGATTCGAGTCGATCGAGATGATTTATACCCTGCCGGTCCCCTGATACGAGATTATTGCAGATGCGACCTGGGACATAGGAATATAGGGTTATATATATATATATATATATATATATATATATATAGAATGCTGTGAATCATGGATGATAGGATGTATGTGATATTAGGCCGTACCCTCAATTGTCGTATAGGATGATAGGATCCCTTTTTGTATAATGCCGCCGCACGATGATATTCCGTGCGCGATGAGTTTGACTTGATGATTGATCCTTACCCTTGACTAGAGGTTTCCGTACGATGGATTATACCGTACGCGGTGTAATTGGGCTCGATGCCGATTGATAGATTCACCTACTCGGACATATGATAGTTACGTATACCTTATAGCTGCTAGCTGATGATTTACCTTGCGCTGCATTCATGATATTATTCTTGCATCGCATATACCTGTGATAGTACACCTGCACCATTATCGATAATGCATATGTTACACATACACATATTTGCCGGCTCACACACCTCATCATCGATAATTGCCATGTCACTACACAGTAAGGTTGTTGCATCATGACATATACATTGATACACCCATACTTGTGCACATACACATTGTATATTCATATTTGTGCACACATACATTGGTACAGCTATACTTGCGCGCATACATATTGTACCCGCATAGATAACTGGATTTATTGTAAAATTGGGAGCCGCATGTTATATTTTAAAAACTGGAATCATTTTAAAAGAGCGGTTTTCTCTTAATATGTTATATCACTATTCCGCGTTGCAAGATACACGATACGCTTACATTTCTATTATATGTCGCACACATCATGCTCTTTTATTATATGCATTGAGATATGCTGTTTTCATGAGATTTCTGGATTTAGAATCGTGGACATTTTAAAAGAGATTATGTGTTGTTTCAAAAACCCGATTTCTCTTGATATAATATTTCAGTGCGTCCACCATGTGTTTTCTCGGTTCTGAGAGCTACATGTGAAACCCTATTCGAGGAGGCAGATGAGGCCGTTTGTGGGTACATGGTGGACCCGGTATAGTACCCCGGGGCAAGAAAGGGATGCTCTGTATACAGACGGTGAGCCTGGCAGAAGGACTACTACCTACCGGTGATTGGTTGGACCTGGCGGTTATCCGGAGGATACTGACCAGAGTCGATAGATGGATACGGTACGATCCGTACTGCCGGGGCCGAGGGCTGATTCCGCAGACGGAGCCCGTGGGCTGATCCGGACTGACGGAGCCTGATATAAGAGGATTTACGTGCCGATGCTGGGCACGGTTTTCATGATGTTTTCGAGTGTCGATGCTAGGCACTCAGGTTCCATGATTTTGATGTGTCGGGAGGGACACCGTTGATATATATCCTTATACTTTCATGCACACTCCCTTATGACATTTACGTGCATACAGACCTTGATTATGGTTGGACGAGATCCATATACATGCATTGATTATTACTGTTGGATGTTATCTGCATGCATTTAGGTATTTACTACCTTGTTGGCACATATACGACCCGGTCACCCTAGATATCATAGTATTACTTTATGATATAGTTGATCTAGGAGTTGTTGTTTATTCGATTTCTACTTGTAGATATATTTCTATTCATGAGTTGGCAACTCACCCACGTTGTGTCATAGTTCTTGCAGGTTGACCGCTTGGATCAGTAGCGGCATCGCTGGCGCACAGTTTCTTTTGGGTGTTTTGCATTGGTAGGTGGGACACTTGTATCATTCCCACTCTTATATTACATTTCATATTGTATCTAGTTAACTCCATCAATCAATCAAAATTAGAATTTGTATATGTAATGAGACTTAGTGGGATTGTGGTTGCGAGACTTAGAGCGAGGGGTTTTCCGCTACTTGTGATTTATATGTCTTGCTTTTCTTTTATTCTTTTGTGGTGAACTTCGCCGTTGGGCGTCGTATACTTATTTTGATTATCTTGCGTGGTTGTGATCCACCGGTTGGCGAAGAGCTAGCTCCCGCTTGGAGATGCCATTATTCTTATTATGTATATGTGGTTTTGGATCAAAATATACAAAGGAGGTGCTGCCAAAATTTTTAAAAGATGAAACATGTTTTAAACTACTAAATTTCACTTGCATCATTCATGTTCATTTTCTATGCATTAAGAAAACTTGATTTCATATACCTTTATTTCAAAACCTCACCTCCTTTATTTTTCAAAAAGGTTTAGATTTCTGGGTTTCAGCTTACTTGAATTCCGTTATGCCTTTAGACGTTGCGTGATTCAAGTGCTGGTCACGAGCTAATATTTCGGATTTTGACAAAGTTTGTATCAGAGCACTAGGTTTAACCTTTGTTCGAGTCTATGTTTGACTATGCGGAGTCTAGGACGGGTATGTATTTCGGAACCTAGGCTTGACCTTACGGAACTTAGACTTGGACGGGGGGGTATTAGACCCGAACTTTCGTTTCATAGGCTGACCTTGATTGATGGAGTAGGTAGCTTGAGTAGAGTGACGTACCGTACGTATGTTCTGCGGCATATTTTCGATACGATACTCCACTTAAGAAACCTTAGGATGTACATATTTTTAAGACTTATGATTCTCTTTATACCCATGATTATACATCCATTGGAGATCCTCGATTCTATTAGTTCCATGATCATACTTTCATTGATGTTGTTCCTTCTTATGATCATGTATCCATTCTGGATCTGTCGTTTTCTTTCTTGCCGTTGATCTGCTCTCTTCGATACTCGATTTAGGTTCCTGTCACCAAAGTTTGAGCACAGTTTGAGCTGCTGCTAGTGTTACGGTCGGGGGGAGCTCGTCCGGTACGAGGGATGACTATTGTGTTTTCTGGTGATATGAGAACGTCTCGAGTTAGTATTTTCTGTTGTGACCTCTTGTTGAGGCGGGTGCTTGGTTTCATACTGGATGATCGGGCCATTGACAGAGGCTGCCAGTTGCGTGAGGACTGTTGATGTACAGCATACCTCAGAGATTTTGATGTCGCCTACCGTGTAGACAGGTGACCCAGTTGTTGCTGAGATGATGGGATGTCGCTTCCAGAGCTTACGAGCTAAGACCGCCAGAGCTTCCAGGCAGAAATGCGACAGATGATAACTAGTCTACCCAAATTTGAGAGACGAAGGTTATTCGTCAGATTGATGCACCGACGCAGGCCCAGTTGAGTTGAAGATTTCCAGTGTTGAAAGAATTTTACTCAGACCAAGAGCAGACCGATCCAGAGACGACCGCCGATATATTGCCTTCCCTGGAGGATTGAGGCATTGTTTAGTATGCGGGCGAAGAATATTCACATGTTGTATAGGTGAAGCGAAAAGGTTCGAACGAGTGTCAGAAACCAATTTCCTAAGTTTAAAGTGTTCGGAGGAACATGCAGGTAATTCTGTGGACCCTCTAGAAGAATGAAACCCTAACTCGATATGACGACCATGGAACCGCTTTGAATCTTAGGGCTCGCAGCAGTTTAGCGGTGCCATAATTGAGGCTTGGGTTCGCCCTTCTACGGCTGGTCCAGAGGTGCTTTGGTATATACCAAGTATTTTTAGACTACGCTCAGGTGTTGAGCCTTGGGGAATTTTGGGACCTTGATGACTCGATCAAAATGTTTGACATCGTCCAGATCTCATGTGATAAGAGATCAGTAAGCTGACCAGCTTTGAATAGAGGACCTCACTCAGATGCGTTGTGAGTTGATCGAGGACGGACGAGTATTGAGTATTCCTCTGATGGTTAGGATGAGCTCCCGAGGACGTGTTCGGCCAGACATCTTCTACAGAGTGATGAAGATACCTAGTTCGTGACTTCGAGTCCGTGCGAGAGACTTCGGATTGACCGTGGCCGAGAACAGTTGCAGTGCGCAGATAGCATGGCGTGACGTCATAGTGGACGATGATACAGGCGAATGGAACCAAAGGTTCGCGCGAGACGCTGACGAGCTATTGTTACTCCCCGTCGAGATCAGAGACCTGATATGCTACAGAGGCGTTGGGATACGGCCGGTTTCCAAGGAAATGTGTGAGGCACACGCAGAGGTCCAGAAAATGAGGAAAGATTATGTAAGAATACCAGCCTCCGTACAGTTCAGCATAGGCGAGATCGGAAGGGACCCTGAGCAGGATTCCTTCCGGGACACTGCTGCAATGAGATTTCCACCTAGGATCAGAGGTGTCACGTGTATTCAGGGAGCCAGAGGCCGACGCCAGTGACGTGCTGCTTTACGAATGGTCGTGATGATTGACCGAGAGATAACCAGAGAAGTGCCAGAACGGAATCGTCCCCGTTAGCACACCTGACAGGGCCGATGAGCCGATAGATTGCAAGACTCGTAATCCGCAGAGGAGATAAGGTCCCAGAGACCGAGGATGCCAGACCGTGAGTAGGAGGCGAGCGGATATTCTTGCCCTACCTGTTTTTGGCGCACCGATTTATTTTTCGACATTGTAGGAGGTGTACCTCGATGTCCTTTGTTGCGATTTGCATTTGTTAACCGAGTATCACGCTTATATCGCTTGGATTTAAGTTTTGATGATGAATTTCCTGATATTGATTTCGTGCACCATGGCTGCATCTACTGGGTATTTATATTTGTGCATAGTTATTGCACTTGAGATATGTTTTTATACACCGTTGTGTTGATTTGCGATTTATGCATTCTTATTGCGTTTGATGCCGATTTTATACCTGCGTAGCATGTGTTTATGATTTCATGGATTTCTTACGGATGATTTGATTTTTGCACTCGGTATAGCTTATATGTGCTTGCAGTGCATTAATATGTGTTTTATGCACGCAGTTGCACACGATTTTGATTTATACACCTTGGTGTACTCGGTGCTGCTTTTTATGTGTTTGAGTTATTGATTGTACTTCGTGCATTTGATGCACCTGATGTTATTTCGTGCACAATAGGTGCACCAGATATTGTTGTCATGCACACCGTTGCAATGGACAGATGCTTTTATTCACACCCGTTGCACGTAGTTTTGGGTTTTTATGCGTATTATGGCACCTGTATTTGGATTTGATTTCCATGCGCACCAGATGCATGTGATTATTGGATACGCCTTTTGAGACTGAATTTGCTTTTGAGCATTTTGTTTTCATGTTAGGTACTATATTGTGTAGTAGCCAAACATGACTGATCTGAGGACAGTAACTGAGTACTTTTCATGCATTAAAAAGATTACCAAAAGGGTTTTTTTAAGAGGAGCTATAGTCTCGCTATTTTCCTACGTGTCCGTGAGCGACACGAACGTTATAAAGGAAAACCTTTTGGGATATTTTGAAAACGACGGAACGTGTATTTAAGAAAACATATAGGGACATATATTATTATTTTAAAATGAGCGTCCATCAGTTATGTCGTGAGTTACGCATCCACGCGGCAATTTAGAAAAGATTTTGCATGTATTTTATTCAGATTTTGGAGTTTTCAAGATGCGTACTATACACGTATTATAGTATTTAACTAGTGTATATTGGATTTCAGTAGTGGATTTCGAGATCTGCATCTCCATTGTAACTCCGAGGATATGCATGCAAATCAGATGATTTGCGTAACGCTTGACGGAGTTCGATTTTGAGTTTTGTACTCGTTTTTATGCGCACTTGACGCGCCGTGTTATTTCTGCGTGTTCTATGATTTCGGAGCCCCGTTGTTTTGAGCCGATTATTGAAATGCTTTAGATTTTGGGTTTTTTAATTAAAATTCGGGGACCGAATTTATTTAAGGGGGGAAGATTGTAATATTTCAGAAAATATAAAATATTATTTTTGAAATTTAATATTAAAATAATATTTTTCCCGAAAATTGCCCGATTTGCGAAATTAGGGTTTTCGAAAAAAGGTATAAATATATACCAATAATTGTGAAATAAATGGAAATTAAAATGATTTATTCATTCAACTATATAATTAAAGGATTTGGCATTTTAAAAATTTATTTTATGCAGTTTTGATAAAAACCCGATTAGTGCACTGTAAATCGTGATTAAGCCAAATACACGTTTTTACAGTTTCCATGGTTAGTGCACCATGACATGTTTCATTTTGTTACATGTTTCATTTCATTTGGTATATATATTATGGTTTTTAGTGAGAAAAGAAAAGAAAACGATAAATAAAAAGTCAAGGGGGCATAATGATGGGTTAGGTATACTAGTGAGAGAGAGAGAGAGTGTGCGTGTGTGTGTGCGTGAATTATGGTGAGAGAGGGAGGGGGCTGCTGCCACTTTGAATCCCCCATCTTTTTCTTCATCTCCCTCTTCATCTCCTCAACCCCACAACCCTCTCCGTCCACCCCGAGATCCATCTCCTAACAATCCCCAAAACCCTACACACCCTTCATAAAAATTAATCCCCTCTTCACCCTCTACGCATAGAACCAAGCAAAATTCGATTTTGGTGAATTTGGTCGAGCTAGGGCTTTCAAGGGTTGCCATGGGAGGTATATCTCATTCTATGTTAGTTTATTTTGAATTCCTAGCATTTTGGTTTAAATTAGAACTGGGTTTGCGATGTATGAAATTACTAGTGAAGGTTTGAGTGTTGATTGAAATTAGGTGATACCGAGTGGCTGTTAACTAGACTAGGGTGCTGTTTAGGGACCTGGACCAGAGCTTAGAAACCCAAAACAAGGATTTAGAAACCCCGACATCGGATAAATGTATGATTTTAGAGGGCATTTTGGAATCTGGAGCAACCCGGAGACACTAGAAATGATTTTGGGATTACTGGGAGTCGTGCAGGCACCTAGGAAGCTACCACCAAGACCTAAGCCCCATCCCCTACACCCAGGCCGCAGATTTAATCAATCTGGCCGCAATTTACGGCCAGAGTAGGGTAGAATTGTTCCAGTTTTGTTCCGTGGCTCCTTTTGCACTAAATTAGACCCCTCCTATATGTAGTTTTGGCTAATTGTCACCTGGGGAAAATCTGGAAGCATTTTGGTGTGTTTTAGGCTATGTTTTCCATATTTTAAAATGCACTTTCTTGATATTTGGATTTTTATTTGGTTGTCGGGTGTTCGTACATCGACAACAGGGGTTGTTTGATTGATTTGCATGTTTAGGCCATAGGTTCTAACCTATGAGCACACCGTGCGCCGTATCGGTTTTCTGCCTCTATTTTTAATACGTATTGCGATGGTTTATTATTGTAGGTATCTTCGCGTGGATCCTGAGACGACGGAGCGTGGCGTCATCGACTTCGTCAAGCAAGAAGCAAGGTGAGTAGATCTATATTTACCGGGGAAGTCGGGTGGATGGCGTATAGCACCCCCGCAAACTTTTGATGGAAAACTGATTTATAGAATATTGTTAGGAACCCTAGATTAGGAAACTATGATTAGAATGAGATAGTTATGAAATCATATTAGAAACTAGAGGATAGTTAGAAGTGATATGTTACTACTGTCAAAGGATGAAGTCTAGCGATATTGCCGTTTAGTGTACTGTAGGACTAGATAGTCGATGTAGACGCGTCATCCGAACCATACATTTTTCTAAAACAAAGAGTCGTATATATCTTTTAAATATATATCTTGACGGATGCTACAGATTTCCAAATGATATCTTTTTCTTAAAAACACCGTAACCCCTATTTGTAAAACTACGATTCACTTCTTTAAAAATCGGATTGTATGGTTCGGGTGTGTTTGTTAGATTAGATACTTATACTTAGTAAAGATAGCATGTTTATGTAAATTCGACATGATATGAGACATAAATGCGATGAAAGAATACAAGACGAATTTGATGATATGATTTGATGATGATATGATATGATGGTATACGGATGTGAGTCGATCGAGATGATTTATACCCTGCCGGTCTCCTGATATGAGATTATTGCAGATGCGACCTGGGACATAGGTATATAGGGTTATATATATATATATAGAAAGTTGTGAATCATGGATGATAGGCCGTATGTGATATTAGGCCGTACCCTCAATTGTCGTATAGGATGATATGATACCTTTTAGTATAATGCCGCCGCACGATGATATTCCGTGCGCGATGAGTTTGACTTGATGATTGATCCTTACCCTTGACTAGAGCTTTCCGTACGATGGATTATACCGTACGCGATGTTTTTGGGCTGGATGCCGATTGATATATTCACCGACTCGGACATATGATAGTTACGTATAACTTATAGCTGCTAGCTGATGATTTACCTTGTGTTGCATTCATGATATTATTATTGCATCGCATATACCTGTGATAGTACACCTGCACCATTATCGATGATGCGTATGTTACACGTACACATATTTGTTGGCTCACACACTTCATCATCGATAATTGCCATGTCACTACACAGTAGGGTTGCTGCATCATGACATATACATTTATACACCCATATTTGTGCACATACACATTGTATATTCATATTTGTGCACACATACGTTGGTACATCTAAACTTGCACGCATACATATTGTACTTGCATAGATAACTGGATTTATTGTAAAATTGGGAGCCGCATGTTATATTTTAAAAACTGGAATCATTTTAAAAGAGCGGTTTTCCTTTAATATGTTATATCACTATTCCGCGTTGCATGATACACGATATGCTTACATTTCTATTATATATCGCACACATCATGCTCTATTATTGTACGCATTGAGATATGCTGTTTTCATGAGATTTCTGGATTGAGAACCGTGGACATTTTAAAAGAGATTATTTGTTGTTTTAAAAACCCGGTTTCTCTTGATATGATATTTCGGTGCGTCTACCATATGTTTTCTCGGTTCTGAGAGCGACATGTGAAACCCGATTCGAGGAGGCGGATGAGGCCGATTGCGGGTACATGGTGGACCCGGTATGGTACCCCGGGGAAAGAAAGGGATGCCGTATATACAGACGGTGAGCCTGATAGAGGGTCTACTACCTACCGGTGATTGGTTGAACCTGGAGGTTATCCGAAGGATACGGATCAGAGTCGATAGATGGATATGGGACGATCCGTACTGCCGGGGCCGAGGGCCGATTCCGTAGACGGAGCCCGTGGGCTGATACGGACTGACGGAGCCCGATATATAAGGATTTACGTGCCGATGCTGGGCATGGTTTTCATGATGTTTTCGAGTGTCGATACTAGGCACTCAGGTTCCATGATTTTGATGTGTCGGGAGGGACACCGTTGATATATATCCTCATACTTTCATGCGCTCTCCCTTATGACATTTACGTGCATACAGACCTTGATTATGGTTGGACGAGATCCATATACATGCATTGATTATTACTGTTGGATGTTATCTGCATGCATTTAGGTATTTACTACCTTTTTTGCACATATACGACCCGGTCACCCTAGATATCATAGTATTACCTTATGATATAGTTGACCCAGGAGTCGTTGTTTATTCGATTTCTACTTGTAGATATATTTCTATTCACGATTTGGCAACTCACCCCCGTTGTGCCACAGTTCTTGCAGGTTGACCTCTTGGATCAGTAGCGGCATCGCTGGCGCACAGTTTCTTTTGGGTGTTTTGCATTGGTAGGTGGGACACTTGTATCATTCCCACTCTTGTATTACATTTCATATTGTATCTAGTTAACTCCATCAATCAATCAAAATTAGAATTTGTATATGTAATGAGACTTAGTGGGATTGTGGTTGCGAGACTTAGAGCGAGGGGTTTTCCGCTACTTGTGATTTATACGTCTTGCTTTTCTTTTATTCTTTTATGGTGAACTTCGCCGTTGGGCGTCGTATACTAATTTTGATTATCTTGCGTGGTTGTGATCCGCCGGTTGGCGAAGGGCTAGCTCCCGCTTGGGGATGCCATTATTCTTATTATGTATATGTGGTTTTGGATCAAAATATACAAAGCAGGTGCTGCCAAAATTTCTAAAAGACGAAACATGTTTTAAATTAGTAAATTTCACTTGCATCATTCATGTTCATTTTCTATGCATTAAGAAAACTTGATTTCATATATCTTTATTTCAAAACCTCACCTCCTTTATTTTTCAAAAAAGGTTTAGATTTCTGGGTTTTAGCTTACTTGAATTTCGTTACGCCTTTAGACGTTGCGTGATTCAAGTGCTGGTCACGAGCTAATATTTCGGGTCGTGACAGCTATGGCTGGTTTTCTGGCGAAAAAACCATTAACGTATTGAACCTGATATAGTCGAAGGAACCTGATAACTTTTGAAAAGGAGTGGATTTAGCTCCGCTTTTAAAAATGCTTTTTGAAGAAAACCGAGTAGTTTTGTAATTGTTCCAATGACATCATATTTTTGGTTTATTTCCTTGCATTAATTACAATTAATGCAGTCCCATCAATTAACCTTATCATTGAAGCAAAAGAAACAATAATAGAACATATGCTTATGCCATCCGCATTCGCCATGGGGCCCCGTCATACACCGTCAGGTTACTTAACTACTGGCAGAGCGGGGGCTGGACTAGCGTGGGTGCAAAACATAAACAACATATATTATATATATAGCCATTCGCCTCAGGCAAAAATAATCATTCCAGATCACAGAATCACAGATGGAAACATTGGATATACTAGGATTTTCGTGCTTCGTTTAAGCCTGTAATGAAACATTGATTCCACGGTCGTAATGAATAGCCAAAACCCCACTCTAGGCCTCTACTGGTGTGGCAAACTACCCTCCAAATTCCCGAAGTGAAGCAATCTCCCTCAATAAAATGAGTAGGCCATTCGGCACTTCAAGAATCAGGTAGTTTTTGCACCTCACCTTGGGTCTATCCTAAGAGAAAAAATAGTAAAAAGAAATAATATACAACGATGGCTACAACCACAACCCGGATGTGCCCCGCAAAAAATAATATTACATCAATTTACAAATTATACCTGAATGAAAGAAAAGAAAAACACTTTTCTCACATCCCCCGGCTATTCATTCGCGACGATCCAATCAATCCATATACACAAACCATCACAGATCACAATCACAAAAATATGCAACCCCCACTAATCGACATATAGAAATTAGCGGACGTTTTGATAAACATTTATACAAACACAAAAACCTGATTAGCCAAATAATTTAAAATTTCGATCGAATAACATATTTGTGTCCACCCCATGAACAATCCAGAATACAAATTACTCTGGGCAGAAAACAAAATATTCCAGAAATCATATTTCCAACAGATAGATCCACAGAAGAAATTTGGCGTGAATCGGCCCCGACTTGGCCACGGTTCCGCGGCGAAACAGTGAGTTTCGCAGCGGTTCCGCGGCGGTCTTGGGCGATCACGTGCTCAAATTTCTTCTGTGTTCTTACAATTGCCTGCATGTATTTTTAAGACCTCTAAAAATATTTTTTGAACTCATTTAAAAATCGAGAGCAAGCAAGTCCAAGGAATTTGATTTCAGGAAAAAATCTTTCGATCAAACTTCTAACTATTTGCTAACAAGCTAGTTTAGGTTTAAGTTGCTCTGATACCAGTGTAAGTCTACATCATACACCCCACGAGTCCGCGGGGTGGTGGAATACATCAAAAACGATTTTTATCACATCAAAAGATCATGTTTGGCTTTGCAACATAGACTTTAGTCACTTTAGAGTCATTATTAAACCTTAACTAGCAAAACTAAACCACATGAAGGCTTTAACTACTCGGATAGAGGGTTATACCATCGTGTCAAGTCCTTCGGTCTTCTAGTGGTTCTTTGCTCCTTGGATCGAGCTTCAACTTTGAACTCCTTTCTTTGGATTCTCTGAAACTTCAAACAAACTCGGTTGCTGGTCTCCTTTAGGTCGTAGAAGATCTATCTGAGGGCCTATGGTCAAGCTCCAACCTCAAGTGAGGTAACTTTGTATCTAATGTGCTAGATTAGATTACTAAGTAGATGTAGAGAGTGATCTACGGATTAATTAGTCTCAAAGCTCAATGGATCACAACATATGTGAAGGGATGAGCTTGAGGGAGGAGGAGATGAAACCTAGGAGAGAGAATGAGAATATGATAATGAACTAGAGAATGAGAGAAGAGAATGGCTAAGTCTCATGACAATAATTCAAGCATGGAATATTTTAGTCACAAATAATCAACCATGCTTGAATAGGAACTCCAAATGAATAAAAAAATACTAAGCCAAGCCATCAACCCATTCCTCAAGTGTCTCCTAATTTCCACCTCATTAATCCTTTAGTAAAAAAGGATAAATCAATAATGAGGTGTCTCCTTCTAGAATCTCATTCTTGTGAAATTACAAGAATGCCCTCATCGTATATACATACCCATATCCGTATTCCGAAAAATACGGATACACTGAAAAAAGTATAATCCATTAGTATAATACTAGGATCCGACTTAAACCAAAGACCAATAGTATTATCCGTTCGAACATCATCCGTGAAGCCAGTACACGTATGTGATCGAAACCCTGCCGTAAGACCATACGGCCTCTACATCGTCTTTCCTGATCCAAAAAAACCCTCTATGTGGGACTCTGAAGACTCGACAGTACGCTAGTAATGGGGTTAACCATAAATCTGTTATTGGCACTAGCTGTACGTAACGGCAACCCAGGTACATGTTTTAACGGAAGCCGATGAGCGAACTCATCTGAAACCCCAACTGATCCTGTCCGTGACAATCTCTATGCAGTTCGGTCAGTTCGTCTGAGAGTATCGCATATAAGGTCTAGGGGGTAGAGAACGTCAGACCCTAATAACCAGACAAGTCGTGTCAGTGTGGCTCAAGACCATCCGAGAATCTACTGGTCCGACCACCAGTAATTCTCAATCCACCCTGGCTAGGGACTTATAGTAATGACCAACCGATCACTGCGTGTCACGTCCCGAAAGTACGGAACATGACCGGCACTTGAACAACGAAACGTCTCGAGGCGTACGTAATCTAAGTAAACCGAAAACCCATAAATCCAAACCAAGAAAAGAAGTAGAGTGAAGGAAAACCAATTTAAAACAAGCTGTTTTAATAGCATAAGCCGAATTATGCGGTTTTTAAGAACATCAAAATTTACTGAAAATTTCGGCAGAGTCTCCTTTGTAAATACTGGCTCCCAAACGGGATACAACATGAATAGTATACGAAATCAATAAAAAGGCATCCCCAAGCGGGAGCTAGCTCTTCATCAATCGACGGTCACAACCACACAAGCAATATAATATACAACGCCAACGGCGAGGATCAAAATTCAAAAGGAAACTCAAATCCACAAGAAAACCGCAGAAAAATAACGCGTGACTCTAAGGTCAAAGGAATAACATCACTGGTCTCTATCTCAAAATAAGTACATGTTTGGTTAATGGAATTTACTAGATACAACGGAATAATATTATACAAGGTAATAGGATGGGTACGATACAAGTAAAACCCACCTATTGGCAAGTCACCCGAATGAAACTGAGCCCGCAAAGCCGTAATGAAACCTGTACGGCAAACCTGCAAGAAACTGGGGCACAACGGGGGTGAGTTGCCAACTCGTGAATAGAAAAACATCTACGCACAGAAATCACATGTATGACGCAATCCTAGGTCATACGATCATAATATATCCTCAAAAAAGTTTATAACATGCAGCCAATAACAAGGCTAGGGTAAATATCTAACCCGAGTGTAATCTCATGTGCCCGTGTCAGTGCCTCAGGTAGCAATATATCATATGAATGAGGTATGAATGTATGAAAATAGAATACATGTAAATGAAGAACTGTTTCCATAATTTAGTGAGATTTCCTTTGTATTTTTAAAATGAGGTATCATAATGAAATCAGCATAAAACAGTGCCTAGCATCGGCACAAAACGTAATCCCAATATCTCGATATCTCTGTATCACAGTCTCTGTACCTCAATATCTCAAAATCTCAATGTCTCAATCACAATATTTAGGGCGCCGTCAGTCCAGACCGGCCCCTACCATCCATCTCAAGACCACGACGGTATCCTCCGGATATCCGACGCGTCGGGTAAAATCACCGGTAGGTAGTGCTCCCCTGCCAGGCTCACATCGTCATCATCACGCGCTTCTTGCCCCGGGGTACCTTACCGGGTCCACCATGTACTCGAAACGGTTCATCCGCTTCCTCGAATCGGGTCTCGAAATCCATCAGCAAACTCATGGTGGACGACTCATACATCATGGGAAAACCGCACTTTTTATTTTAAAGAGAGAAAGAAGCTTATATAAGTTTTACGGTTTTTCCCCAAAACCAGAAAATCTCATAGAAATCCGAATCCAATCCTCAATAGCATGTAAACAGTGCATATCGGCATAAAAATCCATGAATGCGGCATAACAATGAATATTAACATGCATGAAGTAACAAGTAATATCTACAATGTCTAATCTAGCATATAAGGCGAGTACACTAATATCATGTCTAAATTATTAGCTAACAACCTATGTCAATGCAATAGTATTTCTAAAGTGTACGTGGCTTGACAATTACCGATGAAGATGTGTGTGAGCCGGCAAGTAAGTGTACGTGGTACATACGCATCATCGGTAATGGTGCTGGTGTCCTAACAGCATGATATCAATAATGGAGTATAAAACATAATATAAGCATGCGATGCGAAGCGAACCATAATAAAGAGCGGGAGCTGAATACTAGACGCAACTATAACTAATCTGCATTAACCTAATATAAGTCCTACAAATGGTGCCTTTTGAAATAACATGAATCATGGGGTTTTGAAAATAGGGGCTACGGTGTTTTTATGAAAAGATACGTCTTTTGAAATATCCGTAGGATCCCTTGGGCTGTCTTTTAAAATACCCACGATTCGTTAGTTTTTGAAATAGGTAAGAATCGAATCTAATCTAACAACTAAACTAAACTAAAGGGCTAAACTAACCAGTTGGACTACAGGTAAGGAAACCGCCTAACATCTGAGTCGATGTGTATACATACCTGTATATATATTAGTCGGTGATCCCGCTTCAATAATATCATATCCGATACCATATCTATAATCAGACATCCCAAGTCAAGAGTGCGGATCAATCATCAATATATATCTCGTACGTAAATCCGTCGTACGGCATCCCCAAATCTGGGTACGGGTCAAAGTCACATCAATCACACTATTCATTTGGTATCTTCTTTATCAAATATCATGATCCGGAATAATGTCCTACGTCTAGTACAATATTGATGCCATCTATGTATGCATGCGGGTATAAGAATTACTACGTCAGAAGACCCGCTAAAACATCATGTCGTATCTCAGTACGAACCAAATCACGTCAACGATCTCCTGGCCTCAGGCCCAATCTCATCGACTCATCTCAAATTTCAAATACTATCCTCAAATCCAGTATATGAACACATAGTCCCATACCCATGTGAACACATAAATATATATTCCCATACACGCACATATGAAATAAGGAATGTATGCAAGTATGTATATGTGTGTATGTGTAAGTGTAGTGCACCTACTACCTAAGGTTTCGTAACCATGCACCAATCCAACACCAATATCCATCTAAAATCATCAATAATAAATCCTAACAACATATCATAAATTGTTGGTGTGTATACGCATCCGTATACATCACCTCGGACTGCGGGGATGCTATATGCCATCCACCCGACTTCTCCCCGTAGATATAAATCTACTCACCTGTTCCTCGCTAGCCGGTGCCGACGTCGCCACGCGCTTGCTTGTCGTCTCGAAGTCCACATGGGGTACCTACATATCATAACGCACCGTATCACATTAAAACTAAATTCGAAATCGAAACGGCATACGAAAATCAAATCGGCACGCGTATCACGCGTAGGTCCAAACCTATCGCCTACGCATGCAAGAATAGTCAAACCAACCCTCGATGTCGATGTACAAACGTCAAACCATCGAGAAAAATCCAATCACACTCATTTGCACAATTACAAGCACTAATTATAATATAAAATAGCTTACAATTCCCAAAAACCCCAATTTCACTTAAAAAGTCGTTTTTCCGAAAATATAGCAAGCATAATTCGCCGTTTTTGTACAAAACATGATGTTTAAATGAATGTAGCGGCCAATATACTTATTAAATATCTTAAATAAGTCATAGAAACAATTTCCGGAATTTAATCTCATTAAATTCCAAAAACCCTAATATTCTAGTTTACAAAATACCCTTTTTAACAATTTCATAGCAAAAATGCACAAACTACAATTTAGGTTGGATTTCCATGAACTGAAGTGTTAAACTACACTTAATAAAGTTAATAATATGATAAAAACCCTAACCATATTTTTAATCTCATATTTCGAATTAAATCAAAAAACTAGTTTGCAACAAAAAGCTTAATTTGGACATTTTTCAAGTAACAACTTGTAATTAACAACTAGATTAGTTTTCTACAAAACTAAATATGTTAATCCACCTCACTAAACCATACACAATCAAACACAACTCATTTCCATAACAAACCCTAACTTGAAATTTTTAATCATGCAATTAAACTCACATAACCCAAATTAACACTTAATTAACTTAGCTTTAAGAAATTAAGTAACAAACTAAGCAAAAAGTTTAGAATTATACCCAAAAACATTTGAAGATCCACAAGCATCCATGGCCCTCCAAAATGCTCTCTTTTCACAAGGATCCATGCTATACGGGCTAAGCTAAAATGGGTAGGAGTCGGATTTTGGGATTTTTTTGATGGATTTTGGGGCAATTTTTGATGAAGTTTTGAAGAGAAAAGAGAAGGGAAATGGGGGGGCTGTTGCTGTAGTAGGAGAGAGGGGGTCGGCTGGAATGGGAGGGGGAGAGGAGAGAGAGGGAGGTAGAGAAAGTGGGGGGGGGGGAGAAAGTCAAGGTCAAAGCAAAATCAAAAGTCTAACTAATTTATCCATTTTCTTTTCTTTTCTTTCATTTCATTTCCTTTGAAATTCAAGTGGGGAAAAAGATAGTGGCTGCTGAATTCAGCCATGGGGAGAAGTGAATGGGGGTGTGTGGGTGTGGGTACGGGTGTGGGGTGATGAAAAATGATAAATACAATACCCCAAACATCCATTTACGCTAAAAAAAGCCTTTTTTTCTTCAATAATTTCTAAACCGTTTTGGCAAATGATTTCATTCTAAAAACCACATGATAAAATTTTATTTAATGTTTTATGATGCACAAAATTTGTTTCAACTCATTCCAATTTGTAATTTTCCCTAATTAAATGTATTAGTGACGGCTTAAAATAATAATAAAATAATATTTTTTTCAGAAAATTTGAAATTTCACCAGCGGATCAATAAACACCAAATAATAGCAATTACATAGCTAGAATATGTATATTTAATTTTTATAATAAGATATTTGTATTTTGACTTTTTACAGAAAACCCCCGTATTTTACCGATTTTTTCGAAATTTCACCGAAACGATTTTCAAAACGTTACAATCTTCCCCCCCTTAAAGAAATTTGGTCCCCGAATTTAAATTCAAACTCCCCCAAATACTAAAACAATCTAAGAAAACCCATCAAGTCGTCGGGGCTCCGAAATTGTAAATACATAAAACAAATCGTAGCGCAGCGCATGCGCTTGAAAAATGAGCATATAACTCAAATCAAAACTCCGTCAAGCATCCCGCAATCATCGGAGTCATGGAGAAGACATCAATTCCAAATCCAAATCAAAACCAATATGACATAACTCGAAACTATACATGTAAATATCGAATCTATATCTGTAAGTATCTGAAGGAAATGCATGCCAAATCTCTTTAAGTCGCTATGCAACGCGTATAACACTGCACAGTGGCGGACGTCTATCATAAGAAAATAACTATATACATATATACCTTTGTTTGAAATGTACGTTCCGCCGTTTTGGAAACAATTTAGAAGTTCTCCTTGTTTTAAACATTTCGTGTCATATCAGACACGTAGGTAAATACTGAGACTATAGCTCGCTTTATGGAAATCCTTTCAATAACTATCAATGCATGCAAAAATATATTCAGGTACTGTCCTTTGACTAGTCCTGCTCAGTACGAAAACACATAGCAATATCATAAAAACGTACTGCTCTATACGAAATCAATCTCAAAATATGCACATGAATGCTACGTGCGTCTGGTGCGCACGGAAATCAAAATCCATGAATGTGCCATAAATGCGCACAGAAACAACATCTAAGTGCATCGGGTGTGCACGAAACATCTATCGTAGGCAACATGTGTGCCTGACAGCAAAATCAGGTGCACCTGACATGCACGAAAAATTCTCAATTTAGTGCCTCTGGTGTGCACCAAAATCACCCTTCAAAACATGCGCCCAACATGCGCGAAAATCCAAATCAGGTGCATCCATCGTGCACGAAATCATGAAATCCAATATCAAGCGCCGAACGTACGCAAAATCAATCAGGTGCACAAGATGCACAAAACAAATATCGAGTATCACAATTGAAATCGAAGTCCAGTGCACACTACAAGCATATAATAACTATACAGAGGGCAGGAACCAATTCGTGTGCATGCATACGCACAAAACCAACTCAACTGTTTAAAACCGTAAAATCACAAACATGTGAAACTAAAGCACGAAAACGATATCAAGTGCAACACTGTGCAAAGATTGTAAATCCCCAATCATCAAAATCAAATCATACGAATAAATCACCCAAAACATCGAAATCAATAATGGCGGAACAGTACCGCTCAAGTGCATCCTCTAAGAATCTCGGGCCAACTGTCGCGGTCACTAGTGGGACGTCTCGTCGATGATCATGAACTCTGGCCTGCTGGTGTGCGTAACATGACCACTCCTGGGTCCAAGTCTTCTCCGTGGATTACCAATCTCACAATCCATCGGCTCATCGGCCCTGTCAAGGCAGCATATCACTGGTGTCGGCCTCTGGCTCTCTGAATGCACGTGACACATCTGATCCTGGGTGCAAATATCATTGCATCAGTGGCCTGGAAGGAATCCTGCTCACGGTCTATTCCATGCCTCGTCTCTGCCAACTGTCCGGAAGTCGTTGTCCTTTCCTATATCTACATCTTGCTCTGGAACGACTGCATACTCATCGCGACTCCTTCTGGAAGGTAAGTCCAAGTACCATGCCTCGGCATGCGCATCGCATCTCTGATGTCGGCAGAGTGGAACGTCATCTCATCTAGATCTGGTACGAACCTCTTACTCCACTTTTCTCTAATGTCGTCTGCTTTGGACTCGTCTCGTCGCGGCCGCATGGACTGAGCTCCAACGACTATCCTCGTATCTGGAGTCTCCCAAGAATGCATCTCACCACCTAGCATCCGAATTAAGTCGAGCCATCCAATTGATTCGTCAAAACCTCATAATCCCCCAAGAGCTCAACATCTTGGGTACAGTTTAATAGTATCGAGTACATACCACAGCATCGGTGGTCCAGCCGTAGAAGGGCAAACCCAAGCCTCACTAATGGCGACGCAGAACTGCCGCAAACCCTAAGGTTCAAAGGCTTTCACACGGTCATTAAGTCGAGTTAGGGTTTCATTCTTCTAGAGGGACCATAGAATTGCCTGCATGTCTTTCCGACTATCTTAAACTTGGAATAATAGGTTTCTGACATTCGATCGTCTCTGTCGACTCCCAACGTCTCCGCGTGAAGTCGTCTCTAGCTGGAATCAATCTATCTGATGACCTCGCATCGGGGTAGGCGAACGATCCACATGTCCTAGTCATTCATCCTCGATGACTAGCGACCTTCTATCATCTCTTAGTACAACTTATACTGCAATAGCTCCAACATCTAGGGCGATATCTCGTCGTTCGCAGCAATAACTGGCTCACTCGTCTGCATGCTGAACCGTGCCTCAATCATCAGGAGTAAGCAACACAGCAACGGTCATCAAAATCTGGCTGGCCTCCATCATTGGCTCAATTCTCTATTGTCGATCAGCACCTCTGAGTAACCTCATAAAGGCGATCCGCCAAACGCTCGTGGCGCGGAAACACAGTAAAAAAACACATCTCTGCAATCGTGTGTTGCCGGAATTTCGCCCTGGTCAGTCCTCATTCGTGACGAGCTTGTGCTGACTGCAACACTAGCCGTAGCTCTCCCTGCCCGTAACCGTAGCAGCAAAACCAAACTGGTACCGATGAGGCTAGATCAGGAAGGAATATAATACTGAACAAGGAAATGTACATCCTAAGGCTTCATAAGTGGAGTGGCGTGTCGTAAATATGCTGCGGAACATACCAACGGTACGTCACTCTACTTTAGTCACCTATTCCATTAACCAAGGGTCATCCTACGCTCCGAAGGTTAAAACCTAACGCTCTGATACCAACTTTGTCACGTCCCGAAAGTACGGAACATGACCGGCACTTAAACTACGAAACGTCTCGAGGCGTACGTAATCTAAGTAAACCGAAAACCCAGAAATCCAAACCAAGAAAAGAAGTAGAGTGCAGGAAAACCAATTTAAAACAAGTAGTTTTAATAGCATAAGCCGAATTATGAGGTTTTTTAGAACATCAAAATTTACTGAAAATTTCGGCAGAGTCTCCTTTGTAAATACTGGCTCCCAAACGGGATACAACATGAATAGTATACGAAATCAATAAAAAAGCATCCCCAAGCGGGAGCTAGCTCTTCGTCAATCGACGGTCACAACCACACAAGCAATATAATATACAACGCCAACGGCGAGGATCAAAATTCAAAAGGAAACTCAAATCCACAAGAAAACCGCAGAAAAATAACGCGCGACTCTAAGGTCGAAGGAATAACATCACTGGTCTCTATCTCAAAATAAATACATGTTTGGTTGATGGAATTTACTAGATACAACGGAATAATATTATACAAGGTAATAGGATGGGTACGATACAAGAAAAACCCACCTACTGGCAAGTCACCCGAATGAAACTGAGCCCACAAAGCCGTAATGAAACCTGTACGGCAAACCTGCAAGAAACTGGGGCACAACGGGGGTGAGTTGCCAACTCGTGAATAGAAAAACATCTACGCACAGAAATCACATGTATGACGCAATCCTAGGTCATACGATCATAATATATCCTCAAAAAAGTATATAACATGCAGCCTATAACAAGGCTAGGGTAAATATCTAACGCGAGTGTAATCTCATGTGCCCGTGTCAGTGCCTCAGGTAGCAATATATCATATGAATGAGGTATGAATGCATGAAAACAGAATACATATAAATGAAGAACTGTTTCCATAATTTAGTGAGATTTCTTTTGTATTTTTAAAATGAGGTATCATAATGAAATCAGCATAAAACAGTGCCTAGCATCGGCACAAAACGTTATCCCAATATCTCGATATCTCTGTATCACAGTCTCTGTACCTCAATATCTCGAAATCTCAATGTCTCAATCACAATATTTAAGGCGCCGTCAGTCCAGACCGGCCCCTACCATCCATCTCAAGACCACGACGGTATCCTCCAGATATCCGACGCGTCGGGTAAAATCGCCGGTAGGTAGTGCTCCCCTGCCAGGCTCACATCGTCATCATCACGCGCTTCTTGCCCCGGGGTACCTTACCGGGTCCACCATGTACCCGAAACGGTTCATCCGCCTCCTCGAATCGGGTCTCGAAATCCATCAGCAAACTCATGGTGGACGACTCATACATCATCGGAAAACCGCACTTTTTATTTTAAAGAGAGAAATAAGCTTATATAAGTTTTGCGGTTTTTCCCCAAAACCAGAAAATCTCATAGAAATCCGAATCCAATCCTCAATAGCATGTAAACAGTGCATATCGGCATAAAAATCCATGAATGCGGCATAACAATGAATATTAACATGCATGAAGTAACAAGTAATATCTACATTGTCTAATCTAGCATATAAGGCGAGTACACTAATATCATGTCTAAATTATTAGCTAACAACCTATGTCAATGCAATAGTATTTCTAAAGTGTACGTGGCATGACAATTACCGATGAAGATGTGTGTGAGCCGGCAAGTAAGTGTACTTGGTACATACGCATCATCGGTAATGGTGCTGGTGTCCTAACAGCATGATATCAATAATGGAGTATGAAACATAGTATAAGCATGCGATGCGAAGCGAACCACAATAAAGAGCGGGAGCTGAATACTAGACGCAAATATAACTAATCTGCATTAACCTAATATAAGTCCTACAAATGGTGCCTTTTGAAATAACATGAATCATGGGGTTTTGAAAATAGGGGCTTCGGTGTTTTTATGAAAAGATACGTCTTTTGAAATATCCGTAGGATCCCTTGGGCTGTCTTTTAAAATACCCACGATTCGTTAGTTTTTGAAATAGGTAAGAATCGAATCTAATCTAACAACTAAACTAAACTAAAGGGCTAAGCTAACCAGCTGGACTACAGGCAAGGAAACCGCCTAACATCTGAGTCGATGTACATACATACCTGTATATATATTAGTCGATGATCCCGCCTCAATAATATCATATCCGATACCATATCTATAATCAGACATCCCAAGTCAAGAGTGCGGATCAATCATCAATATATAGCTCGTACGTAAATCCGTCGTACGGCATCCCCAAATCTGGGTACGGGTCAAAGTCACATCAATCACACTATTCATTTGGTATCTTCTTTATCAAATATCATGATCCGGAATAATGTCCTACGTCTAGTACAATATTGATGCCATCTATGTATGCATGCGGGTGTAAGAATTACTACGTCAGAAGACCCGCTAAAACATCATGTCGTATCTCAGTACGAACCAAATCACGTCACCGATCTCCTGGCCTCAAGCCCAATCTCATCCACTCATCTCAAATTCCAAATACTATCCTCAAATCCAGTATATGAACACATAGTCCCATACCCATGTGAACACATAAATATATATTCCCATACACGCACATATGAAATAAGGAATGTATGCAAGTATGTATATGTGTGTATGTGTAAGTGTAGTGCACCTATTACCTAAGGTTTCATAACCATGCACCAATCCAACACCAATATCCATCTAAAATCATCAATAATAAATCCTAACAACATATCATAAATTGTTGGTGTGTATACGCATCCGTATACATCACCACGGACTGCGGGGGTGCTATACGCCATCCACCCGACTTCTCCCCGTAGATATAAATCTACTCACTTGGTCCTCGCTAGCCGGTGCCAACGTCGCCACGCGCTTTCTTGTCGTCTCGAAGTCCACATGGGGTACCTACATATCATAACGCACCGTATCGCATTAAAACTAAATTCGAAATCGAAACGTCATACGAAAATCAAATCGGCACGCGTATCAATTGTCCCGAAGAATTTGGTAGTACAATCTCCAATTCGAATCTCTGAAGATTGGCTATAATCTTCTTTTGTGCAGTCAACATCCGTATCGCTGACAACCGACTTAGAGCATCTGGCACTACATTAATTTTCCCCGGATGGTAGTTTAGATCAAGATCATAGTTAGCTATTAGCTCTAACCATCTATGATGCCTCATGTTGAGATCTTTCAGTGTGAACACATACTTTCGGCTTTTGTGATCGGCAAATACTTCTACCCCTTCACCCAATAAGTAGTGTCTCCAAATCTTCAGAGCAAAAATCACTTCTGCTAACTCCAGATCATGAGTTGGGTAGTTCTTCTCATGAGTTTTCAATTGTCTCGGCGTATAAGCTATGACCTTCCCATGCAGCATTAGAACACATCCCAAGCCTTTCCCAGATGCGTAGGTCCAAACCTATCACCTACGCATGCAAGAATAGTCAAACCAACCCTCGATGTCGATGTACAAACGTCAAACCATCGAGAAAAATCCAATCACACTCATTTGCACAATTACAAGCACTAATTATAATATAAAACAGCTTACAATTCCAAAAAACCCCAATTTCACTTAAAAAGTCGTTTTTCCGAAAATCTAGCAAGCACAATTCGCCGTTTTTGTACAAAACATGATGTTTAAATTAATGTAGCGGCCAATATACTTATTAAATATCTTAAATAAGTCATAGAAACAATTTCCGGAATTTAATCTCATTAAATTCCAAAAACCCTAATATTCTAGTTTACAAAATACCCTTTTTAACAATTTCATAGCAAAAATGCACAAACTACAATTTAGGTTGGATTTCCATGAACTAAAGTGTTAAACTACACTTAATAAAGTTAATAATATGATAAAAACCCTAACCATATTTTTAATCTCATATTTCGAATTAAATCAAAAAACTAGTTTGCAACAAAAAGCTTAATTTGGACATTTTTCAAGTAACAACTTGTAATTAACAACTAGATTAGTTTTCTACAAAACTAAATATGTTAATCCACCTCACTAAACCATACACAATCAAACACAACTCATTTCCACAACAAACCCTAACTTGAAATCTTTAATCATGCAATTAAACTCACATAACCCAAATTAACACTTAATTAACTTAGCTTTAAGAAATTAAGTAACAAACTAAGCAAAAAGTTTAGAATTATACCCAAAAACATTTGAAGATCCACAAGCATCCATGGCCCTCCAAAATGCTCTCTTTTCACAAGGATCCATGCTATACGGGCTAAGCTAAAATGGGTAGGAGTCGGATTTTGGGATTTTTTTGATGGATTTTGGGGCAATTTTTGATGAAGTTTTGAAGAGAAAAGAGAAGGGAAATGGGAGGACTGTTGCTGCAGTAGGAGAGGGGGGGTCGGCTGGAATGGGAGGGGGAAAGGAGAGAGAGGGAGGTAGAGAAAGTGGGGGGAGAAAGTCAAGGTCAAAGCAAAGTCAAAAGTCTAACTAATTTATCCATTTTCTTTTCTTTTCTTTCATTTCATTTCCTTTGAAATTCAAGTGGGGAAAAAGATGGTGTCTGCTGAATTCAGCCACGGGGAGAAGTGAATGGGGGTGTGTGGGTGTGGGTACGGGTGTGGGGTGATGAAAAATGATAAATACAATACCCCAAACATCCATTTACGCTAAAAAAAGCCTTTTTTCTTCAATAATTTCTAAACCGTTTTGGCAAATGATTTCGTTCCAAAAACCATATGATAAAATTTTATTTAATGTTTTATGATGCACAAAATTTGTTTCAATTCATTCCAATTTGTAATTTTCCCTAATTAAATGTATTAGTGACGACTTAAAATAATAATAAAATAATATTTTTTTCAGAAAATTTGAAATTTCACCAGCGGCTCAATAAACACCAAATAATAGCAATTACATAGCTAGAATATGTATATTTAATTTTTATAATAAGATATTTGTATTTTGACTTTTTACAGAAAACCCCCTTATTTTACCGATTTTTTCGAAATTTCCCCGAAACGATTTTCAAAACGTTACACTGCGCGACATCGACTCCCTATACCGGGAGAGACGAATCCCCAACAGTCGATCACTGCCTCCATGTGGCTTAGGACTGTACCCAACTAAAATCTGTTTGCACGACTCTGTTGAGCCGTGATAGGGTAGTAATCAAAGCACAGTGGGAACTCACACGAGACAAATGTCGACCTTAAGTCGACAGACAATCTGCATTCATGTCACCAGAGAACTGCTATCTGACGCTAGGTATAATACCATCTAGTCAGTTCTCGGCGAGTCCAGTCCGGCGTACTCACATACAGTGAGCACCTTTATACAATCTTAGGTGCACCTCACAATTGGTTGCGGGACCAATCCTTCTACCCTCGTCAGGGTCTAGATATGTATACACCAGTCTACTCTGGAGTAACGATGTCCAGTCTCGATACTCCTACGACTAGGGATGCTTTTAAGGATGTGCCTATAGACTACCCAGCTCCTATTAGTATGATCTCTATCACAACGTAGGTAGTAAGGCAAAGATCCTACGGGCTTTATCAACATGTATAGAAGATATGAAATACAAAGTAAAACACATCACATGTTAAGATAAAGATAAACCAAATAGCTTACAATCATATCGAGTAATATTGTCTTGTACATATATATCCCTAGAATCCTGTACAATGAAGGCCTTTAGGGCAAACGTATCCAACACCGAATGTCGTTGACATATAGCAACGAGATTTGGGATACCCCACATATTACACTTACGGTCGCCAAAAAAATGAAAAACTACGATAATTAGAATCCGCGTATCCTTAGACATCATAAATTCCGAATATCTCATATTCCAAATTTCATGCCTAACTTATAAACCTTGCATTTTAGTCTTAAATTGAAAACTCTTTTCATTAAGCTGTCGGATAATTCAACAAGATTTCCGACTAAGTGATCGCATACTATACGTTATTGCGATGGGGTTTTGATCCGAATCAAAACTCAGTGGCAATCGATCAAACGAGACTAAATAGATAGATTTACAATATACTAACTAGTTTTCACAAAAGTAATTATTGTGGATTCCAAATACCGTATCACATATCCTCAAGATCTATACGAAGCTAAAAATTTCGATCGATTTATTGAACATCCACAAATTCTAGAGACCTTAACAACTTGAGAATCATTAAAAATACCCAGAGAGTGCATGATGACCAAATGGAGTAGCACAAGAAAAATAACACCTCAACCCCACTAATTTGCCGCGGAGCCGCGGCTAAACATGGTGTTTGGCCGCGGTTCTGCAACCGTTTATTGGAGTTGGGTACTCAATTTTCTTGAGACTCTATTAAAAATCCTACACGATTTTCTGCATATTTTTAATCACCAAAATTCCAACTTTTGAAAAATCGACAGAAACATGAGAAAACCGGGTCTCGAAAATTTGATCGAACACTTTAACATCGTAAAGACCTATCCAAATGTTCTATCTTGGCTCTGATACAATGAAAGTGTTTACTAGCACCGCGACGTAGTTTAAACGAGCATCACACATGCAATTTTCAAAAATTCGTGGTGCTAATAGACACTTAACAAGATCTTAACTAGAATATTAGGGTTTTACTATGATAATATGAAAAACTAAGAGAAGGGAAGGAGGCTACAACCTTTGTAGAACGTGTCCTTCTCTTAAAATGCTCCAGGAAGTAGTCCATGCGACTCCACTTGGAGGTTGAACGAACTTGCTTCAATGACCTTCGTGTCGAAGATGATCCACCCGAAGTCCGCTAATCCAAGCTACCTCTTCACTAAACTCTTTAGTGAAGGGAACACACTACACTAGAGTGCTAATGAAGTGTAGGATGGTGAAGTAGGGGTCTTGTTTGCTCAATAGAGTTTCAAGCTCTAGGGTTCACAGCACATGTGATTGTTTATAGCTTAAAGCATGAATGAGGAAGAAGAAGGAAAATGGAGAGAGCTAGAGAGCAAGTCTAAACTCAAGTGAAGAATGATGAGGTGAAGTAAAATGGCTCTTTCTTAAGCTCACTTATTCAAGCATGGAATTGTTTGCAATAATAAATTGCAACCTTGCTTGATTAGTGAGTCAAGACCAATAAACAAATGATAAAGCCCATTTTTCACACCATACTCAAAATATCTCCTCATTTCCCACATTTTATTCTATTTTCTAAATATAGAAAATCGACCATGCTTCATATAATATATATATATATATATATTTTATGAAGAATAATTAGTAAGCTAATAATATTAGTTAATATATAATTACATCAAATATAAATATATATCATATTATTAAATCAACACTTGATTCAAAAATCCGGTTATATCACATATAACCGACTAATATCATTTATCTGTATATCTCATTATCAAATCAACACTAGATTCGATAATCCAGTTATATCACATATAACCTGACCAATAATAAATAACCGCCAAATTACAATACGGTATCTCATACCCGTATTTAATCAGGACCCCCGCACATATCAGCTTATGTGTCCTACTTCATTTCACTTGAACCAGGAAACTTCTATGTGGGACTTTAAAGACTCGTCAATACACCAGCAGTAGGTGATGATCATATCAATCACCCACAAACCGTCAGCGGTACTAGCTGGATTTAACGACTACCCAGGTATTGAGCGATTAGAAGATCAACAAGTAAGTTTGTCCAAAATCTCATGAAGCCTATAAGTAACACTTACCGTATATTCCGGTCTCTTCATTTGATATGTCGCATACCGAGTCCGGGGGTGGATACGTCAGACCCCAATAACTTGATAAGTCATGTCGATGTGTGGCCTTTAACAGTATAAGAAACTACTGATAACTCATACTAGTAAATCTCATCAACAGCCCTGGCCAGGGACTTCCAGTTATAGCCAATCTAGCATAGCGCAACATCAACTCCCAATACCGAGAGAGACAAAACCCCTCGTATCGCTCATTGCCTCCATGTGACTCGAATATGTATCTAAAATCCACCTGTTTGCATGACTCCTTTGAGCCGTGGAAGGGAGGAAACCAAAACACAGTGGGAACCACACAAGACTCTATGACGATCTGGGGTCTACACACTAACCTGTACCGGTGTCACCAGAGAACCGCTATCTGACGATATGTATTGTACCATCTAGGAGTTCTCGGTGAGTCCTGTTCGGTGTACCCATTCTAATGAGCACCTGTGTACAATCTTTGATGTCAAACACTAATGGCCATGGGATCAACCATCGCCCCCATCAGGGTCAAGAAGCGTACACACTAGTCTGCTCTGGAATTTCAATGCCCTGTCAAGATATTCCCTCGACTAGGAACAATTGAAGGATGTGCTTATGGACTACCCATGTCCCAGAAGTATGATCTACATCATAGTCGTGGTAGTCAAGCTAACATACTAAGGGATTTATCAACATGTATATGAGAGACTGAAAGTCTACGGTAGCGCCCGGGCCGTCTGTCCGAGGCCAAAAGGCGAAAATGAAAACTTTTTCTAAACTAGAAACCGGCGCTATCGCAGACTTTAATCCCGGATCGAACCACTAACCTACAACTAGCAACTAGAGAAAGGTAAGAAAAGCTATACCGATCGATATGTATCCTTCGGTCTTTAGCCACCATCCCTAGCTCCTCGCGACATCTTCGATCTCCAGTCTCCTCGTCGGAAAGGGCACCACATCTTCGTGTCTTTTTACGGGCTCCCGCTTCGTCCGAAGCAACTCGGACATGAAGTTTGCTAGCCGACATACCCAAGACGGTGTAGAGAATGTGTGTGATCACTTTGTCTCAAGCATCCATTGATTCTCAACACATGAGAGTGCATGAATGGAGGTTGAAGATGAAGCCATCAATGGAGGTTGTGAGCTAGAGGAAGAAGAAGAAGAAGAAGCCTTTCTTTTTCTAGTGTGTTATATGATAAAATTAGAGAGTGAGAAAACAATAATACAAGAGCCAACACTCACCATGGCTGCCCTTCTCTCTCATCCGCTCATTTCAACTCACAAATCAATCACATTATGTGACACAAGCACAAAGAAAGAGACCATGAGTCACCACTTGTGTATGTGTCACAATTAATGCTCCTAATCAAGATTTCTAGCTCATTATTTTCATTTATAAACATTAACCCAAATGTTTACAACGACAAAAAGATACAGCAACATCTAAACTAAACTCGTGACAGATCACAAGGATACCCCTTACCTGTATATACATACCTGCATCCGCATTCCGACTGAATGCGAATGCGATGAGACTAAAGTAATCCAACAAATCTAATACTAGGATCCGACTTAAACCAAAGCCCACTAGTATGATCCGCCCGATCATGATCTGTGCACTACTACACGTATATGATCGAACCCTGCCATATATCATACGGCCTCTACAACGTTTAGCCCGAAACTTGAGAAACTGTCTGTGGGGGACTCTAAAGACTCGTTATACTTTGGCTGTGGATTTAACCACTTTCACGTCAGTGGTACTAGCCGTATGTAACGGGCTACCAGGTATTGACCAAAAGGGAGGTCGATGAGCGAACTCATCCTGACACCCTACTGAGCCTGTCAGTGACAATATCCGTACAGTCCGGTCCGTTCGTCTATGAACATCGCATGTCGAGCCTAGGGGGTTGGTAAAAGTCAGACCCCCAAAAGCGGTACAAGTCGTGTCGGAGTGTAGCCCCGAACACACTGAGATACTACTGGAATACCTGCCAGTAAATCTCCTGCCTTGGCCAAGGACTTCGTGTAATGGCTCTCCTAGACACAGCGCGATCTCACCCCCAATACCGGGAGAGACGAAACCCCTGCCGATCCGCTCACTTCCTCCATGTGGCTCGGGACTGTACCCAACTAAAACCTGTTTGCTTGACTCATTTGAGCCATGGTAGTGTAGTAATCAAAGCATAGTGGGAACTCACACGAGACAAATGACGATCTCAGGTCGATGAACTAACCTGTACACATGTCACTAGGGAACAGCTATCGGATGTCAGGTATAATACCAACTAGGATGTTCCCGGCGAGTCCTGTCCGTTGTACTCATAACCCAATGAGCACCTGTATACATCTTAGGTGATCCAATGGACACCAATGGCTTGTGAGACCGGCCACCTCCCCTCGTTGGGGTCTCAACTGTATACACTAGTCTACTAATGGAGTATCGATGCCCAGTCTCGAAACTCCCGCGACTAGGGACCGCTTTAAGGATGTGCTTATAGACTACCCAACTCTCACGTATATGATCGCCATCATACTGCTGGTATTCAAGCAAGAATCCTAAGGGCTCTATCAATATGTAATAGTGACATGTAATGTCACCTAAAACATGTACACGATGATAAAGATAAATCAGATAGCATACTATCATCTTGAGTAAGATTGTCCTACCGGTATAGGTCCTCCCTCAATCATTGCAATCACGTGCATGTGATCCAATAATTGACTCTGAGGGCACTATAACCAACAATCTCCCACTTGCACTCAAGGCTAATTATTGCGATGTTGCATACTCACAGCCAGTGTGATACCGAACACCCAACTCCTCTACTAATCAGTTTCACAAAGCCCATTTGCGAAACTATTACATTCGATGAATAGCCTCAGTGAGTAGATCCGCCCTAATGTTTCTTTCTATGTCTCTCTTTATCTCAAGTTCGCGGAGAAAGCCATCTCCCGAAATGAGCAATACCTGTCTTAGAAAATGTCTGGATATCTGATGGGACCTAGTTCATAAATGAACTCCAAATCCAAACTTCTTAGACTATATCGTCAACTGAACTTAATCAGTATCCTGCGCCATGCCTCCCTCAGTTTCTGCTTGGACCACCTGTCCAAAATACTGCTCCTCGTCAGAGGGAAAATTATAACTCTGATAGTCACTCTGTCATTCAGGTCACCTTAGAAGCCTGGAATGATAACTGTCTCCTAAAAGAGGCAGTTGTTATCATATCCCTAGAATATCCACTTATGTTCTAAAACTGCTTCCGAACGTTTCTCCAGGATAGGATTAATATCAACTTATTGTATCTAGTGCAAAAACAACATCTGGTGCGGTACTTGATATCTCATGATTGACCCAATTGCCTAAGCAAGTGATATGCCAACCATGCACATCCCTCTCCCCTTTAGCCTGTAAGATACCTTTAGAGTGGGTGACTCCATCACCTGCAGGTACACTACCATGCCAGGAGTTGTCCTTTCTAAAGCACCTTTAGAATGTTGTCTAAGTACCCAGATTGGGAAAACTACCCAAATCTAGATCTAAAACCATAGATCTAGTAACCAGAATATCTGATATTATATCCAAGTCCTATGTGGAAAAACCACTGTGTGACAACCAAAGTATAACCGATCGTAGTATAGGAATTTCACTTCCTACTCTGTATATGTCATCCAAATACCAGGACATCACACCCTACTACTTTCTTAACAGATCCATCCGCTATTCTAATGAAGTCAAACCTATGACTGACACATCAGAAATAGATGATCTATCTCCGCTATATCTGCTTTAGTCCATAAATAGACATAAGCTACTTGTCCACTATGCTTCCGCTGCTCCCACTGACTACGACAACCCTCTGGCAGAGTCATATACACGTATACTTCTAGAGCTAGTTTAGAACGACGCTATACTCATCCTCTTGCCGGGTCTCATAGCTTGGAACAACAGTAATGTCAAGTCTGGATACACATGAACCTTCTTGTCACCGTCTTTGAGCATACCGAAGTACCTCTCGAGTGCCTGAGGTTACCCACCTTATCTGCGGAGTGGCCAATGGAATGTCAAACCAGATTGAATCTTTAGGTTCTTATAAAATTTTCAGTAATCGTTTGTGAATCTGGAATCACTTCCAATTTTACCATACTCCCACTACTGTTTTCTGAAAAAGAATCCATTTTACTCAAACTGTGGCGAGTCAAGAACAATTTCACTATTGATCTTCCAGATGGTAGAAAATCAACCCTCGTCATAGCCCGGGTCAATCCACAAACAGCCATTATAGAAACGTGCCTTGAGTTATCCAGAGTCTGGTTTTAAGCATAAGCCGGACAACTCTACGTACCTTAAATTGTTAAGATATGAACTATTCTATATCCAATATAGAAACAGAGGCACTGATTTAATTGGAACCAGATTCAAATCATGCAGCTGTCTCGAGTGCATGTCAACTAAATGGAGAGAGGCCGATCAGCATTACTTAACTTAGGAGTGCTTCCAGTTATGAGCAACCTGAAAGTGAAGTAATTTCTCTTAATCATTACTATTAACTGAATACCATACACAAGTATCTACATCTTCGATCACCTTGAAGAATCCTGATACTTGCAATACCTGGTTCTCTACTTTATTCATATACCTATAACTTCTCAAAACTTGGACATTGCATTTCTACGAAACACATGTCTAAGAACTAGAGAAGTCACAAGTAAACAGAATATAGTACGAGTACCAACCCCTCTGTCCTAATGGACACTGGACAACATACAATACTCTGTATAAGTCCCGTGAGTCTAATAACTCATTCCCTGTGTGTCGTAGGTTGAAAACTGTACTTAAGGTTAAGAAGAATTAGACCACTGTTTAATGCTCCTTACCTAACCATCCACTGATATAGGTAAATGTCATAGACATAATTTCAAAAAGTTATACCTCACTTTATAAAAATAAACGTACAGATATATCAATTTGAAATTGGTGCATAACAACGGATATTTAAAACCAAATATTTGCTGTCCGTCAAACTACCCAGGCGATTTCCTCAAATATCACCAATTACAACAAATCCCGATATAATGAGGATGATCACCAAATTCCTAATAACTTACTCCCACTCATCATCTGTAAAACCATACAGATGTGAGAATCAAACCGGGTTAATACATACCCTGGGGCAAGGGCTAATGGGGAAATCAGCTTTCCTTTAACAATACACAGTGAAACTGAAACATATAAATGTTTCGAAGGGGTATCCGGGTATTCTTAGTAATGCCTCTTCCATTATCACATTCACAACTGTAACCGTATATTTCTTTGCCATCTCTCCAAATCTCTTTATATGTCTTTAGTCATTACCTTCTGTACACCACCTTTAGGCCAAATGGTTTTCTTCCTTCCCTACCATTCGGCACCAGCCTATGGTTTGCAAGATGACTATCCAATAAGCATAATGGGTGTACTCTTCTAACCCTAGGAGTACTCGTAACCTGAGAGAAGGTGAAGATAAAAGACAACTGAATAAAACCTTATTCCTATTTCTCCTGAACCAGAATCCATCCCCGGACTAGAACAAGTTCCTTCGAGTTCGTATATAACCATACGATGGAGTATCCAATAAACTTGTTGGAGATAGTGCCCTCAGAGTCAATTATTGGATCACAGGCACGTGATTGCAATGATTGAGGGAGGACCTATCCCGGTAGGACAGTCTTGCTCAAGATGATAGTATGCTATCTGGTTTACCTTTATCATCGTGTACTGCTTTAGGTGACCGGACAGGTCGCTATTGCACGTTGATAGAGCCCCTAGGATTCTTGCTTGACTGCCAGCAGTATGAGGGCGATCATATAAGTGAGAGCTGGAGTCTATAAGCACATCCTTAAAAGGTCCCTGGTCGTGGGAGTTTCGAGACAGGGCATCGATTCTCCAGAGTAGACTAGTGTATACAGTCGAGACCCCGACGAGGGGCGGTGGCCGGTCTCACAAGCCACTGGTGTCAGTTGGTTCACCTAAGATGTATACAGGTGCTCATTGGGTTATGAGTACACCGGACAGGACTCGCCGGGAACATGCTAGTTGGTCTTATACCTGACGTCAGATAGCAGTTCCCAGGTGACATGTGTACAGGTTAGTTCATCGACCTGGGGATCGTCATTTGTCTCGTGTGAGTTCCCACTGTGCTTTGATTACTACCCTACCAGGCTCAAAGGAGTCGTGCAAACAGGTTTTAGTTGGGTACAGTCCCGAGCCACATGGAGGCAGTGAGCGGATCTTCAGGGGTTCGTCTCTCCCGGTATTGGGGGTGAGGTCGCGCTGTGTCTAGGAGAGCCATTACACGAAGTCCTTGGCCAAGGCAGGAGATTTACTGGTAGGTATTCCAGTAGTATCTCAGGGTGTTCTGGGCTACACTTCGACACGACTTGTACCGCTTTTGGGGGTCTGACTTTTACCCACCCCCTAGGCCCGCCATGCGATGCTCATAGACGAACGGACCGGACTGTACGGATATTGTCACTGACAGGCTCAGTAGGGTGTCAGGATGAGTTCGCTCATCGACGTCCCTTTTGGTCAATAGCTGGTGGCCCGTTACGTATTGGCTTATACCTCTGACGTGCTAGTGGTTAAATCCACAGCCATTGTATTGACGAGTCTTTAGAGTCCACCACACTTTCAGTTACTCAGGCTTTCGGGCGAAATGCTTTAGAGGCCGTATGGAGATATGGCAGGGTCCGATCAGATACGTGCGGTATTGCACGGATCAGGATCGGACGGTTAGTACTAGAGGCCGTATGGATATATGGCAGGGTTCAATCAGATACGTGCGGTATTGCACGGATCAGGATCGGACGGTTTTTACTGGCCGGTTTTGGTTTAAGCCGGATCCTAGTATAGTACTGTGTAGATTTGTCTCATTGCATTTGTATCCGGTCGGAATACAAATGCGGGCATGTATGTGCAGTAGCGGGGTTTTCCTGTAATTTATTACGGGACCAGTTTTCTGGAGTTGCCAGTTTGCATTCCGTTCCGGCCGGTTTTTCCTTTGTTCTTTCCCGGCCAGACTTTTCCGATGGAGGGGGTTATTTGCAATTGTGCAAATAACATTTGTGGAGGGGGTTTCTTGCAAATGTATTCATTATGATAGGATAAGCACCCTTGCTTTTTCATGATGGTTTTTGCATTAATGAGATTTGATGTTGTTATGGAGTTGATGTGAGGTTTTCCTTTTTGCATGGGGTCACCCTCCACCTTTACCTACACTCACCTCCCTTAGTTGATTCTCTCCACCATTCACACAAATTAGAGGCCGGCCACATTTTTGTAGAGGGGGGAGAAAAATGAGAGGGTTTCATTTTGATGAGGATAATTTGGTTCATCTCATTTTTCCTTGCTACACACATTCTAGCTCTACTTGAAAATTCCATTCCTCCATCAAGGCAACTACAAACCCCAAATGAGACTAGCATGATCTACACCATATTCTATAGCAAATCTTGGGCACGTCGACTTGCCAGCTTCGTGCCCGAGTTGCCTCGGTACTGAGGTGGGAGCCCGTAAAAGATGCAGACGATGTGGTGCCCTTCCGGCAAGGAGGCGACGACCGGAGTTTCCGCGAGAGATCGGGATGACGACGAGAAGACCGGAGGACTCGGATCACTCGGTATATCTCTAACCCTTCTTTTAGTTAGCTAGATCTAGTTTAATGGCCCGATCCGGGGTTTAGTGCGCGGTGGTGCCGGTTTTCTAAGTTCGCAAAATTAAAGTTTATCACCGCTTCCGCTTTTGGCCGTCGGATTGACGGCCGGGGCGCCGCCGTGCACTTACAGTGGTATCAGAGCCTTGCCATTAACTTCGTCTATCTTTGTTTGATGTGTTTGCATTTCCGATCGACCAAAATTCCAAAAAACCACATTTTCCTCACATCAGTTTTCTGTCGAATTTTTCCTGGCTCTAAAAATTTTTCAGGTTGTAGAAAACTGATGTACAAAAAGTTCTAAGAGTTCTGGGAAAATACGAGACATTGATCTCTCAAGTAAAGCGCGGAACCGCGGCAAAACCCCCCTTGTTGCCGCGGTTCCGCCGCCGTGTTGAGGGATCAATGTGTCAAAATTTTCCCATGGGCAGGTGGGCTGAAAATAGGGGTTTTGGAATATTAAAATTAGGCCCAGAATTTCTGTGAGTGCTACAGTATTGCTTGGGGGCCCACTTGTTAATTTTTGATCGATCGGATATTTTAAACACATTTTTTCACAGTATTTACATTATATCTGCGACCGTGAATGTCACTTGATCGGTAAATCCTGTCTAACTGCTATAGCCCGGTTAGACGGATTTGCGAACGTGACTTTCACGTTGATGTTCTGTGTTTTTGCTGTGATGTTGCGGATCGGTCGTGGGGGATAGCCTGGATGCAATGCTAGTACAGTTTTGTTGTATTATGTACATTTGATATTGCGGGGCGAGCGTCCGACATGTGGACTGCCGTCACTGCCTGTTTGTATTATTCTTTTGGGGCACGACCTGGTTGCGGTCGATGTACCCGTTGTATGTATATTTTACTTTCTGTACTAGGATTACCCCGCGGAGGGGTGCACGGATAGCCGGGTTCTAGAGGGCAACGGGCCCGCATCTCATGGCATTGAGACGGAGGGGGCTTCACTCTGGAATTGGCGGGCTATTCGCCGCACTCGTAGGGGGTACAGGTTGACCCAGGAGGGGTGCCCAAGTTACCGGATTCCGTGAAGTGCTGGGTGGTCCATTCACGGTGCTGAAGGGGGATGCCTCGCTTCAGGTTTTGGCGGGTAACTTGCCGCGCCCGTAGGGGTCTAGGATTTCATTGCACAGGCTATCCACACGACCAGGGGAACGTCGGGTTTCAGTAGTGGCTCTATGAAACCCGGGGATCCCAGATATCTGTATTGTTCTGTGATGCTGTACATTTCTGTGATGTTGCATTTTTATCACGCCTTGAGCGAAATACTATATATTGGTATATATATTAGTAGATGCTGTATATGTTTTTCATCCCCGCTAGTCGAGTCCCCCGCTCTGCCGTTAGTTAGCTAACCTAACGGGTAATGACGGGACCCAGTGGCGAATGCGGATGGCATATACGTACATCAGTATATTTTCGTTCTTTGTGGTGTGATCAATTGATGGGACTGCGTTGATTCGGATCAATGCAAGTTAAAACAAACCTATTCTGATGTTGTTGGAACACTTTTCAAAAAGTTGTTATTGCAAAGACGTTCACTTTTGTTTTGCATTGTGGTATTCATTTGGAATATCCTGCTCCTCAGTCGACAAGGCAAGGGCCGAGATCCCTTCACCGGGAGTGACCCCTTGGACAGAAGTTTGCGTCAGGGCATTAACTTCACTATAGCCGATTACTTTTACTTTGCATCGTGGTATTCAGTTGGAATATCCTGCACCTCATTCTACGGGGAAAGAGCCGAGATCCCTTCACCGGGAGTGACCTCTTTAGTAAAGGTTTTCGTCACTATATTTTCTAAAAAGCTATCCGTTCCTTCAACGATATCAAGTTCATTACGTTAAAGGTTTTCTCCAGAAACCATTCGTAGCCCTCCGTCGTTTCATATGGGTAGTCAATAGTATTCAAGCTGTGTTTGTTGGCCAAAGTCAAGGCACAGTGTTTGGTAGCTGTTGGTTATTCATATGCAGCATAGATAGATGCGTTGGTTTGGGGCCGTCGTATAGCCTTGTTGGCCAAAGTCAAGGGCTTGTACGGGTGGGCTCAAATTAACCTGGAGAATGACGGGCAGAACTTGACATGTGACTTATGATTTGTTGGCCAAAGTCAAGGTCATAAGTGCATGGGGTAAAAATCCACATCGGGAGTTTCAAAAGAACCGAAACTTGCCAGATATGCGCATACCTTCTGGAGTGTGATGATGTGAGCGGATTACGTCACGTTATCATGCGATGAGAGTTGGATCCTGATTCCCACTGATGAGTTAGTTTACTCCTCGGGTATCCCCGATTAATTCTTCTTTTAGGTTTGGAGGAGAATTTGAGGTACAGTGGGAGGTTTCCAGATTAGATAAATTGGTAACCATTCTGATCTAGGTTAGAGTGCACGCTGAGTGTTTCTTTTCTCTCTCTCTTTGGCAGCGATCATTGACCCGACCCTAAGACTATGACTCAGAGACCCAGTTAACCGAACCTTCTTCACACTGGCTTTTGTATTGTCAGAGTTGCAGACCTCATTGCCACTCCTACTTTTACCCTTTTCTCCAGGACACCCCGTATTACTACGAACGTCCACTTCCATTGGACAAAACCATCGTATGGTTAGATACGAACTCGAAGGAATTCGAGGATGGTTTCCGGTTCTGGAGAAAACGGATAGGATTATTCAGTTGTCTTTTCCCTTTTACCTTCTCTCAAGTTGTGAATACTCCTTGGTTTAGGAGATAGTACACCTATTATGCAAATTGGATAGTCTTCTTCCAAACCTTAGGCTGGTGCCGACCGGTAGGGAATGAAGAAAACCAATTAGCCTAAACGGTGTGCAGAAGGTATTAAGATTAAAACAAAGCAAGGGATTAGTAAGAGGGCAAAGTAAATTGCGACTGATATTCACGACCAAACCAAGTATTTCTTCGCCAATCCTAAATCACCTTTGTATTTCTCCAGGACACTCTGTATCACTACGAAGATCCACAGTTTATTGGATAATCTATCGTATGGTTATATACGAACTCGAAAGGAACTTGTTCCAGTTCGGGGATGAATTCTGGTCCAGGAGAAATAGGAATAAGGTTTATTCAGTTGTCTTTTATCTTCACCTTCTCTCGCATTGCGAGTGCTCCTAGGACTAGGACAGTACACCCATTATGCTTATTGGATAGTCTTCTTCCAAACCATAGGCTGGTGCCGAACGGTAGGGAAGGAAGAAAACCAATTGGCCTAAAGGGGTGTGCAGAAGGTAATGACTAAAGACATATAAAGGGATTTGGAGAGGTGGCAAAGAATTATACGGTTATAGTTGTGAATTTGGATAATGGAAGAGGCATTACTAGGAATACCTAGATACCCCATCGAAACATTTCAATGTTTCAAGATTTCACTGTGTACTGTTAAAGGAAAACTGATTTCCCGATTAGACACTTGCTCCAGGGTATGTATTTACCAGATATGATTCTCACATCTGTATGGTTTTACAGATGATGAGTGGGAGTAAGTTATTGGGAATAGGGTGATCATCCTCATTATATCGGGATTCGTTGTAATCGGTGATATTTGAGGAGATCATCTGGGCTGTTTGCCGGTCGGCAAATATTTGTTTTTGAATATCCGCTGTTGTGCACCAATTTCAAATTGATATATCTGTACGTCTATTTTCATAGAGTGAGATATACCTTTTGATATTATGTCGATGACATTTACCTATATCAGTGGATGGTTAGGTAAGGAGCATTAAACAGCGGTGTAATTCTTCTTAACCGTAAGTACAGTTTTCAACCTACGACACACAGTGAAAGAGTTGTTAGACTCAGCGGACTTATACAGAGTATTGTATGTTGTCCAGTGTCCATTAGGACAGAGGGGTTGGTCCTCATACTATATTCTGTTTACTTTTAACTTCTCTAGTTCTTAGACATGTGTTTCGTAGAAACACAGGGTCCAAGTTTTGAGGAGTTATAGGTATTTGAATACAGTAGTGAACCAGGTGTAGCAAGTATTGGGATTCTTCAAAGTGATCGAAGATGTAGATATTTGTGTATGGTATTCAGTTGATAGTAATGATAAAGGGAAATTGCTTCTCTTTCAGGTTACTCATAATTGGAAGCATTCCTAAGTTGAGTAACGCTGATCGGCCTCTCTCCATTTAGTTGACATGCGCTGGAGACAGCTGCATGATTTGAATCTGATTCAATTAAATCAGTGCCTCTGGTTCTATATTGCATATAGAACAGTTCATATCTTAACGATGTTAAGGTACGGGGAGTTGTCCGGCTTATGATTAAAACCAGACTCTGGATAACTCAAGGCACGTTTTTGTAATGGCTGTTTGTGGGTTGACCCAGGCTATGACGAGAGTTGATTTTCTACCATCTGGGAGATCAATAGTAATATTGTTCTAGACTCGCCACAGTTTTAATAAAAATGGATTTTTTTCAAAAACAGTAGTGGGAGTATGGTAGAACTGGAAGTGATTCCAGAACCGCAAACGATTACTGTACATTTGATAAGGAACCTAAAGATTCAATCTGATTTGACATTCCATTGGCCACTCCGAAGATACGGTGGGTAACTTCAGGCACCCGAGAGGTACTCCGGTAGCCTCAAGGACGGTGACAGGGAAGTTCTTGTTTACCCACACTTGCCATTGTTGTTGTTCCAGGCTGCGATACCCGGCAGGAGGATGAGTATAGCGTCGTTCTAAACTAGCTTTAGATGTACACATCTATATGACTCTGCCAGAGGGTTGTCGTAGTCAGTGGGAGCAGCCGAAGTATTGGTGGACATCAGGCTTATGTCTATTTATAGACTAAAGCAGATATAGCGGAGATAGATCATCTATTTCTGATGTGACAGTCATAGGTTTGACGTCATCAGAATAGGGGATGGATCTGTTGAGAAGGTAGTAGGGTGTGATATCCGGGTTTTGGATGATATACACAAAGTAGGAAGTGATATTCCTATACTACGATCGGTTATATTTTGGTCGTCACACAGTGGTTTTTCCACATGGGACTTGGACATTATATCAGACATACTGGTTATTAGATCTATGGTTTTAGATCAAGATTTGGGTGGTTTCACAATCAGGGGGCTTTGACAGCATTCTAAGAGTATTTAGAATGGATGACTCCTGGCACGGTAGTGTACCTGCAGGTGATGGAGTCACCTTCTCTAAAGGTGTCTTGTAGACTAAAGGGGAGAGGGATGAGCATGATTGGCAGATCACTTGCTCAGGCAATTGAGTCAATCATGAGATGTCAAGTACCACACCAGATGTTATTCTTGCACTAGATGCAATAAGTTGATATTGATCCAATCCTGGAGAAACAGTCGGAAGCAGTTTTAGAACATAAGTCGATGTTCTAGGGATATGATAACGACAGCCTCATTCGGGAGACAGTTATCATTCCAGGCTTCCAAGGTGACATGGACGACAAGGAGGTTGTCAGAGTTATAGTTTTCCTTCTGACGAGGGGCAGTATTTTGGACAGGTGGTCCAAGGCAATACTAAGGGTGGCATGGCGCAGGATACTGATTAAATTCAGTTGACGATACAGTCTAAGAAGTTTGGATTTGGAGTTCATTTATGAGCTTGGTCCTATCAGACATCCAGACATTCTAAGACAGGTATTGCTCATTTCGGGAGATGGTTTTCTCCGAGAACTTGAGATATAGAGAGACATAGAAAGAAATTTCTAGGCGGATCCACTCACTAGGGCTATTCCTCGAACGCAATAGTTTCGCAAACGGATTTTGTGAGACTGACTAGTAGGGGAGTTGGGTGTTCGGTATCACACGGGCTGTGAGTATGCGACATCGCAATAATTAGCCTTGAGTGCAAGTGGGAGATTGTTGGAGATAGTGCCCTCAGAGTCAATTATTGGATCACAGGCACGTGATTGCAATGATTAAGGGAGGACCTATCCCGGTAGGACAGTCTTGCTCAAGATGATAGTATGCTATCTGATTTACCTTTATCATCGTGTACTGCTTTAGGTGACCTGACAAGTCACTATTGCACGTTGATAGAGCCCCTAGGATTCTTGCTTGACTGCCAGCAGTATGAGGGCGATCATATAAGTGAGAGCTGGAGTCTATAAGCACATCCTTAAACGGTCCCTGGTCGTGGGAGTTTCGAGACAGGGCATCGATTCTCCAGAGTAGACTGGTGTATACAGTCGAGACCCCGACGAGGGGCGGTGGCCGGTCTCACAAGCCACTGGTGTCAGTTGGTTCACCTAAGATGTATACATGTGCTCATTGGGTTATGAGTACACCGGACAGGACTCGCCGGGAACATGCTAGTTGGTCTTATACCTGACGTCAGATAGCAGTTCCCAGGTGGCATGTGTACAGGTTAGTTCATCGACCTGGGGATCGTCATTTGTCTCGTGTGAGTTCCCACTGTGGTTTGATTACTACCCTACCACGGCTCAAAGGAGTTGTGCAAACAGGTTTTAGTTGGGTACAGTCCCGAGCCACATGGAGGCAGTGAGCGGATCTTCAGGGATTCGTCTCTCCCGCTATTGGGGGTTAGGTCGCGCTGTGTCTAGGAGAGCCATTACACGAAGTCCTTGGCCAAGGCAGGAGATTTATTGGTGGGTATTCCAGTAGTATCTCAGGGTGTTCTGGGCTACACTCCGACACGACTTGTACCGCTTTTGGGGGTCTGACTTTTACCCACCCCCTAGGCCCGCCATGCGATGCTCATAGACGAATGGACCGGACTGTACGGATATTGTCACTGACAGGCTCTGTAGGGTGTTAAGATGAGTTCGCTCATCGACGTCCCTTTTGGTCAATAGCTGGTGGCCCGTTACGTATTGGCTTATACCTCTGACGTGCTAGTGGTTAAATCCACAGCCATTGTATTGACGAGTCTTTAGAGTCCACCACACTTTCAGTTATTCAGGCTTTCGGGCGAAACGCTGTAGTGGCCGTATGGAGATATGGCAGGGTCCGATCAGATACGTGCGGTATTGCACGGATCAGGATCGGACGGTTAGTACTAGAGGCCGTATGGATATATGGCAGGGTTCGATCAGATACGTGCGGTATTGCACGGATCAGGATCGGACGGTTTTTACTGGCCGGTTTTGGTTTAAGCTGGATCCTAGTATAGTACTGTGTAGATTTGTCTCATTGCATTTGTATCCGGTCGGAATACAAATGCGGGCATGTATGTGCAGTAGCGGGGTTTTCCTGTAATTTATGACGGGACCAGTTTTCTGGAGTTGCCAGTTTGCATTCCGTTCCGGCCGGTTTTTCCTTTGTTCTTTCCCGGCCGGACTTTTCCTATGGAGGGGGTTATTTGCAATTGTGCAAATAACATTTGTGGAGGGGGTTTCTTGTAAATGTATTCATTATGATAGGATAAGCATCCTTGCTTTTTCATGATGGTTTTTGCATTAATGAGATTTGATGTTGTTATGGAGTTGATGTGAGGTTTTCCTTTTTGCATGGGGTCACCCTCCACCTTTACCGACACTCACCTCCCTTAGTTGATTCTCTCAACCATTCACACAAATTAGAGGCCGGCCACATTTTTGTAGAGGGGGGAGAAAAATGAGAGGGTTTCATTTTGATGAGGATAATTTGGTTCATCTCATTTTTCCTTGCTACACACATTCTAGCTCCACTTGAAAATTCCATTCCTCCATCAAGGCAACTACAAACCCCAAATGAGACTAGCATGATATACACCACATTCTATAGCAAATCTTGGGCACGTCGACTTGCCAGCTTCGTGTCCGAGTTGCCTCGGTACTGAGGTGGGAGCCCGTAAAAGATGCAGACGATGTGGTGCCCTTCCGGCAAGGAGGCGACGACCGGAGTTTCCGCGAGAGATCGGGATGACGACGAGAAGACCGGAGGACTCGGATCACTCGGTATATCTCTAACCCGTCTTGTAGTTAGCTAGATCTAGTTTAATGGCCCGATCCGGGGTTTAGTGCGGGGTGGTGCCGGTTTGCTAAGTTCGCAAAATTAAAGTTTATCACTGCTTCCGCTTTTGGCCGTCGGATTGACGGCCGGGGCGCCGCCGTGCACTTACAAAACTGTGGATCTTCGTAGAGATACGGGGTGTTTCGGAGAAATACAAAGGTGAAGTAGGAGTGGCGATGAAATACTTGGTCTGGTTGTGAATAGCAGTCGCAATTTACTTTGCCTTCGAACTAATCCCTTTATTTGTCTTTACTTAATACCTTCTGTACACCTTTTAGGCTAAATGGTTTTCTTCATTCCCTACCGTTTGGCACCTGCCTATGGTTTGGATGAAGACTATCCAATCAGCGTAACAGGTGTACCGTCCTAATCCAAGGAGCACTCGCAACCTGAGAGAAGGTAAAAGGAAAAGACAATTGAATAGTCCTATTCATTTTCTCCAGAACCGGAAACCATCCTCGAATCTAGAACAAGTTCCTTCGAGTTCGTATATAACCATACGATGGTTTTATCCAATGGAAGTAGATGTTCGTATTAATACAGGGTGTTCTGGAAAAAAAGGGTAAACGTAGGAGTGGCAATGAGGTATGCAACTCAGACAATCCAAAAGCCAGTGTTTTAAGAAGGTTCGGTTAACTTGGTCACTGAGTCATAGTCTAGGGTCGGGTCATGGTCGCTGCCAAAGAGAGAGAGAAAAGAAACACTCTGCGTGCACTCTAACCTAGATCAGAATGATTATCAATTTATCTAATCAGGAAACCACCTACTGTAACCTCAAATTCTCCTCCAAACATGAAAGAAGAATTAGTTGGGATCACCCGAGGAGTAAACCAACTCATCAGTGGGAATCGGGATCCAACTATCATCGCATGATGACGTGATGGAATCGACTCACGTTATCACACTCCAGAAGGTATGCGCATGCCTGGCAAGTTTCAGTTTCTTTAGAAACTCCCGATGTGTGTTTTTACCCCTAGGACCCAAGTGACCTTGACATAGTCAACAAATCAAAGAGTCCTAGTCAAGTTCAACTCGTCATTATCCTAGATTGCATTAAACCCACCCGTACGAGCTCTTGACGCAGTCAATAAGGCCGCACGACTGTCCTAACAAATTGTAGGGTTCCTAGGCACTCTAGTGAAGTCTCACAAGTGATCAAACATGCCAATTTATAAAATTCTAGGTGCCGAGAGACCCGACTACGGATCGTTTGCTAGAAATTTAGGCGAAAAAGCTAACTAGTTAACAATTAACTAAGAGATACGGAAATACAACCTTCGTAGATCCGTTCCACCACCTCCACGGCTCCGCAATGAAGTCCCCTCGCTGTCCAAATCATGTCTTGGGCTCTAGCGTCGGCATCATCGAAGAATGGGCGAGCTTGATCGTCGGTTCAATGCCGAAGATGATCTACGTCGAGGTATCGCAAGAACAAGCTCCAACTTCATCAAGCTTTGAAAACTTGTGAAGGAAACACCCTATACTACTTGGCAAGAGGTAGAGGATGAAGAAATAGGAGTTGGGTTCACTTTAGATTTAGATTTCTCACACTTTTTCAACACTTGCCATTGGAGTAGCAAGCTTTTCCATGGAAGAAGAAGATGAAGAAGAAGAAGATATGATAAGTTATTCCTTAAAAGAAAAATAAAATAAATGAATACTTATCATCTCTTTGACCATGGTTTAGTGTAGAGTTTTAACTAAGGTTAGAGAGTGGTTAGGGTTAGATAAAAGACAAGAATGGTGGACTAAGTTCAAAGCTTCAAGAAGCTTTCAAGTAAAAACAAAAACTAGCAACCATTCTTATCTCTTTATCTTTTCTTTTTCCAAAATAAACAAAAGGAATAAATAAATGATTAAGTAAATGAAAAAGAAACCCTAATCACTAATTAACCATGGTTTAACACTTTACACAAAACCAAGCTAGAATGTATCATCAAACATGATACAATCATGTGCACAAAACTATATCGAATATACAATGTGCACATCCGCGAGAGAAAATCCATTTAAAGTGAACCGATACTAGTTAATGCAAAGCAATATATCAAATATATAATTATGTATTAAATCATTAAATCAACACTTGATTTAACGATCCGGTCATATCGCATATAACCGGCTAGTATCCAATGTGTCGGCTTATCGAATCAATCCTTGATTCGATAACTAGGTTATATCGCATATAACCATTCGATACATTGATCGCGAGAATAGAATACGGTATCATATACACGCATTATTCTCGGTCCCGCACATATCTCATATGCGCTCCTATTTCGTTTCGCTTGAGCTAGGAAACCTCTGTGTAGGACTCTAAAGACTCGTCAATACGCCGGTAGCAGATGATGATCATATCAAACATCTGCAAGCCGCAAGCGGTCTGTTAAATGTAACGGCCACCCGGGTATTGAGCGATCAGAAGATCGACGAGCAAGCCCGCTCACACTCCTGCGAATCCAACCAGTAACACTTACCGTATAGTCCGGTCTGTTCGTCTGATATGTCGCATATCTCGCCTAGGGGTGGTAAACGTCAGACCCCAATAGCTCGATAAGTCATGCCGACTTGAGGTCCATAACATTCGTGAAACTACTGATAACTCTTACCAGTATATCACAGCAACCCTGGCCAGGGATTTCCTGTTATGGCCAGTCGAGCATAGCACAACATCAACCCCCAATACCGGGAGAGACGAATCCCCTCCTATCGCTCATTGCCTCCATGTGAATCGGGACTGTACCCAAAAACCACCTGTTTGCACGACTCAGTAGAGCCGTGGTAGGGTGGAAATCAAAGCACAGTGGGAGACACACAAGACTCTATGACGATCTCGGGTCTACAGACTAAGCTGTACCAGTGTCACCAGAGAACTGCCATCTGACGTGAGGTATAATACCATCTGGGAGTTCTCGACGAGTCCGTTCAGTGTACCCAGTCTCCACTGAGTACCCGCATACCATCTTCGATGTCAAACACCAATGGATATGGGATCATCCATCGCCCATCGCATGGGTCGTGAAGATATGCGCTAGTCTACTCTGGAATATCGATGCCCCGTCTCGATATTCCCTCGACTAGGAACATTTCAAGGATGTACTCATGGACTACCCAGGCCCCACTAGTATGATCTACATCATAGTCCTGGAAGTCGAGTACATATCCTAAGGGCTTTATCAACATGTAATCAGAGAGACAGAAAGTATACATGTTAAGTTAAAGTGCAACCAGATAGCGTACTATCATGTCGAGCAAGAAAGTCCTTCCTATATATGTCCTAGCATCCACTACAATATACATCCAATGTACAGTAATGGCCTCTAGGGCATACATATAACTAACAATCTCCCACTTGCACTAGGGCCATCTGTAGCAGTGGTTGCAGTATCACATACTCAACCATCCCCTAAAGGTCTCTCTTTGGGAAAAGGCCTTCGTGTGTGGATCCGCCGTGTTGTCCTCTGAGTCTACTCTCCTAACCTCGATCAACTATCTCCATGATCAAGTGATGCTTCCTCAGAATTTGTCTGGGTCACTGATGGGACCAGGGTTCCAGGGTCGAAGCCACGCTTCCATTGTCATACAATGGCAGGAACCTAGTTCATCTTATGAACCAATATACACCCAAACAGCCTCTTTGGTAGTATCTTTAATAGCGATGTTACCAGCCTTTATCGTCTAGTTTGCCACGGTATCGAGCTTGGAACTCTTCCAACATACCGTCCCTTTACTGAGGGTAAAGACAATGCCCGTGACTGACATTCAGTCGTCTTTATCACCCTGGAACTCTTCCAGTGATTTTCCCTAGGATCGATTGATACCATCTCACTACACCCAGTGAGGATCCTAACATCCAATTACATCTATCTCATAGATGAAAACTCAGGATTTAGGAGGTATCACTTTGATCCTATTTGGAGAATCCTTGTGATAATAGGAGATTGACCGATCGTAGTATAGGAAACTCTCTTCCTATCAAGAGTATGTTGTCTTCATACAATACGAGGATGACCACCTTACTCTCTACTACCCTTTTGTATATACAAGGTTCGTCTACCATTTTGATGAAGTCAACTTCTTTGACTAATCCATCAAAACAGACGTTCCAACTCCGCGATGCCTGCTTCATTATGTAAAGCAACTTGCACACGTTTCCGCTGCTCCCACTGTTTACGAAGACCTCTGGCTGTGTTCTTATAGACGTTCTCTTCTAAATCAGTATTTAGAAAAGCAGTCATGGCACCCAACCGCCAGATATCGTAGTCATGGTATGTAGCCGTGGTAAGTAGGATCTGGATGGACTTAAGCATAGTCCCTGGAAAAGGTTTCATCATTATCCGTGCCTGGTTGATGACGAAAACCTTTAACAAATCTAGCTTTGAAAGTCTCAACTTGTCCATCTACACCAAGTAATCTTCTCAAGATATACTTGCTCCTGATGGGGATTTAACCCTTCAGATATCGCAACCAAAGTCCATACTTTGTTGGTGTATAAGGATTCCATCTCAGATCACTAAGCATCCAGCCATTCTTACAGAGTCCCTACTCTCGATGGCCCGCTCGAAACTGGTTGGGTCATCATCTCATGATGCAATCCTCGCTCCCACTGTCATCGAGAAACCGAGGTATCTCTCAGGTGGATGAGGAACCCTACTAGATCGGCGGAGAGGCTGAGGTTCGTCGGAAACCATTGAATCCTTTGGTTCTACCAAATTATCTGCAGTCTTGTACAGCTGGAACCTTTCCAGTTCTACAGAACTGATCTTGCCTCGATCCTGTCCGGATTTTGCTTTTGACATAGGCCGGACAATCCCAAATCTTAACTTACTTAAGAGATAGGCTCTTCCCATACCATATCTCATATGGAATGGTAGGCACTGATTTGATTCGAACCTAATTCAATAGGTATGCAGCTTCTCAAGTGCATAACTCCCAAAAGGAAATAGGTAACTCAGTAATACTCATCATAGAGCACATGATATCTAATATTGTGTGATTGCTCCGCCCCGATACACCGGTGTGCTGTGGTGTAGTCAGAGGAGTAATACTGAGAGAGAATCTCATTTTCCATTAGAGTAGTCCAAGGATTCCATGCACAAGTATTCTCCTCCCTGATCTCATCATAGGACATAATACTTATACCCGGTTATTGGTTCTCTACTTCTAACTTATATTCTGTGAATACCTCAAAAGGTTCGGACTTATGTTTCAACAGGAACATATGACTGAATCTTGAGAGATTATCAGAGAATATAATGAAGTAAAAAGAACCAGTCCTGGCATGTGTAGACAGGAGACCTTCCATACATCATCATGTATCAGTCCCAAGAGTTTACTAACTCTTTCTCTGTTTCCAGTAAACAGAGCTGGTGTCATTATATCTTTGTGACATGACTGGCAAGTTTCACAAGATGTAAATTCAAACTGATTTAAATATGCATCTAAATGTAACTTCAGCTAGTCGGGTCGCATTGATATGACCTAGTCTACAATACCTCAAGAAGAATTCGTTCATTTCTGAAATCTTCTTCTTGTGTGTGTTCAGTATACTAGGAACTGTAGTTTGATTTAGAACGTTAATGCTTTTAGATAGCGTGCCTGAACCGATCAACTTTTGATATAGGAAATGTTCAAAACATTATCCATCAATACAAAATTATATCATTTCTTTAATAATAAAGAGACTGATATGATTTTGTATATCAGGTTCGGTATCTAATAGTATTTGTTCAGAATCAATGTATTCGTAATACAGGGTGACAGTGACCAACAGACTTGGCTGCAACACTTGCCCCGGTTTCTGTCTCATGAAACTTATCACCCGTTCTCAGTTTTTCTACCCTTTTGTAGCCCTATGTAACAGATTACATATCTGGGATCCTGATCCGGTATCATATACCCAGGATGCAGAGGATACTGAGAAACAGTTCTTTGTAATGAACACACCCGAAGAAGATGCATCATATGCACTTTCTTCGTTTGGGCGGCATAGGAAATCTGGTATTCCCCTATTTCCTGCTCTGTCTTATAACAATTATAAGTTGGAGCGGGACCAACGTTCCCCAGCTCAGTATAACAAGCGGGTTCGGTCAATACATCCATATTATTATCTTGATTAAGGCGTGATATGGTCGCTACCAGGAGAGAGAGAGAAGAAAACACTCTGCGTGCGCTCTTGCAAGATCAGATTGGTTATTATTTTATCTAATCAGGATGGCTCCCACTATTTTTATCAAATCTTCCTTCAAACCCTAAAAGGAAAGACTAGCCAGGATTAATTACACTCTACAAGTTCGCCAATCTTTCAGCCAGGCCAGTGTCGGTACTTTGAGGGAGGTTCCCCGTGCATTCGCACGGACCTAATTACAGTAAACCTCGTTTTCCCAGAGGCGTAACCCCGTTGACACCTTTCTAGACACCTACTTGATCGGCTAATTGCAAAGTGCAAAACTCTCCCAGGAGTAACAATTACTCGCAGTGGGTATCGGGATCCAACTATCACATAGAAGGTATGCAATCTCATTGCAAGTTTCAACACTTGAAACTCCCGATAATGGTTTTTACCCCTAGCACCTATGACCTTGGCTAAGGTCAACAAATCATAGGTACTAGTCAAGTTCTACCCGTCATTTCGTGATTAATTAGACCCACCCACATGACCCTTGGCTAAGGTCAACAAAGTCACATGACTGTCCTAACTAATCGCATCATATGCGGTGTAGGAAGACATCACTTAGCTACCGCACACTACGCCTCGGCTATGGTCGACAAACGTAGCACGAATACTAAGTACTCTACTTCCTAAAATGACGGAGGGTTGTGGCTGGTTTTTGTGAAAACCTTTAACGCTTTGAACTTGATCTCGTTGCGGAATCAAATGGTTTTTAAATGGAATGTTTTTGATGCTTTTCTAGTTTTGCTAAAGGGGTCACTCCCGGTGAAGGGATCGTCGGCCCTTTCCTCGTCGAATGAGGTGCGGGATATATCATATATATCACTGTCCAAAGCAGAAACTATAGGACCGATCAAATACAAACCGAGTGTGTAGCATCTGCCAGTTATTGCTAAAGGAGTCACTCCCGGTGAAGGGATCTCGGTCCTTTCCTCATCGAATAAGGTGCAGGATGTTCTATAATGAACACCGCGATGCAAAGCAAGAACTGTAGCTACCTGTTTTATTTTGAAATTCGATTCCACAACATCAATTAGGTTTATTTTCTTTCATTAATCTCATTAATGAATATCCCATCATTTAAGTCCACCTAACCATCACAGATAAATATAACGTACGCTTATGCCATCCGCATTCGCCTCGATGTCCCGTCTGCACCGTTAGGTTAGGTAACTAACGCCAGAGCGAGGCAGGGCTAGCGCGGGTGTAAAACATAAGCAACGTCTATATAATATATCATATATACTATATATAATATCTGTCATAGAACAACACATGATCATAGATAAAACACAGCAGAAGAAACATATGAAATATTGGATATACTAGGACGTCCGTGTTTTCAATACGAGCCAGTATAAAACACGGATTCCACGGTCGTGATGAATAGCCAATCCCACACCCCTAGACCCCTACGAGAGCGGCAAGCAACCCTGCCAATTCTAGGGTTAGGAGACCCGGACTCGACTCCTCGAGTTGGTCTCCTACTGGACCCCAAAACCCGGTTACTTGTGCTCCCCTCCTTGGGTCTATCCTAGTGCAGAAAAGTAAATAATATACATCAACGGTGACAACTTCCGCAACCTGGAAGCGCCCCAATAAAAGAATATTACATACAAGTTTTTACATGAATGAAAATGAAAAACACTCATCTCACATAAAAACCCCCGGCTATTCAAACACGACGATCCAATATAACATATCCAGCAACACATAACATCAGATGTCATCAACATAAGTAAATATGCGCATCCCAATTGTCGTTGACATATAGCAACGAAACCGGCGATATCACATATTACACTTACGGTCACAGAAAAGAAAATGTAAAACTACAACAGTTGGAATCCGCAACCTTCTCAGACATCGCATGCCTGACCAAATGAAATACTTAGACATCGCATGCCTAACAATTATAAACCCCGCATTTTAGTCTCAAAGTCGAAAACACTTTTCAATATCAAGTCGGGAAATTCAACAAGATTCCCGACATCCTGATCGAATGCTCGTCGCAAACTTTAGTAGGCGGCCGCACCCCCGATGCCGTCGACGAAGTGCACCAAGGCGGAACACCGCTGCCCCGAGCACCCGAACGGATGCTTTCGGCGATGGGGTTCTCCTGCAGTCACTTGGTCGGGGCTATGGAGTGAGGCTGTCTATTAAGTTTACCGGCGAGTATCCGCGTTCACAACGTGATTGCAACGGACTTTTGATCACATCAAAATTCCGTGGCAACCGATCAAGTGAGACTAAACTGCTATGTTTATAATATTCATTCCGTTATCTCATAACTATTTGTGAATTCCAATTATTGTATCACATTCCGGATAAATAGAAAATGCTAAACTTTTCGATCGAACAATCGAACACCCAAGTTTTCCCGATACAGATCAACACATGAAACAAGTCTAAAAACATTCAGTTCGTGCCTCAGTACCAACGGTCCAGCCGTAGAAGGGTCAAGCCAACGCCTCACATGTGGCACGCCGTACTGCCCCAAACCCGAAGGTTCAAAGGGTAGTTCAAGACGGTCACATAATCGAGTTAAGGTTTGTTGTCTTCTAGAGGGACCATCGTGTTACTTGCACTACTTAGAACGTGATTAAACTACAGAAATATCCAACACTTGGAAATTTCCCGACAGGGGAAAAATTAGGTATTTATATCCGGTCGAACTTTTTAACATATTCAAAAAATTATCCGGAACGACACATAGACAAAGTTTGACAATCCGATCGAATGTATGAACTCCTAATACAACCCAAAATACTCAACTCTTGATTTCAGATTAAAAATTTCCAGGAAAACCAGCACTGAAAAATAGGAGTTACTCTGCAAAATTCAATGGCAGATAAGACAAAAGTGCGGCGGAAGGGCCGCATTAGCAAGCTAATGCCGCGGTTCCGCCGCACTTTAGAAAGATCATTAGGTAATTTTTGCATCGTAATTCTTATATTTACCTGCTTGTTTTTCAGCATATTTTTAATTTGCAAAAATCCACATTTTACAAAAATGTCCAGAGAGCATTTTAAAGTCGGGGTTTCGGGTCGATCGGACTTCTAACTCCGTCTACGCATCGCCTAAGGCTCTAGCTAGGCTTTGATACCACTGTAGGGTTCCTAGGCACTCTAGTGAAGTCTCACAAGTGATCAAACATGCCAATTTATAAAATTCTAGGTGCCGAGAGACCCGACTACGGATCGTTTGCTAGAAATTTAGGCGAAAAAGCTAACTAGTTAACAATTAACTAAGAGATACGGAAATACAACCTTCGTAGATCCGTTCCACCACCTCCACGGCTCCACAATGAAGTCCCCTCGCTGTCCAAATCATGTCTTGGGCTCTAGCGTCGGCATCATCGAAGAATGGGCGAGCTTGATCGTCGGTTCAATGCCGAAGATGATCTACGTCGAGGTATCGCAAGAACAAGCTCCAACTTCATCAAGCTTTGAAAACTTGTGAAGGAAACACCCTATACTACTTGGCAAGAGGTAGAGGATGAAGAAATAGGAGTTGCGTTCACTTTAGATTTGGATTTCTCACACTTTTTCAACACTTGCCATTGGAGTAGCAAGCTTTTCCATGGAAGAAGAAGATGAAGAAGAAGAAGATATGATAAGTTATTCCTTAAAAGAAAAATAAAATAAATGAATACTTATCATCTCTTTGACCATGGTTTAGTGTAGAGTTTTAACTAAGGTTAGAGAGTGGTTAGGGTTAGATAAAAGACAAGAATGGTGGACTAAGTTCAAAGCTTCAAGAAGCTTTCAAATAAAAACAAAAACTAGCAACCATTCTTATCTCTTTATCTTTTCTTTTTCCAAAATAAACAAAAGGAATAAATAAATGATTAAGTAAATAAAAAAGAAACCCTAATCACTAATTAACCATGGTTTAACACTTTACACAAAACCAAGCTAGAATGTATCATCAAACATGATACAATCATGTGCACAAAACTATATCGAATATACAATGTGCACATCCGCGCGAGAAAATCCATTTAAAGTGAACCGATACTAGTTAATGCAAAGCAATATATCAAATATATAATTATGTATTAAATCATTAAATCAACACTTGATTTAACGATCCGGTCATATCGCATATAACCGGCTAGTATCCAATTTGTCGGCTTATCGAATCAATCCTTGATTCGATAACTAGGTTATATCGCATATAACCATTCGATACATTGATCGCGAGAATAGAATACGGTATCATATACACGCATTATTCTCGGTCCCGCACATATCTCATATGCGCTCCTATTTCGTTTCGCTTGAGCTAGGAAACCTCTGTGTAGGACTCTAAAGACTCGTCAATACGCCGGGTAGCAGATGATGATCATATCAAACATCCGCAAGCCGCAAGCGGTCTGCTAAACGTAACGGCCACCCGGGTATTGAGCGATCAGAAGATCGACGAGCAAGCCCGCTCACACTCCTGCGAATCCAACCAGTAACACTTACCGTATAGTCCGGTCTGTTCGTCTGATATGTCGCATATCTCGCCTAGGGGTGGTAAACGTCAGACCCCAATAGCTCGATAAGTCATGCCGACTTGAGGTCCATAACATTCGTGAAACTACTGATAACTCTTACCAGTATATCACAGCAACCCTGGCCAGGGATTTCCTGTTATGGCCAGTCGAGCATAGCACAACATCAACCCCCAATACCGGGAGAGACGAATCCCCTCCTATCGCTCATTGCCTCCATGTGAATCGGGACTGTACCCAAAAACCACCTGTTTGCACGACTCAGTAGAGCCGTGGTAGGGTGGAAATCAAAGCACAGTGGGAGACACACAAGACTCTATGACGATCTCGGGTCTACAGACTAAGCTGTACCAGTGTCACCAGAGAACTGCCATCTGACGTGAGGTATAATACCATCTGGGAGTTCTCGGCGAGTCCGTTCAGTGTACCCAGTCTCCACTGAGCACCCGCATACCATCTTCGATGTCAAACACCAATGGATATGGGATCATCCATCGCCCATCGCATGGGTCGTGAAGATATGCGCTAGTCTACTCTGGAATATCGATGCCCCGTCTCGATATTCCCTCGACTAGGAACATTTCAAGGATGTACTCATAGACTACCCAGGCCCCCTAGTATGATCTACATCATAGTCCTGGAAGTCGAGTACATATCCTAAGGGCTTTATCAACATGTAATCAGAGAGACAGAAAGTATACATGTTAAGATAAAGTGCAACCAGATAGCGTACTATCATGTCGAGCAAGAAAGTCCTTCCTATATATGTCCTAGCATCCACTACAATATACATCCAATGTACAGTAATGGCCTCTAGGGCATACATATAACTAACACAAATCGCATTAATATGCCACAAACAAACACTACTTAGCTACCGCACACTACGCCTTGACACAGTCAACAAACGCAGCACGAATACTAAGTAATACTTGTATGAAATGACAGAGGGCTACGGATGGTTTTTTGGCGAAAAACCTTTAACGTAATGAACTTGATATCATTGAAGGAACTGCATAGCTTTTATAAAAAATATAGTGGCGAAAACCTTTGCTAACGAGGTCACTCCCGGTGAAGGGATCTCGGCTCTTTCCCCGTAGAATGAGGTGCAGGATATTCCAACTGAATACCACGATGCAAAGCGAAAGGAAATCGGCTATAGTGAAGTTATTACCCTGACGCAAACCTCTGTCTAAGGGGTCACTCCCGGTGAAGGGATCTCGGCCCTTACCTCGTCGACTGTGGTGCTGGATATTCATAACCGAATACCAGTGGGCAAAACAAAAGAGAACGTCCTCGCAATAACAGCCTTTTGAAAAAAATTCCAACAACATCACACAGGTTTATTTAGTTGGCATTGATCCGAATCAATGCAGTCCCAACAATTAATCACACCATAAAAGAACGAAAATATGATGTACGTATATGCCATCCTCATTCGCCACTGGGTCCCGTCATCACCTGTTAGGTTACTCAACTAACGACAGAGCGGGGACTGGATTAGCGCGGGTGTATAACATATACAACATCTACTAGTATATATATCAATATAAAATATTCGCTCAAGGCATGATAAAATGCAACATCACAGAAATGTAATAAGCATCACAGAACAATACAGATAATCTGGGATCCCTGGATTTCATAGAGCCGCTACTGAAACCCGACGTTCCCCAGGTCGTGTGGATAGCCTGTCCATTGAAATCCTAGACCCCTACGGGCGCGGCAAGTTGCCCGCCAAAACCTGAAGCGAGGCAGCCACTACAGCAAAGAGAATGGACCACCCAGCACTTCACGGAATCCGGTAACTTGAGCACCCCTCCTTGGATCAACCTGTACCCCATGCGAGTGCGGCGAATAGCCCGCCAATTCTAGAGTGAAGCCCCCTCCGTCTCAAAGCCATGAGATGCGGGCCCATTTCCCTCTAGAACCCGGCTACCCGTGCACCCCTCCGCGGGGTAATCCCAGTACAGAAAGTAAAATATATATACAACGGGTACATCGACCTCAGCCCGGTCGTGCCCCAAAAGAATAATATACAAACAGGCAGTGACGGCAGTCCACATGTCGGACGCTCGCCCCGCAATATCAAATGTACAAATACAACCAAACTGTACTACCATTGCATCCAGGATATCCACCATGACAAATCCGCAACATCACTGCACAACACAGAATATCAACGTGAATGTTACGTTCGCAAATCCGTCAAAAAGGGCTATAGCAATTAGATAAGATTTACCGATCAAATGATATTCACGGTCGCAGATATAAAGTAAGCACTGTGAACTAACATATTTAAAATTTTCGATCGACAAAATTTCCAAAAGTGGGCAGCAAGCACAATTCTCAGTACTCAAAATAATCTGGGCCAAAAATAAAATTACCAGAAACCCCAATTCCCATTCCGAGACCACTGCAGAAATTTTGGTGCAGTTTTGCTACAGTACTGCGGCAGAACCGTGGCCAAAACGGTGGTACGGCCGCAGTTCCGCGGCGCTATAGTGAGTTCTTTCTATAAATTTTCTGCTGTGTTCTTAGAAAAGCCTGCCTGATTTTCTGCAACACTCAAAATAATTTTTTGACCACAAAAAATTCGACAGAAACTTCGTTTTTGAAATTGCGGTTTCGGAAATTTTGTTCGATCGATATTTTAAATACGTTAGAACAAGCTAGTAAAGGTTAATGGCGTGGATCTAATACCATGTATGTCTACGGTAGCGCCCCGGCCGTCTGTCCGAGGCCAAAATGCGGAAATGAAAACTTTTTCTAAACTAGAAACCGGCGCTATCGCAGACTTTAATCCCGGATCGAACCATTAACCTACAACTATCAACTACAGAAAGGTTAGAAAAGCTATACCGATCGATCAGTGTCCTTCGGTCTTTAGCCACCATCCCTAGCTCCTCGCGGCATCTTCGATCTCCGGTCTCCTCGTCGGAAAGGGCACCACATCTTCGAGTCTTTTTACGGGCTCCCGCTTCGTCCGAAGCAACTCGGACACGAAGTTTGCTAGCCGACGTGTCCAAGGCGATGTAGAGAATGTGTGTGATCACTTTATCTCAAGCATTCATTGATTCTCAACACATGAGAGTGCATGGATGGAGGTTGAAGATGAAGCCATCAATGGAGGTTGTGAGCTAGAGGAAGAAGAAGAAGAAGAAGCCTTTCTTTTTCTTGTGTGTTATGTGATAAAATGAGAGAGTGAGAAAACAATAATACAAGAGCCAACCCTCACCATGGCTGCCCTTCTCTCTCATCCTCTCATTTCAACTCACAAATCAAACACATTATGTGACACATGCACAAAGAAAGAGACCATGAGTCACCACTTATGCATGTGTCACAATTAATGCTCCTAATCATGATTTCAAGCTCATTATTTCCATTTGTAAACGTTAACACAAATGGTTACAACAACAAAAATATACAGAAACATCTAAAGTAAACTCGTGACGGATCACAAGGATACCCCTCACCTGTATATACATACGTGCATCCGCATTCGGACTGAATGTGAATGCGATGAGACTAAAGTAATCCAACAAATCTAATACTAGGATCCGGTTTAAACCAAAGCCCACTAGTATGATCCGCCCGATCATGATCCGTGCACTACTGCATGTATATGATCGAACCCTGCCATATATCATATGGCCTCTACAACGTTTCGCCCGAAACTTGAGAAACTGTCTGTGGGGGACTCTAAAGACTCATCAATACTTTGGCTGTGGATTTAACCACTAGCATGTCAGTGGTACTAGCCGTACGTAATGGGCTACCAGGTATTGACCAAAAGGGAGGTCGATGAGCGAAGTCATCCTGACACCCTACTGAGCCTGTCAGTGTCAATATTCGTACAGTCCGGTTCGTTCGTCAATGAGCATTGTATGTCGGGCCTAGGGGGTTTGTAAAAGTCAGACCCTAAAAGCGGTACAAGTCGTGTCGGAGTGTAGCCCAGAATACCCTGAGATACTACTGGAATACCTACCAGTAAATCTCCTGCCTTGGCCAAGGACTTCGTGTAATGGCTCTCCTAGACACAGCGCGATCGAACCCCCAATACCGGGAGAAACGAAACCCCTGCCGATCTGCTCACTGCCTCCATGTGGCTCAGGACTGTACCCAACTAAAACCTGTTTGCACGACTCCTTTGAGCCATGGTAGGGTAGTAATCAAAGCATTGGGAACTCACACGAGACAAATGACGATCTCAGGTCGATAAACTAACCTGTACACATGTCACCAGGAAACTGCTATCTGACGTCAGGTATAATACCAACTAGCATGTTCCCGGCGAGTCCTGTCCGGTGTACTCATAACCCAATGAGCACCTGTATACATCTTAGGCGATGCAACTGACACCAATGGCTTGTGAGACCGGACACCGCCCTTCGTCGGGGTCTCGACTGTATACACTAGTCTACTAATAGAGTATCGATGCCCAGTCTCGAAACTCCCACGACATGGGACCACTTTAAGGATGTGCTTATAGACTACCCAACTCTCATGTATATGATCGCCATCATCCTGCTGGTAGTCAAGAAAGAATCCTAAGGGCTCTATCAATGTGTAATAGTGACCTGTAATGTCACCTAAAGCATGTACACGATGATAAAGATAAACCAGATAGCATACTATCATCTTGAGTAAAACTGTCCTACCGGTATAGGTCCTCCCTCAATCATTGCAATCACGTGCCTGTGATCCAATAATTGACTCTGAAGGCACTATATCCAACAGAGACAGTATAATAATACCAGCGAACATGTTAAGATAAAGGCAACAAGATAGCATACTATCATGTCGAGCAAAAAGTCCTCTATATATATGTCCAAGCATCCACTATATCATACAATAATGGCCTCTAGGGCATACATATTCCAAACAGTTGATCCCATAACCATTGGTGTTTGACATCAAAGATTATACACAGGTGCTCATTAGAGAATGGGAACACCGAACATTACTCGCCGAGAACTCCTAGATGGTACCATACCTATCGTCAGATAGTAGTTCTCTAGTGACACTGGTACAGGTTAGTCTGTAGACCGGAGATCGTCATAGAGTCTTGTGTGGTTCCTACTGTGCTCTGATTTCTTCCCTACCATGGCGTAAAGGAGTCGTGCAAATAGATGGAATTTGGGTATATTCCCGAGTCACATGAAGACAGTGAGCGATAGGAGGGGTTTCGTCTCTCCTGGTATAGGGAGTTGATGTTGCGCTATGCTCGATTGGCTATAACAGGAAGTCCCTGGCCAAGGATGCTGATGAGATTTACTGGAAAGAGTTATCAGTAACTTCTCGAACCGTTATGAACCACTCATCGGCATGACTTATCAAGTTACTGGGGTCTGACGTATCCACCCCCAGACTCGATATGCGACATATCGGATGAAGAGAATGGATTGTACAGTAAGTGTTAATTATAGGCTTCATGGGAGTTTGGACAAGCTTACTTGTTGATCTTCTAATCGCTCAATACCTGGGTAACTGTTACATCTAGCTAGTACCACTGACGGCTTGTAGGTAACTGATGTGATCTTTATAGTCCTACACGGTGGTTTCATAGTTCAAGCGAAACGAAGTAGGACACATAAGCTGATATGTATGGGGCCTGATTAAATACGAGTATACGATACCTTATTCTAATCTGGAGGTAATTTGATATCGATCAGGTTATATGTGATATAATAGGGTTATTGAATCAAGTGTTGATTTGATAATGTGATATACAGATAAATGATGTTAGTCGGTTATATGTGATATAACAGGATTATTGAATCATGTGTTGATTTAATAATATGATATATATTTATATTTTATATAATTATATATTAACTAATATTATATATATATGATATGATATGATATATGTGTTGGATGTAGTGCCATCAAAATCAATTATTGGATCGCAAGCACGCGATTGCAATGATTGAGGAGGACCTATACCAGTAGGACAGTCTTACTCGAGATGATAGTATGCTATCTGGTTTGCCTTTATCATCGTGTACAACTTTAGGTGACATGATCACTATTACATATTGATAGAGCCCTTAGGATTCTTGCTTGAATACCAGCAGTATGATGGCGATCATATACGTGAGAGTTGGGTAGTCCATAAGCACATCCTTAAAAGTGGTCCGTAGTCGTAGGAGTTTCGAGACAGGGCATCGATACTCCGGACTAGACTAGTGTATACAGTCGAGACCCCGACGAAGGGCGGTGGCTGGTCTCACAAGCTATTGGTGTCAGTTGGATCACCTAAGATGTATACAAGTGCTCATTGGATTATGAGTGCACCGGACAGGACTCGCCGGGAACATGCTAGTTGGTTTTATACCTAACGTCAGATTGTAGTTCCCTGGTGACATGTGTACAGGTTAGTTCATTGACCTGAGGTCGTCATTTGTCTCGTGTGAGTTCCCACTGTGCTTAGATTACTACCCTACCACGGCTCAAAGGAGTCGTGCAAACAGGTTTTAGTTGGGTACATTCCCGAGCCACATAGAAGCAGTGAGCGGATCGGCAGGGGATTCGTCTCTCCCGGTATTGGGGGTGAGATCGCGCTGTGTCTAGGAGAGCTATTGCACCAAGTCCTTAGCCAAGGAAGGTGAGAATTACTGGTAGGTATTCCAGTAGTTTCTCAGGGTGTTCAGGGCTACCCTCCGACATGACTTATACAGCTTTTAGGGGTCTGATGTTACCAGCTCCCTAGGCCCGATATGCGATGCTCATAGACGAACGGACCGAACTGTACGGATATTGTCACTGATAGGCTCAGTAAGGTTTCAGGATGAGTTCGCTCATCAGCTTCCCTTTCTATCAATACATGGTCAGCCGTTACGTATAGCTAGTACCACTGATAGCTTGTGGTTAAACCCACTGCCAGAGTATTGACGAGTCTTTAGAGTCCTCCACAGATAGTTTTCCAAGTTCGGGCGAAACGTTGTAGAGGCCGTATGGTTTTATGGCAGGGTTCGAACATGCACGTGCACTTGTGCACGTGTCATATTTCGGACAGATAATACTGGTGGGCTTTGGTTTAAGCCGGATCCAAGTATTATATTGAGTCGGAATATTTTAGTCTCATCGTATTCATATTCGGTCGGAATACGAATACAGGTATGTATATAAAGGTAAGGGGTATTCTCTTAATCCATTACGAGATTACTTTAGAAGATGCTTTTCTTTCTAGGTTAATCATTGTGGTTTAAATGATTACTGGATTTGGAAAGTGTGACTCATTCATGGTGACACATTTCGCCTAGCATGTTCATTAGTGACTCATGATAATGAGTCACTAAGTGAGTCATGATAGAATTAATGATGTTTTGTTTTGGGTATAGATATTTTAGGGTTTGTGGAGATATTGTTTATGAGATATTTTCTTTACACAACCTTATATATCTACTAACAAAAGAAAGAGAAGAGACAATCACAAGTTTTATGCTTGGTTTTCTTTTGCTCACTTGATTTATTTCTTAAGCTCACACTCTCCAAACCTTAGCATCTTCTTCAACCTCCACTCTTACCCTCTCACGTGATGAGAACCAAAGAGTGTATTGAGACAAGATATTCCCCTCATTCTCAATTTCATCTTGGACATGTCGGTTAGCATACTTCATGTCCGAGTTGCCTCGGTATAGAGGCGAGAGACCGTATCAAGATCCGTTGACGTGGTGCCACCTCGACGAGGAGACAGGAGATCGGAGATGCTGCGAGGAGCATAGGATGATGGCTAAAGACCGAATGATATGGATCGATCGGTATAGCCTTTCTACCTCTTTACAGTTTGTTAGTTTAGCGTTAATGGCAAGATCCAGGTTATAGTATGCGATAGCGCCAGTTGTAAAAGTTTTTATTCCACGTTTGGCCTCAGATTGACGGCTGGGGCACTACCATGGACATACATGGTATCAGAGCCACGCCATTAACCTTTACTAGCTTGTTCTAATATGTTTAAAATATCGACCGAACGAAAATTCCAAAACCGCGATTCCAAAATTAAAGTTTCTGTCGAATTTTTTTTGTCGTCTAAAAATTATTTTGAGTATGTCAGAAAATCGTGCAGGCTTTTTTAAGACTCTGGATGAAATTTGGTCTCTTGTACCTTCAAGACCGCCGTGGAAACGCCGCACAAGCATTGTATTGGCCGTGGTTCCGCCGCCGTTTTGAGGCTTTAGTGCACCATTTTTCTTCTAGGTGTCTTTCATGTGGAATTGTGGTTTCTGGAATATTTTGTTTGGGCCAAGATTTTGTTTGAGTCCTGGAGTTGTACTTGGGGCCCACTTCGGGAAGTTTTGTCGATCGGAATTTAAAATGTGTTAGTTTATAGTACTTACATTATATCTCCGACCGTGAATGTCATTCGAACGGTAAATTGTGTCTAATTGCTATAGCTCTTTTAGAAGGTTTTGCGAACGTGACATTCGCGTTGATGTTCTGTGTTGTGCTATGATGTTACGGATTTGTCGTGCTGGATAGCTGTGTGCAATGGTAGTGCAGTTTTGATTTATTTGTACATTTGATATTGGGGGCGAGCGTCCAACATGTGGACTTTCGTCACTGCCTGTTTGTATATTATTCTTTTGGGGCACGACAGGGTTGAGGTCGATGTACCCGTTGTATATATTTTTATTTCTATACTAGGTTTACCCGGCGACGGAGTGCACGGATAACCAGGTTCTGGAGGGCAACGGGTCCACATCTCATGGCTTTGAGAGGTAGGGGGCCTCACTCTAGAATTGGCAGACTATTCGCCGCACTCGTAGGGGGTACAGGTTGACCCAAGATGGAGTGCCCAAGTTACCGGATTCCATGAAGTGCTGGGTGGTCCATTCACTTTCCTGTAGGGGCTGCCTCGCTTCAGGTTTTGGCGGGTAACTTGCCGCACTCTTAGGGGTCTAGGTTTCATTGCATAGGCTATCCATACGACCAGGGGAACGTCGGGTTTCAGTTGCGGCTCTATGAAACCCGGGGATCCCAGATTATCTGTATTGTTCTGTGATGCTTATTACTTTTCTGTAATGTTGCATTTACCACGCCTGGAGCGATTATTGTATATTGGTATATATACTAGTAGATGTTGTATATGTTTTGCACCCACGCTAGTCCAGTCCCCGCTCTATCGTTAGTTAAGTAACCTAACGGGTGATGACGGGACCCAGTGATGAATGCGGATGGCATATACGTACATTTTATTTTCGTTCTTTTCTTGTGTGATTAATTGATGAGACTGCGTTGATTTTGATCATTGCAAGGAAAACAAACCTGTTTGACGTTCTTGGAACAGTTTTCAAAAAGTGTTATTACAAGAACGTTTTCTTTTGTTTTGCACAATGGTATTCAACTGGAATATCCTACACCTCATTCGAAGAGGCAAGGTGTCACAACCTGAAGTTCGACCCGTGACCGGCACTTGACCACGTAACTTCTACAGGCGTAACGCGACTAAGTAAGCCGAAACCCAGAAATCAAAACCATTAAAAGTAGTGGGTGTTGAAAAAAATTGTTTAAAAACATTTGGAAAACCTTAATTAGTCTAGTAACTTTCTTTAAAGTTCAAGTTATTATCTTAAAAATTTTGGCTGCATTTCCTTTGTAAAAACTAACCCCAAAATCGGGTACAAGGCAAGATATGAGAAATGATACACAATAAGAATGAAGCATCCCAAACAGGAGCAATCACGCCCAACGGCGGAAACAATCACCACAAGAGTAATATACGACGCCGTAGTGAAGAAATGAGCAAAAAGTGAAAAACATCACAAATGATAAAAACTGCATAAATAAAGTTGGCTCACACGAGCTCGACACCGGAGTACAAATAATATACATCATCGTCCTCACACTGGTCTCTAAGTCAATACATGAAATAGTAGATGGAGAGTACTAGATACAAAAGTGTGCACAAATGGAAAATAACCGGATACCACAAACCCACCTAGCAGCAAACAGCTCACGCACCAACTGCAGTGGTATCCGTAGCCAAAAAGATACAAGAAAGCAGCCTGCCGCGACTACTCTGAGGGGAAACCTGCAAACACTGTGGCACAACGGGGCTGAGTTGCCAACTCGTGAATAGAAATAACATATAAAGGTAATCATGAGTATGCACGTAATGCGATACTCCAACATGTATAATCAGATAACATCTATATGATGAGCTGGGTCTGCGATAATCATGCAAAAGTACTCTATCAGGTACTACAACTACATGATGCAATGCATAACAATGAGTGCTGAGCATGGTATAAAATATCATCAACACGGAATGTCAATGTGGAAAACTCCGGTGTCTACCAAAAACACCCCCAAACCCAATACTCGGGCGCCGTCACTCTATTCGGCCCTCAATCCTGTAAACCATATAGAAGCAGGATGCCCAACATCGGCACCTCAAAATAACAAGAAATACTCGTGTCCAGCATCGACACGCAAATCCTCATCTCTCAGGCGCCGCATACCAGATCGGTCCTCAACATGTATCTCATGTCATAACCCCCAGACGGTATCCTCCGGATATCCGTCCGGTCTCCAAACTGTCACCGGCAGGTAGTAGTCCCTCCGCTGGGCTCACCGTCTAACTATACGGGTCCTCTTGCCCCGGGGTACCATACCGGGTCCACCATGTACCCGCAGACGGTGCCTACCACTCCTCGAATCGGGTATACCACACAAGCTCTCAGAACCGAGAAAACTCTCGGTGGAGGCACGAAAATATCATATAAAGAGAAACTGGGTTTTTAAGATAATTCATACTTTCTTGAAATAATACCACGGTTCTCAAATCCAGAAATCACATGAAATCCAAAGCCAGTGCGTAAAACCATGCGATGTAATATATGCAAATGTGTATGTGCACAAGTAACATAATCATGTCGAATCATATAGGAGGTGAGCTACAATATATTGTTCATGGCAATTCAATAGCGTGAGTGTCATGGAAATTACTAACAGTGTGTGTGTAACATGAAGATTAGTGCTCGTGCAACATGAACCGTTAGTAATAGTGCGGTGTTCTATTAAGTCTAAGTTCTTATATTGCAGGGAATATAGTATGCAATAAATAGTATCGATGAACAGCCAATGTATGCAAATGCAATATGCTGCTACAATATTCTATCAGCCCTGACGCATAACGCCATACGGGTGATTTCCCCGTAGATGTTAAATCTACTCACCGTGGTCTCGTGTTAAGTGTAGCCGACGATTTGCTTCCCCTTTTTCGCGGCGTCCGTCCTACTCGCCTTCGAACCTAGTATTACATAAAGAATACACATAAGCTAAAATCCTATAAAACGTGATATCCAAACCAAACGTGAAACTCGTGCCGCGAACTAAACGCGTGTGTGTCCGATAGGCTAAAACGTGTGATTTTGCGTATGAAGCTACCCCGACACGTCGCAATACGTAGGAAATCACCAAACCCACACACGTATCACACGTGTCGTGAAAGTTAAAAGTATAGGAAATAGGGTAATTGGATCCATATTTTTATATAAGCAGAATTTTAAAAAGTTGCATATACCACAGGCCTTAAAAATGTAGCAGACAGCAACTCCACAATGTAGGGTTCCTAGGCACTCTCAAGAGGTCTCACAAGGCATCAACCATGCCAATTTTGAATTTTACGGGTGCCGAGAAACCCTAATACGGATAGTTGACTAGAAGTTTAGGCGAAAACGAAACTAGTTAACATCTTAACTAAAGGAGAGAGGCTACAACCTTTGTAGATCCGGTTCTCCACTTCCTTAGCTCCACGTAGACGTCCTCTCGCTGTCCATCTCAAATCCCGGACTCAATCGTCGGCTTGATCGGAGAAATGGGCGGACTAGGTCGTCGGCTTCGTGCCGAAGATGATCTACGTCGAGGCATCACAAGTTCAAGCTCCGACTTCATAAATTTGTGAAACTTGTGAAGAAAACACCCAAAACAACTTGGCAAGAGGTAGAGGGTGAAGAAATAGGAGGTGGGTTCACTTTAGAATTGGATTTCTCACTTTAGAACTCAAGTTGCCATTGATGGCATCAAGCTTTCTTTCTTGAAGAAGAAGATCAAGAAGAAGGAAATATTATGATAAGTTAATCCAAAATGAAAAAGAAATGAATACTTATCATAATAGGAACCATGGTTAGGTGTAGAGAATTGACCAAGGTTAGAAGAGTGGTTAGGGTTAAGCATGAAGACAAATTGGTCACTTTGGTCAAAGCTTCATGAAGCTTCACAAAGGTTCAAGAATGAAAGCAACCATTTTGTATTCTTATCCCATTCTTTTTCCAAAATCAATAAATAAAAGAATGGATAATTAAAACCCTAATCACTTTCTTAACCTAGGTTTAATTCTTTACACTTAACCAAATGAGCAAGCATCATCAAACATGATACAAAGATGTGCACAAAAGTATATCACATATACAACTTGCACATCAAGTGAGAAAATCCATTTAAAGTGAACCAATACTAGTTAATGCAAAATAATATATCAAATATATAATTATACATTAAATCATTAAATCAACACTTGACTTAACGATCCGGTCATATCGCATATAACCGACTAGTATCCTAAGTATCGGCTTATCGAATCAATCGTTGATTCGATATCTAGGTTATATCGAATATAACAAATCGATACATTCATCGCGAGAATGGAATACGGTATCACATACACGCATTATTCTCGGTCCTGCACATATCTCATATGCACTCCTATTTCGTTTCGCTTGAGCCAGGAAACCTCTGTGTAGGACTCTAAAGACTCGTCAATACTCCGGTAGCAGATGATGATCATATCAAGCACCCTCAAGCCGCAAGCGGTCTGCTAAACGTAACGGCCATCCGGGTATTGAGCGATCAGAAGATCGACAAGCTAGCCCGCTCACACTCCTGTGAATCCTACCAGTAACACTTACCGTACAGTCCGGTCTGTTCGTCTGATATGTCGTATATCAAGTCTAGGGGTGGTAAACGTCAGACCCCAATAACCGATAAGTCGTGCCGATGTGAGGCTCATAACGGGTCGAGAAACTACTGGTAACACTTACCAGCAAATCTCTGATCAGCCCTGGCCAGGGACTTCCCTGTTACGGCCAATCGAGCACTGCGCAACATCAACCCCCAATACCGGGAGAGACGAAACCCCGCCTATCGCTCATTGCCTCCATGTGACTCGGGACTGTACCCAAAGACCATCATTTTGCACGCCCTCATGGACGTGGTAAGGTGGAGATCAAAGCACAGTGGGAATCACACAAGACTCTATGACGATCTCGGGTCTACAGACTAACCTGTACAAGTGTCACCTGAGAACTGCCATCTGACGTGAGGTATAATACCATCTGGGAGTTCTCGGCGAGTCCGTCCAGTGTACCCAGTCTCCACTGAGCACCCGTATATCATCTATGATGTCAAACACCAATGGATATGGGATCATCCATCGCCCATCTCATGGGACGAGAAGCATATACGCTAGTCTACACTGGTGTATCGTTGCCCCGTCTCGATACACCCACGACTAGGGAGCTTGAAGGATGTACCTATGGACTACCATGTCCCCACTAGTATGATCTGCATCATAGTCCTGGTAGTCAAGTACACATCCTAAGGGCTTTATCAACTTGTAGCTATAAGACAGTTTAAAGAGACTAGTGTACATGTTAAGATAAAGAGTAACCAGATAGCATACTATCATATCGAGCAAGAAAGTAATCTCTATATATGTCCAAGCATCCAATATAATATACATCATCTGTACAATACTGGCCTCTAGGGCATACATACAACTAACAATCTCCCACTTGCACTAGGGCCAGCTGCTGTAGTATCGCATACCGAGCATCCCGAAGAGTCTCTCAAACTGTATCTGGGGAATGGCCTTCGTGAGTGGATCCGCCGTGTTGTTCTCCGTGTCAACCCTCCTGACCTCGATCTCCCGGCGATCAACTATCTCCCGGATCAGGTGATACCGCCTCAGAATATGCCTGGATCGCTGATGGGACCTGGGTTCTTTGGCCAAAGCCACCGCTCCATTGTTATCGCAATACAAAGGTATTGGATGCTCAATGGATGGAACCACTCCAAGTTCAATTATGAACTTCTTGATCCAGATAGCCTCTTTAGCAGCATCGTTGGCAGCGATGTATTCAGCCTCCATCGTCGAGTCTGCCACGGTTTCCTTCTTGGAACTCTTCCAGCTAACCGCCCCTCCGTAAAGGGTAAAGACAAATCCCGACTGCGACTTAGAGTCGTCCTTATCACTCTGGAAGCACGAATCGGTAAAGGACTCCACTTGGAGTTCTCCATTACCATACACCAAGAGCATCTCTTTAGTCCTTCGGAAGTACTTGAGAATGCTCTTCACAGCTGTCCAGTGATTCTCTCCAGGATCAGCTTGATACCTGCTCACTACACTTAGTGAGTATGCTACATCAGGTCTGGTACATAGCATCGCATACATGATAGAGCCTACAGCCGAAGCATAGGGTATCCCTTGCATGCGAGCTCTCTCCAAATCAGTCTTGGGAGACATCTCTTTGGAGAGAGTGACTCCAAAGATCGTGGGCAAGTTCCCACGCTTGGATTCTTCCATACTAAACCTTTTTAGTATGGTGTCAATGTACCTGGATTGGGACAATCCCAGTATCCGTTTGGATCTATCTCTATAGATCCTTATTCCCAATATGCAGGAGGCATCACCAAGATCTTTCATTGAGAATCTTTGTGATAAGAAGAGCTTGACCGATTGCAGCATAGGAATATCATTTCCTATCAAGAGTATGTCGTCCACGTACAATACGAGGAAGACAACCTTACTCTCTGCTACCTTCTTGTAGATACAAGGTTCATCTGGATTTTTGACGAAATCAAACTCTTTGATAACGACGTCAAAGCAGATGTTCCAACTCCGCGATGCTTGCATTAATCCATAAATGGATTTAAGCAGCTTGCACACCTTTCCGCTGCTCCCACTGTCTACGAAGCCCTCTGGCTGAGTCATGTACACGCACTCTTCTAAATCACCATTTAGAAAGGCGGTCTTAACATCTATTTGCCAGATTTCGTAGTCATGATACGCAGCGATGGCAAGCATGATCCGGATGGATTTAAGCACAGCCACTGGAGAAAAGGTTTCGTCATAGTCCACACCTGGTCTTTGACGAAAACCCTTTGCTACAAGTCTAGCTTTGAAAGTCTCCACTTTCCCATCTACACCAAGTTTTTTCTTAAAGATCCACTTGCTCCCGATGGGTTTTACCCCTTCAGGAGCAACTTCCAAAGTCCATACTTTGTTGGTGTACATGGATTCCATCTCGGACCGCATTGCATCCAGCCATTTCACAGAGTCACCACTCGTGATGGCCTGCTCGAAACTAGTCGGATCATCATCTTCCATGATGCAATCCTCGCTTCCACCATCAATGAGAAAACCGTAGTATCTCTCAGGTGGACGAGAAACCCTACTAGATCGGCGGAGAGGCTGGGGTTCGTCGGGTACTACCGAATCTTCTGGTTCCACTAAATCTTCAGTTATAGTTTGTGTTTCTGGAACTTCTTCCAGTTCTACCTCAGAGCCACTAATCTCTTTTGCAAGAAATTCCTTTTCTAAAATGGTGGCATGTTTAGCAATAAACACCTTTTGTTGTTCACTGTGGTAGAAAAAATATCCATTTGAATGTTTAGGATATCCCACAAACTTATATAGAACTGACCATGCCTCGAGTTTGTCTGGATTTTGCCTTTTGACATAGGCCAGACAACCCCATATCTTAACTCGTTTAAGACATGGTCTCTTCCCACTCCATATCTCATATGGTGTGGTGGGTACAGATTTAGTTGGAACTTGATTCAATAGGTATGCTGCTGTCTCAAGCGCATACCCCCAGAAGGAAATAGGTAACTCAGCTGTACTCATCATAGAGCGCACCATATCTAATAGGGTGCGATTCCTCCGCTCCGATACACCGTTGTGCTATGGTGTATAAGGAGGAGTAAGCTGAGAGAGAATCCCATTCTCTTTTAGATAATCTAGGAACTCATTGCTTAAGTATTCTTCTCCTCGATCAGATCGAAGGATCTTAATACTTTTGCCTGTTTTTTTTCTACTTCGTGCTTATATTCTCTGAATTTCTCAAAAGCTTCAGACTTGTGTTTCATCAGGAACACATGTCCGAATCTAGAGAGATCGTCAGTGAATGTAATGAAGTAGGAAGAACCGTTCCTGGCATGCGTAGACATGGGACCGCATACATCACTATGTATCAGTCCTAAGAGTTCATTAACTCTTTCTCCGTGTCCACTAAACGGAGCTTTGGTCATTTTTCCTTTGAGACATGAATGGCAGGTATCATAAGATGATAATTCAAATGAATTCAAATAACCATCCTTATGTAACTTAGCCAGTCATGTCGCATTGATATGACCAAGTCTACAATGCCACAAGTAGGATTCGTTCATTTCTGAACTTTTCCTCTTGTGAGTGTTTTGTATATTGAGGACTGTATTCTGATTTAGAATGAATAAGCCATTATGTAACGAGCTTGATGCAATCAGCTTTTGATTTTGGAATATGTTCATAACATTATCCTTTACTACAAAATTATATCCTTCTTTACTTAATAAAGAAACTGATAAAATATTGCACATCATGTTCGGTATATAATAGCACTCATTTAGAATCAGTGTATTACGACTTGGCAATACAAGGTGATATTCGCCAACAGCTTTGGCTGCAATACTTGCACCGTTCCCTACTTGAACGGAATGATCACCTTTTCCCAGTTCTCTACCTTTACGTAGCCCATGTAACATTTTACATATATGGGATCCTGATCCGGTATCCAATACCCAGGACGTAGGGTGAACTGAGAAACAGTTCTCAATAACTAACACACCTGAAGAAGATGCATCAACATGCATGTTCTTTTGGACGGCGTGAGTACCCAGATAGTCTCTTGTTTCCTGTTTAGTCTTATAACTCTTATAAGAAAGAACGGGTCCAACGTTCCCCTGCTCAATATAATAAACGGGTTCAGTCAATACATCCATATTATTATCTTTATTAGGGCATGACATGGTCGCTACCTGGAGAGAGAGAGAAGAAAACACTTTAGCGTATGCTCTTGCAAGATTAGATTGGTTATTATCTTATCTAATCAGGATGGCTCCCACTGTTTTTATCAAATCTTCCTTCAAACCCTAAAAGGAAAGACTAGCCGGGATTAATTACACAATACAAGTTCGCCAATATTTCAGCCAGGCCAGTGTCGGTACTTTGAGGGAGGTCCCCCGTGCTTTCGCACGAACCTAATTACTGTAAACCTCGTTTTCCCAGAGGCGTAACCCTGTTGACACCTTTCTAGACACCTACTTGATCGGCTAATTGTAATGTGTAAAACTCTCCCAGGAGTAACTCTTACTTGCAGCAGGTATCGGGATCCAACTATCTCATAGAAGGTATGCAATCTCATTGTAAATTTCAACACTTGAAATTCCCGATAATATTTTGCCCCTAGTGTGCCATGATCTTGACAGAGCTCAACAAATCATAGTGCACTAGTCAAGTTCAACCCATCATTTCTTGATTGAATCAAACCCACTCGCACGACCCTTGACAGAGGTTAACAAGGTCATACGACTACCCTAATCCAATCACATCACATGCTTTACAGATAATTACTAGTTAGCTACCGCACACTACGCCTTGACAGAGGCCAACAAACGCAGCACGAATACTAAATAGTCTTTATCTGAAGTGACGGAGGGCTACGACAGGTTTTTCTGAAAACCTATTGCGTAATGAACTTGATATCGTTGTAGAATCAAATGAAGTTTTGAAATGGAGTGATTTTGAGGCTTTTCTAGTTTTGCTAAAGGGGTCACTCCCGGTGAAGGGATCGTCGGCCCTTTCCTCGTCGAATGTGGTGCGGGATATATCATATATATCGCTGTGTAAAGCAGAAACTATAGAAGCAATCAAAAACAAACCGAGTGTGTAGCATCTGCCAGTTATTGCTAAAGGAGTCACTCCCGGTGAAGGGATCTCGATCCTTTCCTCATCGAATAAGGTGCAGGGTATATCATATATACCGCTATGCAAAGCAACAACTGTAGCTACCTGTTTTGTTTAAAATTTGATTCTACAACATCTTAGGTTTCTTTTCATTCATTAATCACATTAATGAAGTCCCATCAATTAAGTCACCTATACATCACAGATAAATACGACGTACACTTATGCCATCCGCATTCGCCTCGATGTCCCCTCGTGCACCGTTAGGTTAGGTAACTAACGACAGAGCAGGGCAGGGCTAGCACGGGTGTAAAACATAAGTAACATCTATATAATATATCATATATACTATATACTGTATCTATCACAGAACATCACATGATCACATCACAGATATCGCAGTAGAAGAAACATATGAAACATTGGATATACTAGGACGTCCGTGTTTTCAATACGAGCCAGTGTAAAACACAGATTCCACGGTCGTGATGAATAGCCAATCCCACACCCCTAGACCCCTACGAGACCGGCAAGTAACCCTACAAATTCTAGGGTTAGGAGACCCGGACTCGACTCCTCGAGATGGTCTCCCACTGGACCCTAAAACCCGGTTTCTTGTGATCCCCTCCTTAGGTCTATCCTAGTGCAGAAAAGTAAATAATATACAAAGGGTGACAACTTCCGCTACCTGGAAGTGCCCCAAATAAAAGAATATTACATACATGTTTTTACATGAATGAAAATAAAAACACTCATCTCACATAAAAAACCCCGGCTATTCAAACACGACGATCCAATATAACATATCCAGCAACACATAACATCACATGTCATCAACGTAAGTAAATATGCGCATCCCAATTGTCGTTGACATATAGCAACGAAACCGGCGATATCACATATTACACTTACGGTCACAGAAAAGAAAGTGTAAAACTACAACAGTTGGAATCCGCAACCTCTTTAGACATCGCATGTCTAACACTTATAAACCCCGCATTTTAGTCCCATTATCGAAAACTCTTTTCAATATCAAATGAGACTAAACTGCTAGATTTATAACATTCATTCAGTTATCTCATAACTGTTTGTGAATTCCAATTATTGTATCCCATTCCGGATAAATAGAAAATATTAAACTTTCGGATCGAACATTCGAACACCCAAATTTTCCCGAAACCGTTCAACACATGAAATAGGTTCAAGGACATTCACTTCATGCCTCAGTACCAACGGTCCAGCCGTAGAAGGGTCAAGCCAATGCCTCACATGTGGCACGCCGTACTGCCCCAAACCCGAAGGTTCAAAGGGCAGTTCAAGACGGTCACATAATCGAGTTAAGGTTTGTTGTCTTCTAGAGCGACCATCGCGTTACTTGCACTACTTAGAACGTCTTTAAACTACGGAAAAATCCAACAATTGGAAATTTCCGGGCAGGGGAAAGATTGGGTATTTACATCCGGTCGAACTTTTTAACATATTCGAAAATTATCCGGAAAACCACACAGACAAAATTTGAAAATCCGATCGAATCATTGATTCCCAATACAACCCCAGAATACTCATCTGTAAAGTCACAATAAAAATACCCAGAAAATATAGCATTAAATTATATGAGTTACTGTGCAGAAATCACCAGACAAGGGTACAGTACGGCCGCGGAACCGCCGCACATGCCTAGCTTGTGCCGCTGTTCCGCGGTAGAAAAATCGATTCAGGTCCTCGTATTTCACAGTAATTCAAATAACACCCTGCTTATTTTTCTGCATAATTTTAATTGACAAAAATCCAAATTTTTCAGAAAATTTCCAGAGAGCATTTTGGGTTTTAGGGTTTCGGTTCGATCGGGTTTCAAACATCGTCTAGACTTCGCCTAAGGCTCTAGCTAGGCTCTGATACCACTGTAGGGTTCCTAGGCACTCTCAAGAGGTCTCACAAGGCATCAACCATGCCAATTTTGAATTTTATGGGTGCCGAGAAACCCTAATACGGATCGTTGACTAGAAGTTTAGGCGAAAACGAAACTAGTTAACATCTTAACTAAAGGAGAGAGGCTACAACCTTTGTAGATCCGGTTCTCCACTTCCTTAGCTCCATGTAGGCGTCCTCTCGCTGTCCATCTCGAATCCCGGACTCAATCGTCGGCTTGATCGGAGAAATGGGCGGACTAGGTCGTCGGCTTCATGCCGAAGATGATCTACATCGAGGCATCACAAGTTCAAGCTCCGACTTCACAAATTTGTGAAACTTGTGAAGAAAACACCCAAAACAACTTGGAAAGAGGTAGAGGGTGAAGAAATAGGAGGTGGGTTCACTTTAGAATTGGATTTCTCACTTTAGAACTCAAGTTACCATTGATGGCATCAAGCTTTCTTTCTTGAAGAAGAAGATCAAGAAAAAGGAAATATTATGATAAGTTAATCCAAAATGAAAAAGAAATGAATACTTATCATAATAGGAACCATGGTTAGGTGTAGAGAATTGACCAAGGTTAGAAGAGTGGTTAGGGTTAAGCATGAAGACAAATTGGTCACTTTGGTCAAAGCTTCATGAAGCTTCACAAAGGTTCAAGAATGAAAGCAACCATTTTGTATTCTTATCCCATTCTTTTTCCAAAATCAATAAATAAAAGAATGGATAATTAAAACCCTAATCACTTTCTTAACCTAGGTTTAATTCTTTACACTTAACCAAATGAGCAAGCATCATCAAACATGATACAAAGATGTGCACAAAAGTATATCACATATACAACTTGCACATCAAGTGAGAAAATCCATTTAAAATGAACCAATACTAGTTAATGCAAAATAATATATCAAATATATAATTATACATTAAATCATTAAATCAACACTTGACTTAACGATCCGGTCATATCGCATATAACCGACTAGTATCCTATGTATCGGCTTATCGAATCAATCGTTGATTCGATATCTAGGTTATATCGAATATAACCAATCGATACATTCATCGCGAGAATGGAATACAGTATCACATACACGCATTATTCTCGGTCCTGCACATATCTCATATGCGCTCCTATTTCGTTTCGCTTGAGCCAGGAAACCTCTGTGTAGGACTCTAAAGACTCGTCAATACTCCGGTAGCAGATGATGATCATATCAAGCACCCTCAAGCCGCAAGCGGTCTGCTAAACGTAACGGCCATCCGGGTATTGAGCGATCAGAAGATCAACAAGCTAGCCCGCTCACACTCCTGTGAATCCTACCAGTAACACTTACCGTACAGTCCGGTCTGTTCGTCTGATTTGTCGCATATCAAGTCTAGGGGTGGTAAACGTCAGACCCCAATAACCGATAAGTCGTGCCGATGTGAGGCTCATAACGGGTCGAGAAACTACTGGTAACACTTACCAGCAAATCTCTGATCAGCCCTGGCCAGGGACTTCCCTGTTACGGCCAATTGAGCACTGCGCAACATCAACCCCCAATACCGGGAGAGACGAAACCCCTCCTATTGCTCATTGCCTCCATGTGACTCGGGACTGTACCCAAAGACCACCGTTTTGCACGCCCTCATGGACGTGGTAAGGTGGAGATCAAAGCACAGTGGGAATCACACAAGACTCTATGACGTCTCGGGTCTACCAACTAACCTGTACAAGTGTCACCTGAGAACTGCCATCTGACGTGAGGTATAATACCATCTGGGAGTTCTCGGCGAGTCCGTCCAGTGTACCCAGTCTCCACTGAGCACCCGTATATCATCTCTGATGTCAAAGACCAATGGATATGGGATCATCCATCGCCCATCTCATGGGACGAGAAGCATATACGCTAGTCTACACTGGTGTATCGATGCCCCGTCTCGATACACCCACGACTAGGGAGCTTGAAGGATGTACCTATGGACTACCATGTCCCCACTAGTATGATCTGCATCATAGTCCAGGTAGTCAAGTACACATCTTAAGGGCTTTATCAACATGTAACTATAAGACAGTTTAAAAAGACTAGTGTACATGTTAAGATAAAGAGTAACCAGATAGCATACTATCATATCGAGCAAGAAAGTCATCTCTATATATGTCCAAGCATCCAATATAATATACATCATCTTTACAATACTGGCCTCTAGGGCATACATACAACTAACACACAAACCCCAACACCCAGGTCCCCCATCTGGCCGCAATTTGCGGTAAGAATGAATATTACGGCGGCCAACCTAGGGAATTGGGCTCTCGTGCTTCGTGTGTGTTCTCTAAATCTAGTCTACATGCTCCAGTAAATGCAATTTTTGCCTGAACCAATCGGGTTACAAGCAGATCACAACAGAGCACAAAACTTAGTTAAAAAGCTAATTTAACAATAAAGTAAAACATTATGGTGTTCTGGTGAAACCTGAAACAAATTATTGGTTAAAAAAAATTAACAACACTTAATTAAGTTAACCAAGCCATAAAAATTCTAACTTATTATATACTTCACTTAATTCCCCTCATTAGCACTAAAATGCACAAAAATATGATTTTTAGCTAAATAATCTACAAGTAAAGAACTAAAGTGCTAATGGTGAGTTTAATACCTCTAAAAGACCTTAGGGAAACCTAACTTCCAGCCCTTGTCTTCAAAGGCACTGATTTGCCACCAAAACCCTCAAAAGAGGCATTTTCCAAAGGTTTTAGTGAAGGAAAAATGAGATTTTTGTGTAGGGTTTGTGGTTGGATCAAAAGAGGAGCAAAGAAGAAGAAAAAGATGATGTTGCTGCTGCTGCTGCTGCTGCTACCTATGCTTGAGATGCAGAAATGAGAGGGAGAGAGGGAAAAATGAGTGAGATAATGATCAAAAGTCAAGCCCCAACTTCACCTAACCCAACCCATACCCCCCATTCTTCATTTCATTTTAAATTTAAAGGGTTTGACTTGGTTTTATGTGTGGATATATGAACCATGCAAGAAAGAAAAGGAAAATGGCTACACTTAACCTATGTTACCAAAATGTGATATGTGTGCATGCTAGTTACAGTAATCCTTGCTTAGGAAAAGTAATTAAAGAAAATTTTCAATTAAGGTGAACACAAGTTAAATTATAATTAATAAAACCCATTTATATATAAAAACACTTCTCACCAAAATTATAAATAGTTTTATTCTAGTTTAAAAGGGAAATTAAAATTTACGGGTTTTTATGAAAAACACGCATCATTACTAACTAACGCGAAATTAACCTAAACGAATTTCAAAGCGTTACAATCTACCCCCTAAAGAAATTCGGTCTCCGAATTTAAAAATCTAGTTACACGTACCTTCAAAGAGATGGGGATATTTCTTCCTCATCTCGCCCTCGGTCTCCCAAGTGACCTCCTCGCTGCTCGGGCCACGCTAAAGCTCCTTGACGGACGGTATAACCTTCGATCTCAATTTCTTCACCTGTCGATCCAAGATGACCACCGGCTGCTCTGCAAAAGAAAGGTCGTGCTCCAGCTGGATCATCGGGTGCTGAATCGCATGGGAAGGATCATGAAGATACTTGCGGAGCATCGAAATGTGAAATACGGGGTGAACATCTGGGAAACTGGGCGGAAGGGCTAACCGATACGCAACCGCACCAACACGCACGAGGATCTCGAAGGAGCCCATATATCAGGGACTAAGCTTCCCCTTCTTCCAAATCTCATCACACCTTTCATTGGGGAGACCCTCAAGAAAACATGATCGCCAACAGAAAACTCAACTCTGCGCCGACGATGGTCCGCATAAGATCTCTGCCTGCTCTGGGCTGCTCTCATCCTATCACGAATCAAATGGATCTTCGCGGTCATCTCCTCAACAATCTGCGGGCCCAAAATACTGCTCTCGCTGAGCTAAGTCCAACAGACGGGCGATCTGCATCTCCTCCCATAAAGAGCCTCGAATGGTGCCATCTGAATGGTCTCCTGGAAGCTGTTGTTGTAGGAGAACTCTACTAAGGGTAAATGATGATCCCAGCTACCTCCGAAGTCTAAGACGCACGTTCGGAGCATGACCTAGAGAGTCTGAATAGTCCGCTCTGACTGGCCGCCGGTCTGCGGATGAAATGCTATGCTGAAACTCAAGCGGGTGCCCAAAGCCTCCTGAAGCCTCTGCCATAGTCGGCTGGTAAACTGGGTGCCTCGGTCGGACATGATACATGTCGGGACTCCATGCAGTCGTACGATCTCGTCGATGTATATCTGGGCATACTGAACAAAACCGAAAGTCATCTTCACCGGCAGGAAGTGAGCCGCTTTCGTCAATCGGTCCACGCTCACCCAAATGGGGTCATACCCTCGACTAGTCCTGGGTAGACCCACAATGAAGTCCATAGAAATCTGCTCCCATTTTCACTCCGGAATGGGTAACGGCTGTAGCTCTCACTCGGGCCTCTGGTGCTCGGCCTTGACTTGCTGACAACTCAGGCATCTCGACACGAAGTCTGTGACGTCCCTCTTCATCCCGTCGCACCAGTAAACATCTCTCATATCATGGTACATCTTGGTGGAACCCGGATGAACACTGTACACCGATCGATATGCCTCCTCAAGAATCTCACGCCGCAATCCCTTATCATCTGGTACGCATAGTCTAGTCCCAAATAGCAGTATCCCCTGATCATCGATCACGAACTCAGAAAATCTGCCCTGTCCAATCTGTGCCATGATCTCTGAACAACGGTCATCACTGTATTGTGCCTCATGTATACGGTCAAGCAACTGTGCGCATGCATGAACATGCGCAAGCTGTCCCCTGATCGGCGTGAACTCGAACTGCACTTGACTGTCGCATAAAATCTGCCAATCTGCCGACGAATGCCTCTACACTGCGCTTAAACAAGATAGACTACACCCAGGCCTCCAGCTCAAAGCATCCGCCACTATACTCGCCTTGCCCGGGTGATACAAGATCTCACAATCGTAGTCATTCACTAGTTCCATCCAATGGCGCTGTTTAAGATTCAGGTCTCGCTGCTGAAATATATACTTAAAGCTCTTATGATCATTGAATATCTGCCACGACTCGCCGTACAGGTAATGTCGCCAGATATTGAGTGCAAAGACCACTGCAGCCATCTCTAAATCGTGAGTGTGGTAGTTCTGTTCATCTTTCTTCAACTGCCGTGAAGCATACGCGATCACCCAGTCATGCGGCATCAATACGCACCCTAGCCCCACTCAAGAAGCATCACAAAAGACCATAAATCCGCCCGATCCTGAAGGCAATGATAACACCGGCGCCGTAGTCAAACGAGTTCGCAACTGCTGAAAGCTATGCTCACACTCCTTCGTCCAATCGAATTGAACTCCCTTCCGGGTTAACACGGTCAAAGGTGCAGCAATACGGGAGAAGTCCTGTACAAATCGCCTGTAGTAGCCAGCCAGTCCTAGAAAGCTGTGGATCTCCGTAACTGATGTGGGTCTGGGCCAACACTGAACGGTCTCGATCTTCTTCGGGTCCACACATATACCATCTCGTGTAATCACATGATCCAAGAAGTCTACGCTGTCAAGCCAGATTGCGCACTTAGAAAATTTTGCGAAAAGCTGGTGCTCCCTCAAGGTCTGCAGTGTGATCCGCAGGTGCTGCTTATGTTCCTCTCAGCTCCGGGAATACACCAAAATATCGTCAATGAATACGATGATGAACAGATAAAGATACGGCCTGAAAATACGGTTCATCAAGTCCATGAATGCTGTTGGGGCATTGGTGAGTCCGAACGATATCACCAAAAACTCATAATGGCCGTAGCGCGTGCGGAAAGCTGTCCTCGGAATATCCTCCTGTTGAACCCGCAACTGATGGTAGCCTGATCGCAAATCGATCCTCGAAAAGTATCCTTCCCCCTGAAGCTGGTCGAACAAGTCGTCGATGCGTGGCAAAGGATACCTGTTCCGCAAGGTAACCCTGTTCAGCTGGCGGTAGTCGATACACAAACGCAAACTGCCATCCTTCTTCTTGACAAACAGGACTGGAGCACCGCAAGGAGACACACTGGGTCAAATAAGTCACTTATCCAGCAAATCTTGCAACTGACACTTCAACTCCCTAAGTTCCGCCGGGGCCATCCAATAAGGCGGTATAGGAATAGGCCCCGTGCTGGGAATCAAATCAATACTGAAGGCAATGTCGCGCATAGGCGGTAGTCCAGGAAGCTCGTCAGGGAACACATCAGGGAACTTGCTAACAATCGGAACCTGATCCAACGGAACCTCTGTAGCTCTAGTATCGCAAACATAGGCGAGAAATCCCTGACATCCCTTTCTCAAAAGCTGTCCAGCGCCAAGAGAAGAAATCAAATTGTGAAGGGCGGCACCACGGTCCCCCTGCGCAACAAAAGCCGACTCGTCGGGAAAACAAAACCTAACTGTTTTCTCGCGACAATCCACAGACGCATAGCACGTGGCTAACCAATCCATGCCCAAAGGAACGTCGAAGTACAACATCTCAAGAAGGATCAAGTCGACAGGCAACTCTCTCTCGCCAATACGGACAATACACGACCGGAACACGTGTCTAGCAACAAACGACTCGCCCACAGGGGTGGTCACAACAAGCGGTTGATCAAGCAAACAGGACTCTCTACCCAAACTCGGCACGAAGTGTGTGGAAACGTATGGGTGTGTGGATCCTGGATCAAACAATACGTGTGCGTGAACAGAACATACGGAAAGGATACCTGAGACCACTGCATTAGACACCTGTGCATCCTGATGCGTCAAAGAAAAAACCCGTGCCTGTCCTCCTCCTGCGACTGACTGTCCCCTACCGGCAACTGGCTGTCCTCTGCTTCGGTCACCACGTCCCCTATGAGCAAATCCCCAGCGACCATGACCTCTCTGTGCATGAAACGGCGTGGAGCAACGGTAGGTAAAATAGGCAACTCCTTCTGGGGTGGTGAAGGTAGTAAGGTGACATGCGGTACTGCTGTCTCTCCCCAGCGTATCTCCGTACAGTCCCTGATGCGGTGATGGGGACTACCACACCCGAAGCATCCACACGACGACTGCTTTCCCTCCTGGGGATAAGAGCTAAACTGCTAACATCGGCCTGAGTCTCCGCCACCTGTACGACGTCTATCACGGCGTCCGAATGGTAGTCTATGTGCTGCTGTAACAGTACGAACCCTCATCGGCTCTAGAACTAACGAAGTCTCAGCAAGGCGCTCCTCGACTAATAGGGCTGCATCCACAGCTACTGCATAGGTCTCGCAATGCTGTGTGCTGATCGCAAGGAATAACGGGGTAAGCAAGCCTCGAACAAACCTCTTGACTCGCATCTCCTCAGTAGCCACTAAATATAGGGCATAAACAGATAGCTCTGTGAACAGCACGTCGTACTCTAACACTGTCATCTCCGGAGTCTGACGTAAGGACTCGAACCTGCGCGTTGTAGAATCTCTGACACTCTGTGGAAGGAAGCGGGCAAGAAACATCGTCACGAACTCCGTCCAGGTCATAAGAGGAAGACCTGCTGCTCTGCCCTTCTCGACCGATTCACACCATTTCTGCGCAAGACCTTCCAGGCGAAAGCTCACGAACTCTACCCACATCGCATCTGAGCATCTGAGTGAATGACATATCCGGGCCATCCTATATATAAAAGACTGTGGGTCCTCGGCTGCATCGGTGCCTGTGAAGACCGGAGGCTTCACCCTCAAAAATTTTGATAGCGATACTGTAATAACCTCTGTAGCTGCAGGGGCGACTTCCTGTACTGCAGGTACCATCGCGGTCCCCGTAACGGGTGGAACTACCTCTGGTCGCTGCGCTCGAAGTATCTCAACTAGCGATCCCATTATCTAGCGCATCTCCTGCATACCGTCCCCTAGCATAGCGATCTGGTCTGCCGAAGGAGGAACAGTCAGCTCTCATACAACGGGTGTACTGCCCGGGTCTGTCCTTGTCTCAGACGAATCAACTCTAATCTCGGCTCTCGCGGCCGCTCTCTGCGCCCTCGTAGTCTTTGGCGGCATAATAGCCGAAAAGAAAATAGGATTCGATAAGGATATGGAAATCGAATCACAAGAATGTATATAATCATGAAGAAATTTCAATTAATAAGTCCTAAGGTCACTTAGGCGGAGTACCGTGTCATGAGTATGCCGCAGAACATACACACGCTACGCCACTCTGCTTCAGCTACCTACTCCATCATACCAGGGTCATCCTACCCTTCGAATGGTAAAACCTACACTCTGATACCAACTTTGTCACGAACCGAAGTTCGACCCATGACCGGCACTTAACCACGTAACGTCTACAGGCGTAACGCGACTAAGTAAGCCGAAACCCAGAAATCAAAACCATTAAAAGTAGTGGGTGTTGAAAACATTTGTTTAAAAATATTTAGAAAACCTTAAGTAGTTTAGTAACTTTCTTTAAAGTTCAAGTTATTATCTTAAAAATTTTGGCAGCATTTCCTTTGTAAAAACTAACCCCGAAATCGGGTACAAGGCAGGATATGAGTAAAATGATACACAATAAGAATGAAGCATCCCAAACAGGAGCAATCACGCCCAACGGCGGAAACAATAACCACAAGAGTAATATAAGACGCCGTAGCGAAGAAATGAGCAATAAGTGAAAAGCATCACAAATGATAAAAACTGCATAAGTAAAGTCGGTTCACACGAGCTCGACACCAGAGTACAAATAATATACATCATCATCCTCACACTGGTCTCTAAGTCAATATATGAAATAGTAGATGGAGAGTACTAGATACAAAAGTGTGTACAAATGGAAAATAACCGGATACCACAAACCCACCTAGCAGCAAACAGCTCAAGATTGCAGTGGTATCTGTAGCCAAAGAGATACAAGAAAACAGCCTTCCGCGACTACTCTGAGGGGAAAACTGCAAACACTGTGTCACAACGGGGGTGAGTTGCCAACTCGTGAATAGAAATAACATATAAAGGTAATCACGAGTATGCACGGACTGCGATACTCTAACATGTATAATCAGATAACATTTATATGATGAGCTGGGTATGCGATAATCATGCAATAGTACTCCATCTGGTACTACAACTACATGATGCAATGCATAACAATGAATGCTGAGCGTGGGATAAAATATCATCAACATGGAAAACTCCGGTGTCTACCAAAAACACCCCCAAACCTAATACTTAGGCACCGTCACTCTATCCGGCCCTCAATCCTATAAACCTCATAGAAGCGGGGTGCCCAACATCGGCACCTCAAAATAACAAGAAATACTCGTGTCCAGCATCGACACGCAAATCCTCATCTCTCAGGCGCCGTATACCAGATCGGCCCTTAGCATGTATCTCATGTCATAACCCCCAGACGGTATCCTAGGGATATCCGTCGGGTCTCCAAACTGTCACCGGCAGGTAGTAGTCCCTATGCTGGGTTCACCGTCTAACTATACGAGTCTTCTTGCCCCGGGATACCATACCGGGTCCACCATATACCCGTAGATGGTGCCTACCACTCCTCGAATCGGGTATACCATACAAGATCTCAGAACCGAGAAAACTCATGGTGGACGCACGAAAATATCATATCAAGAGAAATCGGGTTTTTAAGATAAAGCATACTTTCTTGAAATAATACCACCGTTCTCAAATCCAGAAATCACATGAAATTCAAATCCAATGCGTAAATCGATGCGATGTAATATATGCAAATGAGTATGTGCACAAGTAACATAATCTTGTCGAATCATATAGAAGGTGAGCTACAATATATTGTTCATGGCAATTCTATAGCGTGAGTGTCATGGCAATTACTAACGGTGTGTGTGTAACATGCAGATTAGTGCTCGTGCAACATGAACCGTTAGTAACAGTGCGGTGTTCTGTTAACTCTAAGTTCTTATATGGCAGGGAATATAGTATGCAACAAATAGTATCCATAAACAGTCAATGTATGTAAATGCAATATGCTGCTATAATATCCTATCAGCCCTGACGCAAAACGTCATACGAGCGATTTCCCCGTAGATGTTAAATCTACTCACCGTTGTCTCATGCTAAGTTTAACCGACGACTTGCTTCCTCTTCTTCGCGCCGTCCGTCGTACTCGCCTGCGAAGCTAGAATTACACAAAGAATACGCATAAGCTAAATGTTAGTGTATATGCCCTAGAGGCCATTACTGTATCATACTAGTTTGTATATTACTTAATGGAAGCTTGGGATATTCACAGTTGTATATACAATCTTGCTCGAAATGGTAGTATGCTACTTGGTTTGTCTCTGCTTTAATATGTGCATGTGTTTCTTTTAGCATATTGCTGATATACATATTAGTAGAGCCCTTAGGATCTTTGCTTGATTACCAGCGTTATGATGGCGCTCACACTCGTGGGAGCTGGGTGATCTATAAGCACATCCTTATACAGGTCCCTAGTCGTTGGACTATCGAGACAGGGCATCGATACTCCGGAGTAGACTAGTGTATGCGCTTCTCATCCCAGCGTGAGAGACGGTCTGTCCCACAGCCGTCAGTACGTCGTACTTGAGATAGTATGCGGGTGCGCGTTAGGTTACGAGTACACTGGACAGGACTCGTCGGGGACTGTTGGTTGGTATTATACCTATCGTCAGTTATCAGTTCCCAGGTGACATGAGTACAGCTTAGTCCGCTGACTTGACACTGTCACTTCGTCTCGAGTGTGTTCCCACTGCACTTTGATTACTACCCTACCACGGCTCAAAGGAGTCGTGCAAACAGGTAGTTTTTGGGTGCAGTCCCGAAGCACTTGGAGGCAGTGACGGTTAGAAAGGATTCGTCTCTCCCGGTATTAGGGGTTGACATCGCGCTGTGTCTAGGAGAGCCATTACATGAGTAGTCCCTGGCCAAAGCAAGCGAGATATACTGGTAGGTTTCCAATGTTATCTCAGGGTGTTCTGGGCTACACTCCGACATGACTTGTACCGCTATTAGGGGACTGACGTTCACCGCCCCCTAGGCCCGCCATGCGATGTATCAGACGAACAGACCGAAATGTACGGAGATTGTCACATACAGGCTCAGTAGGAGTTCGAATGGGGTTCACCTCGTCAGTCTTCTTATCGACATCTACCTAGGGACCGTTACGTACAGCTAGTGCCGCTTGCGGTCTGTGGTTAAACCCACTGCCAGCGTAGTGTCGAGTCTTTAGAGTCCCACACAGAGAGCTATTCGCCTTTAGGCAAAATGAGTAGAGGTCGCATGGTTTTGCGACAGGGTTCGTTCACATTCGCGCACTTGTGCACGTTTGTTGTCCGGACAGTTTATACTAGCGGGCTTTGGTTTAAGCCGGATCCTAGTATATGATTTGGGATTGGTTTTTCTCATTGTATTCGTGTTCCTCGGATCACGAATACGGGTGCGTATGCACAGTTGCTTGAGACTGAGGGAGAGGACTTTGATTAGGGTTAATGACTATTGTCATTTTATTAACCCTAATGCTTATGTGTGTATTATTGTTAATTGATATTAGTTTAATAATTGTGCATGGTTATGGTTGTTGACCATTTGACCCACCTTGACTTGTTGACCTTGTTGACACTTTGACCATCATCATTTCTTTTGGAAGATGCTCTTTGATCCTTGCAATTTGCATTAAAAATGAAATGATAATGGTCATGTCTTGATTTAGCCATGACAATTATCTCACTAATTATCTAATTACAATAATTCACATATATGAGAGAATGCTTCATATTATTCTCTCATTCCATCATATCCTTTCTCTCTCTTGTTCTTCCTCTCCCTCAAGCTCTCTCCCTCTCATGTGTTGAGAAACACTTGAGCTTGAGAAAAACCCTCTCTTGATCATCTTTACTCTCATCTAGGGTTCAAGGACTAGCACTTCTTGCACCCTAGTTACTTCTAGCTTGGAGTTGAAGCCAAATGTTGAGGCTTTCGGGTGGATCTTTCTTCGACGTGAGAAGACGACCAAGGTGACCTCCTTCCACCACTCCAAGGAGCAAGGAGAGAAGGACTTAAAGCCCAAGGTATAACCTTTCTAGCACTTAGCTAGTTACTAGTTAGCTTTAGCAAGTTTTTGTTTAGCAAAGATCCTTCTAGCTATAGTCCATGTTGTCTAAGCTCATAAAAATCCGATTTTTATTCCGTTTTCCGCATCCCCGCAAGCACCGGGATGGGCAACGTGGACTTACACTAAAATCCTATAAAACGTGATATCGAAACCAAACGTGAAACTCGCGCCGCGAACTAAACGCGTGTGTCCGATACACTAAAACGTGGGATTTCGTGCCTGAAGCTACCCTGACACGTCGCGATACGAAGGAAATCACCAAACCCACACACGTATCACACGTGTCGTGAAAGTTAAAAGAATAGGATATAGGGTAATTAGTTCCAGATTTTTTATATAAGCAGAATTTTAAAAAGTTGCATATACCACAGGCCTCAAAATGTAGCAGACACCGACTCCACAAACCCCAACAACCAGGTCCCCCATCTGGCCGCAATTTGCGGCCAGAATGAATATTCCGGCGGCCAACCTAAGGAATTGGGCTCCCATGCTTCGTGTGTGTTCTCTAAATCTAGTGTACATGCTCCAGTAAATGAAATTTTTGCCTGAAGCAATCGGATTACAAGCAGATCACAACAGAGTACAAAACTTAGTTAAAAAGCTAATTTAACACTAAACTAAAACATTATGGTGTTTTGGTGAAACCTGAAACAAATTCTTGGTTAAAACAAAATTAACAGCACTTAATTAAGTTAACCAAGCCATAAAAATTCTAACTTATCATAAACTTCACTTAATTCCCCTCATTAGTACTAAAATGCACAAAAATACGATTTTTAGCTAAATAATCTATAAGTTAAGAATTAAAGTGCTAAGGGTGAGTTTAATACCTTCAAAAGACCTTAGGGAAACCTAACTTCCAGCCCTTGCCTTCAAAGGCACTCATTTGCCACCAAAATCCTCAAAAGAGCCATTTTCCAAAGGTTTTAGTGAAGGAAAAATGAGATATTTGTGTAGGGTTTGTTTTTGGATCAAAAGTGGTGCAAAGTAGAAGAAAAAGATGATGATGTTGCTGTTGCTGCTGCTACCTTTGCTGGAGATGCAGAAATGAGAGGGAGAGAAGGAAAAATGAGTGAGATAATGGTCAAAAGTCAAGCCCCAACTTCACCTAACCCAACCCATACCTCCCATTCTTCATTTCATTTTAAATTTAAAGGGTTTGACTTGGTTTTATGTGTGGATATATGAACCATGCAAGAAAGAAAAGGAAAATGGCTACACTTAACCTAGGTTAAAAAAATGTGATAAGTGTGCATGCTAGTTACACTAATCCTTGCTTTGGAAAAGTAATTAAGGAAAATTTCCAATTAAGATGAACACAAGCTAAATTATAATTAATAAAACCCATTTATATATAAAAACACTTCTCACCAAAATTATAACTAGTTTTATACTAGTTTAAAAGGGAAAATAAAATTTACGGTTTTTTATGAAAAACACGCATCATTACTATCTAACGCGAAATTAACCAAAACGAATTTCAATGCGTTACACAAGGGCCGAGATCCCTTCACCGGGAGTGACTCCTTGGGCAGAAGTTTGCGTCAGGGTTATAACTTCACTATCGTCGATTACTTGTTGCTTTGTATCGCGGTATTCAGTTAGAATATCTTGCACCTCATTCCACGAGGAAAGAGCAGAGATCCCTTCACCGGGAGTGACCTCTTTACCAAAGGTTTTCGCCACTATATTTTTGTAAAAAGCTATCAGGTTCCTTCAGCGATATCAAATTCGTTACGTTAAAGGATTTTCGCCAAAAACCAGTCGCAGCCCTCCGTCATTTCAGTTGGGTATTCAGTAGTAACCAAGCTATGTATTTTGACCAACGCCAAGGCATAGTGTTTTGTAGCTGCTGGGTATTCATCTGTTGCATAGATAGATGAGTTGGTTTGGGACAGTCGTTCTGCCATTTGGCCAACGTCAGGGGTATGTACGGGTGGATTCAAATTAATAAGATAATGATGGGTAGAACCTGACATGTGCCTTATGGCATTTGGCCAACGTCAAGGTCATAAGAGCATGGGGCATAAATTCTTATCGGGAGTTTCTAAAGAAACTGAAATTTGCCATGCATGCGCATACCTTCTTGAGTGTGATAACGTGAGTGGATTCCTTCACGTTATCATGCGATGATAGTTGGATCCCGATTCCCACTGATGAGTTGGTTTACTCTTCGGGTGATCCCGACTAAATCTTCTTTCAGGTTTGGAGGAGAATTTGACGGTACAGTGGGAGGTTTCCTGATTAGATAAAGTGATGACCATTCTGATCTAGGTTAGAATGCACGCAGAGTGATTATTTTCTCTCTCTTTGGTAGCGACCTTTGACCTACCCTAGACTATGACTCAGTGACCAAGATGACATAACCTTCTTAAAATACTGGCTTTTGGATTGTCTGGGTTGCATAAGTCATTGCCGCTCCTTCTTTTACCCTTTGCATTTCTCCAGAACACCTCGTATTACTACGAACATCCACTTCTTTTGGATAAATCCATCGTATGGTTATATACGAATTTGAAGGGACTTCTTCGAGGATGGATCCAGGTTCAGGAGAAAATGAATTGGTTTATTCAGTTGTCTTTTATCATCACCTTCTCTCAGGTTGCGAGGGCTCCATGGTTTAGGAGAGTACACCTATTACGCTTATTGGATAGTCTTCCTCCAAACCATAGGCAGGTGCCGAAAGGTAGGGAATGAAGAAAACTAATTAGCCTAAGTAGGGTGTACAGAAGGTAATAAGTTAAGACAAAATAAAGGGATTAGAAAAAGGGCAAAGTAAATTGCGACTGCTATCATTCACGACAAAACCGTGTAGTTCATTGCCACTTCTATTTCACCTTTGCTTTTCTCCAGTTGAGGAGGAATAGAATAAGGTTCTATTCAGTTGTCTTTTATCATCACTTTCTCTCAGGTTGTGAGAACTCCAAGGATTAAGAGAGTATACCTATAATGCTTACTGGATTGTCTCTTCCAAACTATAGGCTGGTGCCGAACGGTAGGGAAGGAAGAAAACCATTTAGCCTAATGATGGTGTACAGAAGGTAACGACTAAGGACGGATAAAGGGATTCGGAGAGATGGCAAAGAAATTTACGGTTATAGTCATGAATTGGATTATGGAAGAGGAATTACTAGGAATACCAGGATACCTCTACGAAACATATTCATGTTTCAGTTTCACTGTGCATTGTTAAAGGAAAACTGATTTCCCGATTAGATACTTACTCTAGGGTATGTATTTACCGGGCATAATTCTCACATCTGTATGGTTTTACAGATGATGAGTGGGAGTAAGTTATTAGGAATTAGTTGATTATACTAATTATATCGGAATTCGTTGTAATTGGTGATATTTGAGGAAATCTCCTGGGTTTTTGCCGGACGACAAATATTTGGTTTTGAGTATGCGTTGTTGTGCACCAATTTCAAACTGATATATCTGTACGTTTATTTTATAAAGTGAGATATAACTTTTTGAAATTATGTCCATGACATTTACCTATATCGGTTGACGATTGGGTAAGGAGCATTGAACAGTAGACTAGTTCTTAACCATAAGTACAGTTTTCAACTTACGATGCACAGGTTATGAGTTATTCAACTCAGGGGACTCATACAGAGTATTGTATGTTGTCCAGTGTCCATCAGGACAAAGGGGTAGGTCCTCGTACTATGTTTTGTTTACTCATGACTTCTCTAGTTTTTAGACAAATGTTTCGTAGAAATACAATGTCTAAGTTTTGAGAAGTTATAGGTATAGGAATAAAGTAGAGAACCAGGTGTCGCAAGTATCGGGATTTTTCAAGGTGATCGAAGATGTAGATACTTGTGATTGGTATTCAGTTGATAGTAATGGTTTTGAGAAACCTGTTTCTCTTTCAGGTTACTCATAATTGGATGCATTCCTAAGTTGAGTGATGCTGATTAGCCTCTTTCCATTAAGTTGATATGCGCTGGAGACAGCTGCATTATTTGAATCTGGTTACTAGATCTAGGTTTGGGTAGTTTCCCAATCTGGGTACTTAGACAGTATTCTAAAGGTGTTTTAGAATGGACGACTCCTGGTATGGTGGTGTACCTGCAGGTGATGGAATCTCCCTCTCTAAAGGTGTCTTACAGACTAAAGGGGAGAGGGATGTGCATGATTGGCATATCACTTGCTTAGGCAATTGAGTCAATCATGAGATGTGAAGTTCCACACCAGATGTTTTTTTTGCACTATATGCAATAAGTTCATATTAATCCAATCCTAGAGAAACATTCGGAAGCAGTTTTAGAACATAAATTGATGTTCTATGGTTTTGATGACGGCAGCCTCCTTCGGGGGACAGTTATCATTCCAGGCTTCCAAAGTGACATGGATGACAGAGTTACTATCAGAATTATAGTATTCCCTCTTACGAAGGGGCAGTATTATGGACAGGTGGTCCAACAGGATACTGTGGGAGGCATAGTGCAGGATACTGATAAGGTTCAGTTGACGATACAGTCTAAGAAGTTTAGATTTGGAGTTCATATGAACTAGGTCCCATCAGATATCCAGACATATTCTAAGACAGGTATTACTGAATTCGGGAGATGGCTTTCTCCGCGAACTTGAGATTAAGAGAGACATAGAAAGAAATATTAGGGCAGATCCATTCATTGAGGCTATTTCTCGAACACAATAGTTTTACAAACGGGCTTTGTGAAACAGATTAGTAGAGGAGTTGGGTGTTCGATATCACACAGGCTGTGACTATGCGACATCGCAATAATTAGCCTTAAGTGCAAGTGGGAGATTGTTGGATGCAGTGCCCTTAAAGTCAATTATTGGATCGCAGGCACGTGATTGCAATGATTGAGGAGGACCTATACCGGTAGGACAGTCATACTCGAGATGATAGTATTCTATCTGGTTTTCCTTTATCTTCGTGTACAACTTTAGGTGACATGATCACTATTACACGTTGATAGAGCCCTTAGGATTCTTGCTTGACTACAAGCAGTATGATAGCGATCATATACGTGAGAGTTGGGTAGTCCATAAGCACATCCTTAAAAGTGTCCCTATTCGTGGGAGTTTCGAGACAGGGCATCGATACTCCGGAGTAGACTAGTGTCTACAGTCAAAACCCCGACGAGGGGCGGTGGCCGGTCTCACAAGCCATTGGTGTCAGTTGGATCACCTAAGATGTATACAGGTGCTCATTGGGTTATGAGTGCACCGGACAGGGCTCGCCGGGAACAGCTAGTTGGTATTATACCTAACGTCAGATTGCAGTTCCCTGGTGACATGTGTACAGGTTAGTTCATCGACCTGAGGTCATCATTTGTCTCGTGTGAGTTCCCACTATGCTTAGATTAGTACCCTACCACAGCTCAAAGGAGTCGTGCAAACAGTTTTTACTTGGGTACAGTCCCGAGCCACATAGAGGCAGTGAGCGGATCGGCAGGGGATTCGTCTCTCCCGGTATTGGGGGTGAGATCGCGCTGTGTCTAGGAGAGCCATTACACCAAGTCCTTGGCCAAGGCAGGTGAGAATTACTGGTAGGTATTCCAGGAGTTTCTCAGAGTGTTCAAGGCTACCCTCCGACACGACTTATACAGCTTTTGGGGGTCTGATGTTACCAGCCCCCTAGGCCCGATATGCGATGCTCATAGACGAACGGACCGGACTGTACGGATATTGTCACTGATAGGCTCAGTAGGGTTTCAGGATGAGTTCGCTCATCAGCTTCCCTCTCTGTCAATACATGGGCAGCCGTTACATACAGCTAGTACCACTGACGGCTTGTGGTTAAACCCACTGCCAGAGTATTGACAAGTCTTTAGAGTCCCCCATAGATAGTTTCCCAAGTTCGGGCGAAACGTTGTAGAGGCCGTATGGTTTTATGGTAGGGTTCGAACATGCACGTTCACTTGTGCACGTGTCATATTTCGGACAGATAATACTGATGGGCTTTGGTTTAAGCCGAATCTAAGTATTATATTGAGTCGGAATATTTTAGTCTCATCGTATTCGTATTCGGTCGGAATACGAATACAGGTATGTATATATAGGTAAGGGGTATTCTCGTAATCCGTTACGAGATTACTTTAGAAGATGCATTTCTTTTTGGGTTAATCATTTTGGTTTAAATGATTATTGGATTTAGAAAGTGTGACTCATTCATGGTGACACATTTCTTCTATCATGTTCATTAGTGACTTATGCTAATGAGTCACTAAGTGAGTCATGATAGAATTAATGATGTTTTGTTTTGGGTATAGATATTTTAGGGTCTGTGGAGATATTTTTGGGAGATATTTTTTAGGACATATTTTCTTTACACAATCTTATATATCTACTCACAAAAGAAAGAGAAAAGACAATCACAAGTTTTATGCTTGGTTTTCTTTTGCTCAATTGATTTATTTCTTGAGCTCACACTCTCCAAAACTTAGCATTTTCTTCAACCTCCAGTCTTACCCTCTCATGTGATGAGAACCAAAGAGTGTATTGTGACAAAATATTCCACTCATTCTCTATTTCATCTTGGACATGTCGGTTAGCATACTTCATATCCGAGTTGCCTCGGTATAGAGGCGGGAGCCCGTATAAAGATCCGTTGACGTGGTGCCACCTCGACGAGGAGACAGGAGATCGGAGATGCCGCGAGGAGCATGGGATGATGGCTAAAGACCGAAGGACACGGATCGATCGGTATAGCCTTTCTACCTCTTTACAGTTTGTTAGTTTAGCGTTAATGGCAAGATCCAGGTTATAGTATGCGATAGCGCCAGTTGTTAGAGTTTTTGTTCCGCGTTTGGCCTCAGATTGACGGCTGGGACGCTACCGTAGACTTACAATATGTATATATTTTGAAGCATCAATGAATTTTCTATTTTTAGAAAATAGAAAAGGTGAGGTGGAAAATGGTATATTTTTAAGAATGGGTAAAGTATGGTTTGATCATTATTTTATTTGCCATTCTTCACTATTGAAGCAAGGTTCAATAAAAGTATTATGATTTATTGGATGCTTCAATAAGTGAGGAATGGGTGTAGCCATTCTTTACTTGTGAGATTTTTCCAAGCTCATTTTCCTTAGCCATTTTAGCTAGCTCTCTCCATTTTCATCTTCCTCTACCCCTTTCTTCAAGCTTTAACCATCACATGTGTTGTGAATCCTAGAGCATAAGAATATTAAGTGAGCTTTAAAACCCCTACTTCACCATCCTACTCTATATTATCCATATAGATTAGTGTGTTTACTTCACTAAAAGGAGATTAGTGAAGAGGCGGCTTTGATTAGAGAAGCTTCAAGGTGGATCATTTTCGACACGAAGTTCATGAAGCAAGCTCGTTCAATCTTCAAGTGGAGCATAGTTAAGTCGTAGGGACTGCTATCCGGAGTTATAGAAGTGAAGGACTCGGTCTACAGAGGTTGTTGTTTCTTTCACTTAGATTAGTTCTTGTGTTATCATCATACAAACCCTAATCACCAAGTTAGTTTCTAGGTTAGTGTGGCTTAGCACTAAGAAATTTTTAAAATTGCATGTTCGATACTGGTTAAAAACTCATTGTGGTGCTAGGACACACTTTCAAACCCGACATGGACTTGGAGTCATCCTTGTCACTCTTGAAGCTGCAGTCAGCAAAGGCCTCGATCTGGAGGTCTTTTTCGCCGTACACCAAGACCATCTCCTTAATCCTTCTCAGGTACTTGAGAATGTTCTTTACTGCTATCTAGTGCTTCTCCTCAGGGTTTTACTGATACCTGCTTACCACGCTTAGTGCGTAAGCAATATCTGTTCTGGTACACAACATCGCATACTTTATAGAGCCTACCGTAGAAGCGTTGGGTAAAATAGTCATGCGATCCCTTTCCAAATCAATCTTAGGAGAAATCTCTTTGGAGAGGGTGATTCTGTGACAAACCGATAGATTATCGCGCTTTGAATCTTCCTTACTAAATCTTTTTAGTATGGTGTCGATGTACCTGGACTGTGAAAGTCCCAACATCCTCTTAGTTCTATCACGATAGTTCTGGATCTCCAGAATGTAAGAGGCATCACCCAGGTCTTTCATGGAGAACCTTTATGATAAGAATCCTTTGACTGATTGTAGAATAGGAATGCCATTTGCTATTAAGAGAATGTCATCCACGTACAAGACGAGAAATACCACAGTTCTCGCTACAATCTTACTATAAATGCATGCTTCATCTGAATTTTTGATAAAGTCGAATTCTTTGACTGTCTCATCAAAACAGATATTCCAACTCTGCGCACCTGCTTTAATCCATAAATGAATTTAAGCAACTTGCACACTCTTCCGCTTCTCCCACTCTCTATGAAACCATCCGGCTGATCCATATAAACACACTCTTCCAATTTTCCATACAGAAAAGTGGTCATTACGTACATCTGCCAAATTTCATAATCGTGGAAGGCAGCAATGGCAAGAAGGATCCGAATGGATTTGTGCATAGCCACTAGAGAAAAGATTTCATCATAGTCTAAACCAGGTCTTGATGAAAACCTTTTGCAAAAAGTCTAACCTTATAGGTTTCAACCTATCCATTTACATCAATCTTCTTTCTGAAGATCCATTTGCAGCCTACGGGTTTTACCCCTTCTGGAGCAAAGTCTAATGTCCATACTTTGTTGGTGTACATGGACTGCATTTCGGTCCGCATTGCATCCAGCTATTTTACTGAGTCTCTTCTCTGAATGGCTTGTTGGAAGCTAGTTGGCTCATCATCATCAATGATTCAATCCTCTCAATCCTCATCTATGAGAAAACCGTATTATCTATCGAGCGAATGAGACTGCCCACTAGTCTTGCGGAGTAGCGCGGGGATGTCCGGTTCTTTCAAAACTTATAGTTCCACCATGCTTTAAGTAATACCTTGTGGTTCTGGAATTTCTTTCAGTTCTATTGCGTTCCCACTTATCTCTTTTTCTAAATATTGAGTTTCTAAAAAGTGGGCATGCCGAGAATCAAAGACCTTTTGTTCCTCTGTGTAATAGAAAAGATAGCCCCTGTAGTTCTTTGGGTATCCCACAAACTTATACAGTACTGAGCGTGCTTTGAGCTTGTCCGCATGCTATCTATTTACAAAAGCTGGACATCCCCATATCATCAGATACTAAAGATAGCATTTCTTCCCACTCCAGATCTGATATGGTGTGGTAGGCACAGTCTTGGTAGTAACCTTGTTTAAAAGATATGCAGCTTATTCTAGTGCATAACCCCAGAAGGATCGCGGTAACTCAGCTTTACTCATCATGGAACGTATCATATCCAATAAGGTTCGGTTTCGCCTTTGTGATACACCATTGTGTTGGGGTGTGTATGGAGGAGTAAGCTGAGAGAGAATTCTGTTCTCTTTTAAGTAATCCAGGAACTCGTCTCTTAAGTATTCACCACCTCGATCAGATCTAAATGTCTTGATACTTTTGTCAGTTTTTTTTCCACTTCTTTCTTATATTCCGGGAATTTCTCAAAGGTCTCGGATTTATGTTTCATCAAAAATACATGTCCATACCTTGAGAAATCATCCGTAAAAGTAATAAAATAGGAATAATCACTTCTTGCATGTGTAGACATTCGACTACACACGTCACAGTGTATGAGTCCTAAGAAGTCGCTCTCTCTTACTCCGTGTCCAGTGAACGGGGTCTTTGTCATCTTTCCTTTGAGATATGATTGACAAGTTGCATAAGACTGATATTCGAACGGATCCAAATATCTCTGTTTATGTAATTTTGTCAACAGTGTTTCATTGATGTGACCCGGTCTACAATGCCATAAGAATGCTTGATTTAATTGTGGAGACTTTCTTTTAAGCGTGTTCTGGATGTTGAAAACTTGGTGTTGGTTTAATACGTATATACCGTTGTTTAGTATACCCGACCCAATCAAACCATGATTAAAGTTGATGTTTACGACATCTCTTACAAATGTAAAATCATAACCTTCTTTAGATAATGAAGATACAGAAATGATAATACAAGTCAAACTAGGTACACAAAAACAGTTGTGCAAAACCAAAATATGTCCACTTGTCAATCCTAAGTGATATTCCCCCACGGACATAGCATCCGCGCTCGCATCGTTAGCAACCTTGAGGGTCGTATCACCCGCCTTCAAAACTCTATGGCTTCTCAATGCCTGCAATGAATTACAGATATGAGATCCTGATCCGGTATCCAATACCCAGGATGTATAGTTGATTGACAGATAGTTTTCAATCACAAACACACCTGAAGCCGAAGCCATAACTTAGTTCGTATCCTTGTTCTGGGATTTCCAGGCCCTGCAGTCCTTCATCTAATGGCCCCTTTTGTGACAATAGAAGAATTTTTCCTTCCCTACTGTCGAACCCCCAACTTTTGCCCTGCCCTTTCCTTGTACCTTGTTGACCCTTCCTCTCGGCTTTATAGAGGCCTTCTTCTTCTTCCCATTGGCTTTCGCCTTGGATCTAGAGGAGGAAGGTATAATATTTCAGAAATATAAAATATTATTTTTGGAATTTATATAATAAAAAAATATATTTCACGAAAACTATTCGATTTACGAATTGGGGTTTTCGTAAAATGGTATAATTAAATACCAATATATGGAAAATATTTGGAGATTAATATGTATTAGTTATTTAAAAGAGATTTATTGGATTTGATTAGTTTATAAATAATTATGCAATTATTTATATGCAAGTTTATATTAAACTTGATTAGTGCACAACTAATCACGATTAGGCCAAATCCTTTTTTTTAATAATTATGGCCAGTGCACCATGACATGTTACATTTTGTTGCATATTCTTTCATTTGCATTTGTTGATATTTGGTTTTAAATGAGAGAGAGAAAAAGAGAAAGATAATTGAGGAGAGAGAGTGGGGGGGGCACAATGATGGCATGGGAGCATGCCATGAGAGAGAGTGAGAGTGAGAGAGAAGAGGGGGTATGGCTCCTTGACCTTTCTTTCTTCATTCATTTTCTTCACTTCACCATTTCTTCAACTCCTCCTTCATCCCCTTCTCCTCTCTCCTCCTCCTCTTCTATCCCCATGAATCATTCCCAAAACCATTTCAAAACCCCATACCCCCTTCATTAAAAATGAACCCCACCTCATTCTACACCCCATGGCAAGTTCAAGTTTGGATTTTGAAGACTTTAGGCATCTAGGTTTATTTGGTTGTTTTTTCATGTGTAGGGTATAGGTTCTAACCTATGAGCACTTCGCGTGCCGTATCAGTTTTCGGACTTTGTTTTAGTAGCTTTTCGATGTGTATTGAATGTAGGTACCTTCGCGTAGACTTCCGAGACGATGAAACACATTGACTTTGGATAAGCAAAGAGTTTTGCAAGTGAGTAGATATACATCTATGTGGGAAGTCTGGTGGATGGCGTATAGTACCCCCACAACCTTTGATATGGATAATCGGTATTTAAGTTATAGTTTGGAGAAACCTATGTGTGAACTAACGGATATGATCAAAGGATTTAGTGTGAGATGGTATGATATCTAAGGATGACTCCGTTTGATATATGAGAATACGAAATGAGGATGTGAATCGTGATATATATATATATATATATATATATATAATTGAAAGAAGAAAAGTAAGAGATTGATAGTGACATGGTATGAGATCGGTATCGATATTATATGAGATCGATATCGTTATGTCAATGAGATCGATAAATACGATATAAGATTGAGATAGATGTGTTATGAGATCGATAAGATATTGTAACATTTCAGAAAATAAAATATTATTGTTGGTGCTTCACCAGCGTGCGCAAACGTGCGTGTTATGAAAATGGAATCGTTTTAAGGAAATATTGCGCACACGAGCTCGGCCTCGTTTTAGAATTTAGAAATCGCAAGTGCACGGCGCGTTGTAGCAAGTCGGCAAGTACGGGTCAATCCGCAAGGAATTGTGTATTAGGGTTTATTGTTTAAAGTTCAACAAATAACGAATTGTTGGTTTGTCAGAAAAATGAATAGAAAATGAAAACAAAAAAAACATGTTAAGCAAGAAATGGCCATGGCTTTGGCTCGGATGGTTGAATCGCGACGATTCCTTCGACGCTCCCTTACTCATGAGTTGTCCGTCCTTGTGTCGGTCCCAGCGTGAAGTATGTGTTGGGTTACGGCAGCGCCCCGGCCATCAAACCGTGGCCAAATGCGGAACAAAAATTTACAAAACTGGCTCTACCATGACCCGATGCCTGGATCTACCCTAAACCTTATACTATCAAGCAATATAAAGAAGTTAGAATAGTTATACCGAGTTGATCCATGTCCTTTGATCTTCAACCATCTTCCCAAGCTCCTAGAGGCTCCTTGATCATGCTTGGTCGCCGGTTTCCCTCCATCGAAGATAATCCACCCGAGGGATGTAGTTATAGCTCTAGCTTCACAGAATGGATGAAAGTGAAGCAACTAAGGTTTCTAGGATGCTAATCTAGAAAGCCTAGGATATAGTGTGTGAACTATGTGTAGGTCTATCTCATCTCACCTCCTCTCAAGTTTCTCAACTCATGAGAGGGTTGAGAGGAGGTGGAGAATGAAGGTGGAGGCAACCATGGAAAATCAAGAGAGGGGTGAAGCACAAAATGGTGAAGAGAACAAAGCATGCTCAAGAGAAAACCAACCATCAAAAATAATGAAGCTCTCATGAGAGAGAAAATCAAGCATGCTGGGTTTTTTAAAACAATATCTTTCATTTTAAAAAAGCACCCATACTTCAATAGTACGCACAAATGAATTAATAATTCATTTGTGCACACTTTGAAAGCATGGTCATCACCATACTCCCCATTTTCCAATTTCCACATCATTTAACATTTTTTTAAAAATGGTCAAATCCAAAAATGAGGTGGCCACCATCTAGAATGTATTCCAGATAAAACACGGATTATATTTTACTGTATATATATACATGCATTCATACCGAAATACGAATACCCAAAGAGATAGAATAACACAAAGAACATAATACTAGAATATCCGTATCGAAATAAATATACGTAAATTATTAAATCAATACCTGATTTAATTACCCGGCTCAAATCCGAGCCGGCTAGTATTATCAACCGTCCGATCGAAAGTCCGGGTACAAAGTACATCAATCGATCGGAACCCTGCACGTATCCAATACGGCTACTACATCATTTCACTAGAACCAGGAAAACCCTCTGTGTGGGACTCTAAAGACTCGTCAATACGCTGGCAGTAAGTTTAACCACAAGCACGTCAGCGGTACTAGCTGTACGTAACGGCTACCTAGGTATTGAGTGAAAGGAAGGCCGACGAGCAAACTCATCTGAATCCCTACTGAGCCTGCTTGTGACAATCTCCATACAATCGTTCTGTTCGTCTAAGAGTACGCATATCGAGTCTAGGGGGGTGGATAAAGTCAGACCCCTAATGATGCGATAATTCGTGTCCGTATGAAGCCCATCACATTGAGAAACTACTGATCCAAATCAGTAATTCTCGACTACCTCGGCCGAAGATTTCTGGTGATGGCCACCAGTGCACTGTGCGACATCAACCCCTATTCCTGGAGAGACGAATCCCAGACGATCCGCTCACTGCCTCCATGTGGCTCGGGACTGTACCTAACTAAAACCTGTTTGCATGACTCCTTTGAGCTGTGGTAGGGTAGTAATCAAAGTACAGTGCGAACTCACATGTGAAAAATGACGATCTCAGGTCGACAGACTAAGCTGTACTCATGTCAATTAGGAACTGCTATCTGATAATAGGTATAATACCAACTAGCGTCTTCCCGGCGAGTCTGGTCCAGTGTACTCATAACCTAATGAGCACCTGTATACTATCTTAGGTGACAGATATACTCCAATGGCTTATGAGACCGGCCATCGCCCCTCGTCGGGGTCTTGATAAGTATACATTAGTCTACTCTGGAGTACTGATGCCCAGTCTCGATACTCCCATGACTAGGGACATTTTAAGGATGTTCTTATAGACCACCCAGCTCCCACTTATATGATCGCCATCATAATGCTGGAAGTCAAGCAAGAATTCTATGGGCTCTATCAACATGTAATAGTGATCTGTAGTGCCACCTAATGCTATACATGATGATACAGACAAACCAGATAGCATACTATCATCTTAAGTAAGATTGTTCTACCGGTATAGGTCATCCCTCAATCATCGCAATCGCGTGCCTGTGATTCAATAATTGACTTGACGGCACTATAGCCAACAATCTCCCACTTGCACTTAAGGCTAATTATTGCGATGTCGCATACTCACAGCCCGTGTGATACCAAACACCCAACTTCTTTACTAATCAGTCTCACAAAGCCCGTTTTCGAAACTATTGCGTTCGAAAATAGCCTGAGTGGATCCGCTCAAGTGTTTCTTTCTGTATCTCTCTATATCTCAACTTCACAGAGAAATACTATCTCCCGAAATAAGCGATACCTGTCTTAGAATTTTTCTAGATATCTAATGGGACCCAGTTCACAAACGAACTCTAAATCCAACAAACTTCTTAGACTGTATCATCCACTAAATTTAATCAGTATCCTGCACCAGGCCTTCCTCAGTATCCGCTTGGACCACATGTCCAACATACTGCCCCTCAAAAAGAGCGAAACTATAACTCTAAAAATCACTCTGTCATCCAGGTCATCTTGAAAGCCTCAAAGGAGGCTGCTGTTACAATATACCAAGAACATTCACTTAAGTTCATAACTGTTAATTATATGTATGCCCTAGAGGCCATTGTTGTACATATGATGTATATTATAGTGGATGCTTAGACATATATAGAGAGGACATTCTTGCTCGTTATGATAGTATGCTATCTGGTTGCTCTTTATCTGAACATGTTGCCTTATATCAGAATACTGTCTTTTTATCACATGTTGATAAAGCCCTTAGGACGACTACTTGACTACTGGGACTATGATGAAGATCATACTAGAAGGGCCTGGGTAGTCTACAAGTAAATCCTATAATTGTTCCTAGTCGAGAGTGTATCGAGACAGGGCAACGATACGTATCGTGACCCATATGATGGGCGATGGATGATCCTACATCTATTGGTGTTTGACATCAAGGATAGTATATGGGTGCTCAGTGGAGACTGAGTACACTGAACGGACTCACCGAGAACTCCTAGATGGTATTATACCTATCGTCAGATAGCAATTCTCTGGTGACACTGGTATATGTTAGTCTGTAGACCCAAGATCGTCATAGAGTCTTGTATGATTCCCACTGTGTTTTGATTTCCACCTTACCGCGTTCAAGAGGACATGCAAAATGGTAGCTTTTGGGTACAGTCCCAAATCACATGGAGGCAATGAGCGATAGGAGGGGTTTTGTCTCTCCCAGTATTGGGGGTTGATGTTGCGCTGTGCTCGATTGGCCATAACTGAAAATCCCTGGCCAAGATTGCTGAGATTTACTGGTAAGAATTATCAGTAGTTTCTCGAACGGTTATGGACCTCACATCGGCACGACTTATCGGTTACTGGTGTCTGACATTTACCACCCCTAGACTAGATATGCAACATATCAGACGAAGAGACCGGACTGTGCGGTTGTTTTAGTGACAGGCTTTACAAGAGTTAGAGCGGGCTTGCTTGTTGATGTTCTGATCGCTCAATACCCGGGTGGCCGTTACGTTTAGCTGACCGCTTGCGACTTGTTGGTGTTTGATATGATCATCACCTACTGCCGGCATATTGACGAGTCTTTAGAGTCCTACAAAGAGGTTTCCTGGCTCAAGCGAAATGGAGTAGGAGCACATATGTGATATGTGCGGGGTCGAGATTGATACGCGTATGTGATACCGTGTTCTCTTCTCGTTATTTGTGATATCGGCCAGTTATATGTGATATAGCCGGGTTATTGGATCAAGTGTTGATTCGATGAAATGATACATATTATATGCTTACTTAAGTTTTTATTATTCTCGCTTACGATACATTTAACATATATGTGATATATGTTTATTGTATTATTTTCTATTATTGACAATTAATATATATGTGATATATAATTGTGACATGTATGTATGAGACTTATAACATGATAGGGTTTATGTCATGGTTTCATTTATCATTAAGTAATTACAAATTAGTGGATTTAATCATAGCTAGAAGCTTGGAGATGCTTGGAGATAGGCTTTGACTTAGTCCACTCCTTTGTTTTTAATTAAGATATTTTGTGACCTAACCATTAACCCTTACCATGGTTAACTCTCTACATGAGTTAGTATATGGTTGATATACTCAACCATGGTTGCATTTGAACTATATGAGATATTTTCATCAATTGATCTCATTCATTCATCATCTTCTTCCTCATCTCATTTTAGCTCTCTTGATTTTTAGATAAAGAAGAAATATAGTGGGAAATTTAATTCTAAAGTGAGCAAAATTCCTACTTCATCATCCTCTTCTATACTAGCCATATAGATTAGTGTGTTAGCTTCACTAATTCCGTATTAGTGAAGAGAGAGCTTGAGTCTGTGTTTTCTCGACCTAGATCATCATAGACTTTGAAGACTTCAAGCAAGGATGCATCATACATCTTGTGGAGCCTCTCAAGAGTTCGGGAGCTCGTTGATCACAGCGAAGGGACCACTACTTCGAGCTTGTGAAGTGAAGGAGCGGACTACAAAGGTTGTAATCCCTAATCACTTAGTTGTAAAGTTGCTTAGATACATGTGAACCCTAATTCTCTAGTTCGATTACTCGATTGGTTTGTTTAGCACCCAAATTTTTTTAAATTGCATGATTGATGCTTGCCGAAACCTTGTCAAGGTGCTAAGCTAACCCTACAGTGGTATCAGAGCAAAGCTAGAGCATTAGGCATTTTCTAGACGAAGTTAGAATTCCGATTGAACCCCGAAAACCCTAATAATACCCTCTCCGTCGAAATATTTCCAAATGTTGGATTTTTCCACCTTAAAAATATTTAGAAAAACATGCAGGGGATTCTATGGATACACATGAAGAACGAAACCCTAACTCGTCTAAGTGACCGCAGATCCGCGGCCAAAACTTGGTTTTGGCGGCGGATCCGTGGCGCCACTTGAGAGGCTTGGGTCGGTCCTTTAGCTGTAGGTCCGTAGGAACTTTAGTATGTCTCTAGTTAACTTTAAATGGTGCTCAAGTGTTGAGCTCTCTGGGAAATTTTGGGAATTCGTTGAATAGATCGAATTGTATAACTTCGCCTAACTATCTATGACTATGATACAATATGTGGAATTCATATAGTTAGGCATGAAATCCGTAAAATGTGATATTTCGGGTTTATGATTTCTGAGGTGATTGTGGATTCCAAATGTTATAATTTGACAATTTCATTTTTGCGACCGTAAGTGTAAAATGTGGTGTATAGCTGTTTTCGTTGCTATATGTCAACGCCAATTGGAACACGCATATTTACTTACGTTGATGACATGTGATGTTATGTGTTGCTGTGATATGTTATATTGGATCGTCGTGATTTGAATAGCCGGGGTTTTATGTGAGATGAGAGTTTTTATTTTCATTCATGTAAAATTCATTGTATGTAATATTCTTATATTGGGGCACTTCTGGGTTGAGGATGATGTCACCTTTGTTGTATATTATTTACTTTTCCGCATTAGGATAGACCCAAGGAGGGGAGCACAAGTAACCGGGTTCTAGAGTCCAGTAGGAGACCAACTCGAGGAGTCGAGTCCGGGTCTCCTAACTCTAGAGTTGGTAGGGTTGCTTGCCGCTCTCGTAGGTGTGTAGGGATGTGGGTTTGGCTAGTCATTGCGACCGTGGAATCCGTGTTTTATACAGTCTCAAAATAAAACACGGGCCTCCTAGTATATCAAATATTTCATATGTTATCTTCTGCTGCTGATATTCTGTGGTGTGATCATTTTATATGTGTGAGACGAATGCTTATACTATATATATATGATATATAAATATTACTGCATTCGTTTCTTTTGTGATGCTTAGGAAGCATATATGATGGACTTCGTTAATAAGATTAATGAAATAAAAGAAACCTAAAAGATGCTGTAGAATCAAATTTTCAAAAAGGGTAGCTATAGTTCTTGCTTTGCATAGCGGTATTCCTTGTAGAATATCCAACACCTTATTCAATAAGGAAAGAGCCGAGATCTTTTCACCGGGAGTGACCTCTTTAGCGAAACTAGCAGATACTACAACTCACTCGATTTTGTTTTTGATTGTTCTATAGTTCTTGCTTTGCATAGAGGTATTCCTTATAGAATATCCAGCACCTTATTCGATAAGGAAAGAGCCGAGATCTCTTCACCAGGAGTGAGCTCTTTAGCGAAACTAGTAAAAGCTTCAAAAACACTCCTTTTCAAAATCACTTGTTTCTACAACGATATCAAGTTCATTACACAAAAGGTTTTCATAAAAACCTGTCGTAGCCCTCTGTCATTTCAGATAAGTACTACTTAGCATTCGTGCTACTTTTGTTGACTATGTTAAGGCGTAGTGTGCGGTAACTAATTAGTGCTTATCTGCTAAAGCATGAGATGTGATTGGATTAGGGTATTCGTATGAATTTGTTGACTATGTTAAGGGTCGTGCGGGTGGGTTTAATTCAACCCGGAAATGACGGGTTGAAATTGGCTAGCACTTACGATTTGTTGACTATGTTAATGTCATAAGTTGCTAGGGGTAAAAGAATTATCGGGAATTTCAAGTGTTGAAATTTGCAAATGAGATTGCATACTTTCTATGAGATAATTGGATCCTGATACTCACTGCGAGTAAGAGTTACTCCTGGGAGAGTATTACACATGACAATTAGCCGATCAAGTAGGTTTCTAGAATGTGTTAACGGGGTTATGCCTCTAGGAAAACGAGGTTTATTTTAATTAGGTCCGTGCGAAAGCATGGGGAACCTCCCTCAAAATACCAACACTGGTCTGGCTGAAAGATTGGCGAACTTGTAAGGTGTAATTAATCCTGGCTAGTCTTAGCTTTTAAGGTTTTAAGGAAGACTTAATGAAAAAAGTAGGAGCCATCCTGATTAGACAAGATAATAAACAATCTAATCTTGCAAGACCATACGTTAATGTATTTTCTTCTCTCTCTCTCCCTCCAGGTAGCGACCATGTCAGGCCTTAATCACGATAATAATATGGATATATTGACTGAACCCGCTTATTATATTGAGCAGTGGAACTTTGGTTCCGTTCTTTTTTATAATTGTTATAAGACTGAACCGGAAATAGGGAAATATCCGGATTCACACGCCGCCCAAACGAAGAACAAGCATGTTAATGCATCTTCTTCAGGTGTGTTAGTTATCGAAAACCGTTTCTCAGTTCACTCTATGTCCTGGGTATTAGATACCGGATCATGATCCCACATATGTAATATGTTACATAGGCTAAGGAAAGGTAGAGAGCTGGGAATGGGTGATCATTCCGTAAGAGTAGGGAATGGTGCAAATGTTCCAGCCAAAGCAGTTGGCGAATATCACCTTGTATTACCAAATGGTAATACATTAATTCTGAGCGAATGCTATTACATTTCGACCCTAACATGCAATTATATATCAGTTTCTTTATTATGTAAAGAAGGATATAATTTTGTAGTAGAGGATAATGTTATGAACATATTCCAGAATCAAAAGTTGATTGGATCAAGCTCGTTAAATAATGGCATATACGTTCTAAATCAAACTACAGTTCTTAATGTACAAAACACACACAAAAGGAAAAGTTCAAAAATGAACGAATCCTTTTTGTGGGATTGTAGACTAGGTGATATCAATGCGGCATGACTAGCTAAGTTGTATAAGGATGGATATTTGAAATCGTTCGAATTTTCATCTTATGACTCTTGCCAATCATGTCTCAAAGGCAAAATGACCAAAACTATGTTTAGTGGACACAGAGAAAGAGTTAAAGAACTCTTGGGACTGATACATAGTGATGTATGTGGTCCCATATCAACACATGCCTGGAATGATTCCTCATACTTCATTACATTCACTGACGATCTCTCAAGATATAGACATGTGTTCCTGTTAAAACGCAAGTCTGAAGCTTTTGAGAAATTCAAAGAATATATGAACGAAGTCGCGAACCAAACGGCTAAAAGTATTAAGATCCTTCGAATTGATCGGGGAGGAGAATACTTGAGCACGGAGTTCCATGACTATCTAAAAGAGAATGGGATTCTCTCTCAGTTTACTCCTCCGTATACATCACAGCACAACGACGTAACGGAACGGAGGAATCGCACCCTATTAGATATGGTGCGCTCTATGATGAGCACCGCTAAGTTACCTATTTCCTTTTGGGGGTATGCGCTTGAGACAGTAGCATACCTATTGAATCAAGTTCCATCTAAATCTGTACCTACCACACCATATAAGATATGGAGTGGGAAGAGACCATATTTTAAACGAGTTAAGATATGAGGTTGTTTGGCCTATGTCAAAAGGCAAAATACGGACAAACTCGAGGCACGATCAAGTCTATGGAAGTTTTTGGGATATCCAAAGAATTCACAAGGATTTCTACCACGCTGAGGAACAAAAGGTGTTTGTTTCTCAATACGCCGCCATTTTAGAAAAGGAATTTCTTGCAAAGGAAAATAGTGGCAAAGAGGTAGAACTGGAAGAAGTTCTAACTACACAAACTGCAACTGAAGATTTAGTGGAACCAGAGGATTCGATAGTTCCCGACGAACCCCAGCCTCTCCGACGATCTAGTAGGGTTCCTCATCCACCAGAGAGATACTACGGTTTTCTCATAGACGGTAGGAGCAAGGATTGCATCATGGAAGATGATGACCCGACTAGCTTCGAGCAGGCCATCACGAGTGGAGACTCTATGAAATGGATGGGTGCAATGCGATCTGAGATGGAATCCATGTACACCAATAAAGTATGGACTTTGGAAGTTTCTCCTGAAGGGGTAAAACCCATTGGGAGCAAATGGATCTTTAAGAAGAAATTTGGTGTAGATGGAAAAGTTGAGACTTTCAATGTTAGACTTGTTGCAAAGGGTTTTCGTCAATGACCAGGTGTGGATTATGACGAAACCTTTTATCCAATGGCTATGCTTAAGTCCATCCAGATCTGACATGCCATTGCTGCATATGAAGACTACGAAATTGTAACACCTTAGGAATGCGATTAGTGTTAATTAAGCGATAATGCTGGTTTTTGGTAAAAAGTTTACCATTTTGGGTTCCTCACATTTTATAACATTTAATTAATAATTTATTATTATTTGTTATGGCTTGCACACACATGTGCATGTTAATGTAAGGGTGTGTTTGTGTTAATCGTGTTTTGAACCATGACAACCTTTAAGTAAATCCTTGCCTTGTTTAAACCTTAACCTTGCATTTAACCCTAATCTTTAGATATTTGTGTGAGGTGAGATATTTTCTTGAGTTTTGTTTGGATGAGGAGGTGGCAACTGAGTTATGGCTTGCATTTATGAATGGAGGTGCACTTACCCTATGCCCACCTCTCTCTCTCTTTTCATCTCACCCGGTCCCATTTCCCTCTCATTCTCTCACAACATCTTATCTTTCATCATTCGTTCACCTCAACTGAACACTTTCCCATTTCATTAAAAAACCCTTCACTAATCTTCATCAAAACATCACCAAATCCCTTTTCAAACCTTGTTTTGCCTCTTGGATGCCTTGAAGCTTCCAAAGCAAGGATCTTTGAGCTTGTGGGAGTAGGTAATGATATCTTTCTTTTAAGTAAGCCTTTTTGATGTTGCGTAGCTTGTTAGTTTCAGTTTAGAGCGTGTAAAGTTTCATTTCATGCAAATATCGTATTTTTAGTGTAGTTTTGGGCCTCGGATGATCTGCTTTCAAACCAGGTATTTGTTGCAAAATTTCCCATCACAGTGACCTTGTGTAGTGACCTAGAACCCACAATAAAAACCCGAGCTCAACCCCTTTCAAGTTGGCCGTAGATTTATTGGTTCTGGCCGCAATTTGCGGCCAAAGTGGGGGCTGGGGGGTTGTATTTTGGTCTGGGAGTCTCTGGAGTTGTGTGTGGTCTTGTGGTATATGCAACTTTTACAAATTGTTTGTGTAGCAAAATCTGGGATCACTTTGCTTGTTTTCTAGTGTTTCGATTACGCGCGTTACGTTATCTGATACGGTTCATGTCTTTGTGTATCTGTTGCTCTTTGGTTAGTTTCATAGTGTTGCTATGTGCGTTAGCCACTAGATGAATACTTGAGAGTATGTTTGGAGTTGATGCGTCGGTCAAACGTAGTTGGTACGTGTTTTTGGTCGATTGCTAATATACACTTGTTATGTTGTTTTATGATCATAGGGACGCAGGCGAGGACTTCGGACGCTGCGAACAAGGGAAAGCGAGTGGTTGGCTTTATTTAGCCCCAGGATCATCAGTGAGTAGATTTAACATCTACAGGGGGTCGTCCGCATGGCGTTATGAGTCTAGGCTAGATATGATATGATATTAGTCGCATGTTATATTGCACATATAGATATTGTGCATAAAACTTCATTGCATATTATTACTTGTTGTTCTTGGACTTGTACCCTTTGGACACTGCACTATTATTGACGGCTCATGTTGCACGAGCACTGATTGTGTGCCACTCACACCGTCAATAATTGCCACGACACGCACAACACTTATACATACGTGAGATTGTATTGGTTAAGGACATTGAGACACTGATTCATATTCTATTGTGCATATGACATATAGCATACCTGTATACATACATGCTTACACATATGCCTTGCCATGACTACATGCTAGCTACCTATATACCTATATGATATTGTACCATTAGTGATAGGTATAAACACATATGAGACATAGCTACATGTACATCTTGCATACATACTTACATGTACACCCGTATAACGTGATATAGCTACACATATACCTGGTGGGTATTACATCATTACTGATAGGTAGATGCACATATCTTGCTATACCGACATGGTTACGCATACCTGGCTATAGCTACGTGTTCACCTTTATATGATATTGCGTTTGGTTTTGGAGAAATTAGGAACCGCATGATATATTTAATAACTTCTTGCAGTTAAATAGCGGTTTTTCCTTTACATGCTCATATTACTGTTTTATGTTGCATGTATTATATTTCATTGATTTCGCATTGATATATGGATTTCATATGATGTTTTCTGGATGTTTTACTCTTGGGTATTTATATCAGTGGTATAGGACGCTGATATATATACATGTATATATATCAGTGGTATGAGACGCTGTTATATATGTACACCTAATATATATATATATATATATATATATATTTGTGGTATGGGACACTGTTATATATGCATACCTATATTATATATATCATCATAATGATCTGTGCAAGTATTCTTATTCATTATATATGAGGGCCGATATTATGGTCGATGTGAGGGCCGATATTATGGTCGAAATGAGGGCCGATACTATAGACGATATGAGGGCCGATACTATGGTCGATATGAGGACCGATACTATGGTCGATGTGAGGGGCCTATGTGCCCCATGTGAGGGGCCTATGTGCCCGATATGAGGGGCCTATGTGCCCGATGTGAGGATGACATGTTTTATTCCGTACTCCGGATTTATTTGATATGCATTGCTTCATGTATTAGTAGTTCCTGATAGAGTACCTTTCATGACTGTTGCATATATATATATATTGTTGTTTATTGCTATTAGCATGCATGTGATATATTAGTGCAGTACGTGCATACTTGCGATTATCTGCATATGTTATTTACTATTCACGAGTTGACAACTCACCCCCGTTGTGCCACAGGGTTGTACAGGTTATCCCTCAGAGTAGTCAGGGGCAGGGCTATCTTCTTCTCATCGTAGCATCTTTTGCAAGGGATATCTCTACGGCTGACTGGGTGCAGTTTTGCTATAGGTGGGTTTTGCGGTTATCCGATATTGCTCATTGTATATTCGATGTATCCAGTACTCTCTATCTACCATTTTCATGTATTGACTTAGAGACAAGTTGTGAGGACGATATTGTATATTATTTGTGACTTAGGGATTTTCATGCAGTTTTATTTATATCGTCTTTTTCTTCGCTACGGCGTCGTATATCTATTGTGGTGGTTGTTTTCTGCCTTTGGGCGTGGATTTGCTCCCGTTTGGGGATGCTTTACTTATATCTTTGTTGTACCCTTTTTGGGGGCTTGTTTTACAAAGAAGGTGCTGCCGAATTTTTAAAGGAAGTAAATTTGGACTTTAAAGAATGTTGATTGAGATTTCAAAATTTTTAACAATGTTATTATCACTTACTACTTTGGATGGTTTAGATTGCTGGGTTTTCGGCTTACTTGATTTACGTTATGCCTGGAGACGTTACGTAGTTTAAGGGCCGTCACGTGCCAAATTTCGGGTCGTGACAAAGTTGGTATCATGGCGCTAGGTTTTACCTTTCGGAGTTTAGGTGTTAGTTATATGTATGCCCTAGAGGCCATTACTGTACATACGATTTATATTGTAGTGGATGCTTGGACATATATAGGGAGGACTTTCTTGCTCGACATGATAGTATGCTATCTGGTTGCACTTTATCTTAACATGTACTCTGATTGTCTCTATGTTACATGTTGATAAAGCCCTTCGGATATGTACTCGACTACTGGGACTATGATGAGATCATAGTAGTGAGGCCACGGTAGTCGACGAGTACATCCTATAACTGTTCCTAGTCGTGGGAGTACCGAGACAGGGCATCGATACTCCAGAGTTGAATAGCGTATGCGCTTCTTGACCCATATGATAGGCGATGGATGATCCCATATCCATTGGCGTTTGACATCAGAAAAGGTATACGGGTGCTCAGTGGAGACTGGGTACACTGGACAGACTCGCCGAGAACTCCCAGATGGTATTATACCTCATGTCAGATGGCAGTTCTCTGGTGACACTGGTACAGGTTAGTCTGTAGACCCGAGATCGTCATAGAGTCTTGTATGCTTCCCACTGTACTTTGATTTCCATCATACCACGTCCAAGAAGGCGTGCAAAAAGGTGGCTTTTGGGTACAGTCCCGAATCACATGGAGGAAATGAGCGATAGGAGGGGATTCGTCTCTCCCGATTTAAGGGGTTGATGTTGCGCTGTGTTCGATTGGCTATAACTGGAAATCCCCGGCCAGGGTTGCTGAGATTTACTGGTAAGTGTTATCAGTAGTTTCTCGAACTGTTATGGACCTCATATCGACACGACTTATCAAGCTACTGGGGTCTGACGTTTACCACCCCTAGGCGAGATATGCGACATATCAGACGACGAAATCGGACTGTATGGGAGTGTTACTGATTGGATTCATAGGAGAATGTACAGGCTTGCTTGTTGATCTTCTGAGCGCTCAATACCTGGGTGGCTGTTATGTTTAGCTGACCCCTTGCAGCTTGTGGGTGTTTGATATGATCATCACCTACTGCCGGCGTATTGACGATTCTTTAGAGTCCTACACAGAGCTCAGGCAAAACGGAGTAGGAGCACATATGTGATATGTGCGGGACCGAGAACAATACGCGTATGTGATACCGTATTAGATTCTCGCGATGTAAGATATCGGCCGGGTATATGTGATATAGCCGGGTCATCGGATCAAGTGCTGATTCGATGAACTGATACAGATTATATTAGTCGGTTATTTGTGAAATTGCCGGATTATCGGATCAAGTGTTGATTCGATAATTTAATGTATAATTATATATTTGATATATTAAATTACATTAACTGATATAAGCTCACTAAAAGATTCTTTTTCTCACTCGGGTAATACATTGATATATATGCGATATATGTTAATTGTATTATTTTATTTTGTTATAATAAATATTATATATGTGATATATAATGTTGTAACATGATATGGTTATTAATGAAACATGTTTTGTGGAGTTTAATTGAGGTTAGGGTTTGAATTAGGGTTAAGTCTTCATGAAGCTTTCAAGAAGCTTCTTGAAGCTTTGACTTTGACTTGGATATTTTGTGATATTTCCTTAACCCAACCCAACCCTTTACCCTAGTTAAATCTCTACATGGGTTAAGTCTTCATGCTTAACCCATGGTTGCAATTCTAACCATACCATGGTTTTCATTATTCATCACAAAAGAAAAAGATCTTCTTCTTCCTTCTTCTTCTTTCATGGAAAAGCTTTCTAGCCTTTTCAAAGGTGATGAAAATGAGTGAGAATTAGAAAACAATTGAGAGCTAAAATCCTACTTCATCATCCTAATCTATCCTATCCATATAGATTAGGGTGTTCACTACATTTAGTGAGTGAGAGTTTGTGTTAATGAAACTTCAATGTAGATCATCATAGTTATCGAAGATCGGAAGCAAGCTTGCATCTTTCTCTTCGTGAAGCCTCTCGAGAGTCTGGATGCACGATGATCGCAGTGAAGGGACCTCAACACGGAGCTTAAGAAGTGAAGGACGGGATCTACAAAGGCTGTAATCCCTCTCACTTAGTGTTAAAGTGTTTAACATGCTTGTTTTCGCCTAATCTCTAGTTTAAAGATCTCGTTTAGGGTTGTTCGGCAAGGCTAAATTTTAAATCGGGCATGGTTGATGCCTCGTAGACCCTTGTGAGAGTGCCCAGTAACCCTACAGTAGGATGACCTTGGTATGATGGAGTAGGTATATTAAGCAATGTAATGTAGCGTGTGTATGTCCGCGGCATACTTACGACACGGTACTCCGCCTAAAGTGACCTAAGTACTAATTGCTTGAAATTCTTTCTTTGATGATACATATCATTGTGATTCGATTTCCGTGTTCTTATCGAATCCTATTTCCATTTATAGCCTTTTGCCGCCGATGACTATGAGGGCTCTGAGAGAGGCTGCGAAAGCTGAGGTCAGAGTTGACTCGTTTGGGACGAGGACTGACCAGGACGGTACGCTCATTGCACAGGAGCAGATTGATCCGCCTTTGATAGATCGTATCGCTAGGCTTGAGGCAGAGATGCAGGACTTGCGCCAGATGATGAAGTCATTGGTTGAGGCCAGTCTAACGCTGCGACAGGAGGATGTCACCCCTGTTACCCATTTATTCCTTGCTATCAGCATACAGCATTATATCACGTATACAGCAGCAGTGGATGCAGCCTGTTTAGCTGAGTAACGTCTTCCCGAGACTTTGGGAGTTCTGAGACCGAGGAGGGCTCGTACAGGCGTATCAGCCCAGATACAGAGGCTTAGTCGCCGCGGCAAATTTCGTTTACGTAGTGGGAGTAGCAGAGGCTTTGGACGAGGACAGTTGTTTAGCTCTTGTCCCCAGGAAGATCAGCAGCCATCGTATGGATGTTTCTGGTGCGGGAGTTTCCATCACCTCATCAAAGATTGTACCTTGGTATGCCAGAGGAGGACAACTGTACCATATGATACCTTACCACCTTCACCTCAGGGAGAGTCGCCTGTTGCGCCTGTTGTTGATCCGCATCAGATTATGTTCAGAGAGGTCATGGTCGCGGAGGGGTTGTTCCGAGAGTACATGATGGTAGGGGAGGAGTTTAGCCAGTTGCGGGTAGATGGCAGACACGAGCGTTTGCTTAACTCATCGGGACGCTCGGGCCTCCAATGCAGAGTTTTCAAGTATTCCTAATTTGTATGTTCTTTTGATGCATATGTTTGTTTAATTCGGTATCTATGCACTCGTTTGTTCTACACACTTTGTGTCGTGGTTGGGCCGAGATCGTGTATGCTAGATCAGCCGTTTGTTGTGTTTACTCTTGTTAGCGATCCTTTGGTTGCGCGATACGTGTGTCGGTCATCTGCCATATGTGTAGGAGATAGAGATTCGTCCGTCGATTTTGTCACGACTCGAAATAGTAGCTCGTCACCAGCACTTAAATCACGCAATGTCTAGAGACGTAACATAATTCAAATAAGCTGAAACCCAGAAATCTAAACCTTTTTAAGAAAATAAAGGAGGTGAAGTTTTCAAATAAAGGTATAATGAAATCAAGTTTTCTTAATGCATAAAAAAAAGAACATAAAAATGCAAGTGAAATTTACTAGTTTGAAAACGTGTTTCGTCTTTTTAAAAATTTGGGCAGCACCTCCTTAGTATATTTTGATCCAAAACCACAAATACATAAAAAGAATAAGGGAATCCCAAAGCGGGAGTTGGCTCTTCGCCAAACAGCGGATCACAACAACGCAAAGCATAAAAATATGTATACGACGCCCAACGGCGAAGTTCACCACAAAAGATAAAGAAATAAGCAAGACATCAAAACCACAAGTAGCGGAAAACCCCTCGCTCTAAGTTTTGCAACCATAAGTTTCACTAAGTCTCATTACTTATGCAATTACTAAATTTGATTGATGGAGTTGACTATATACAATATGAAATATAAATACAAGGGTGTGTACGATACAAATGCCCCACCTAACAATGCAAAACACCCAAATGAAGCTATGTGCCAGCGATGCCGCTATGGATCCATGCGGACAACCAGCAAGAACTGTGGCACAACGGGGGTGAGTTGCCAACTCGTGAGTAGAAAAACATCTACAAGTAGAAATCGTATAAACAACGACTCCTAGGTCAACTATATCATAACGGTAATACTATGATATCTAGGGTGACCGGGTCATCATATGTGCCAACAATATAATCAATACCTATATGTATGTGGATATAATCCAACAATATAACCAATGTCTGTATGTATGTGGATCTCGTCCAACCATATAATCAATGTATGTATACATGTAAGTATGAGGATATAAATCAACGGTGTCCCTCGTGACACATCAAAATCATGGAACCTGGGTGTCCAACATCAATACCCGAAAACATCATGAAACCCGTGTCCAACATCGATAAGTAAATCCTCATATCTCGGACTCCGTCAGTCCGGATCGGCCCATCTCATCGCTCGACTACGGTCGGTATCCTCCAGATATCCGCCGAGCCCAAATATTATCACCGGTAGGTAGTAGTCCCTCTGCCGGGCTCATCATCATCCATACGAAATCTCTCTCTTGCCTCGGGGTACCATACTGGGTCCACCATGTACCCGCAAACGTAATCATCCGCCTCCTCGAATCGGGTTTCTCATATCACGCGTCTCAGAACCGAGAAAACGCATGGTGGACGCACTGAAATATCATATCAAGAGAAACCGGATTTTTAAAACAGTACATAATTTTTTTTGAAATAGCCACGGTTCTTAAATCCAGAAATCTCATGAAAACAGCATAACTCAATGTGTAAAATCATAAAGCATGATGTATGTGACATATGATAGAAATGTTGGCATATCCGTATATCATGCAACATGGAACAGTAATATGCACATATCGAGGGAAAATCACTCTTTTAAATGAATCCAGTTTTTAAAATATATCATGCGGTTCCCAAATCTCCAAAATCGAATGCAATATCGTATAAAGGTGCATATGTGTATATACGCAAGTATGAAGTGCAAATATGTATGTCCGCAAGTATGGGTGTACAATATGTATGCACGCAAGTATGGTGTACAATATGTATGCACGCAAGTATGGTGTACAATATGTAGGTGTGCCAATATGGATGTACAAGTGGTATATACGCACGTATGTTATGCGAAGAGTCATATCATGATGCAGCAATCCTACTGTGTAGTGACATAGCAATTATCGATGATGAAGTGTGTGAGCCTACAATATGTGTACGTGTAACATACGCATCATCGATAATGGTGCAGGTATACTATCACTGGTATAAGTAATGCAATGCGAATAACATGATTGCAGCATAAGGTAAATCATATACAAATGCTGACGGGTATACGTATCTAACATGACCGAGTCGGCGAATCTATCAATCGGCACCTAGCCTCACAACATCATGTACGGTATAGTCCATCGTACGGCATCCTCTAGTCAAGGGTATGGATCAATCATCAAGTCACACTCATCACGTACGGAAAATCATCGTACGGCGGTATAAAACCAATAGGGATCCTATAAACCTTTACGACAATGAGGGTACGGACCTAATGTCTCGTACGGCTTATCATTTAAGATTCACAACATTATATATATCTATATACCTATGTCCCAAGTCATATCCATAAGAATCTCATATCAGGGGACCGGCAGGGTATAAATCATCTCAATCGACTCACATCCGTATAGCAACATATCATCGAATCACATATTAAATCGTATTCTCTTTTTATCGAATTTATATCCCTCATCAAGTCAATTTTACAAATACATTCTACCTTCGCTATAAGTATACGTATCTAATCTAACATACACACCCGAACCATACAAACGGTTTTTAAAAGATGCGAATCGTAGTTTTGAAAGTAGGGGCTACGGTGTTTTTAAAGAAAAGATATCATTTGAAAATCCATAACATCCATCAAGGTATCTGTTTAAAAGATGCATAATGATTCTTCAGTTTGGAAATAGGTATGGTTCGGATGACACACCTATGTCGACTATCTAGTCGTATAGTACCCTAAGCGGCAATATCGTCAAATATCATCCTCAAGTTCCGTCATCACATACTAGTCATATCATATCACTTCTAACTATCTTTAGTTTCTAATATGGTTCTCTAACTACCTTTTAAATCTATTTATAGTATCCTATTAAAGGTTTCATTAATCATAATCTACATATATAAATCGGTTTCCATCAAAGTTTGTGGGGATGCTATACGCCATCCACCCGACTTCCCCCGTAAATATAGATCAACACACAGTGGTCTTCACTTGCCGAAGTTGATGACGCCACGCTCCGTCACCCCGGAATCCATGTGAAGGTACCTATAATAACAAAACATATCGCCACATTATTAAAATCAAGTTCTGAAATCCAATACGGCACGCACATTGCTAATAGGTTAGAACCTATAGATTACGCGTACAAAATCAACCAAACAACCCTTGTTGTTGATGTACAAACATCCAACAACCAAATATAAAACCAAATAGCAAAAGTTAACATTCCAAATACGAAAACCATAACCAAAAACCACACCAAAGTGCTCCGAGATTTTGACTCAGGACAAAAGGAGTTGCACAAACAAGTCTAGGGTGTAGTACAAGGTGTATATGACCTACTGGACCAACCTAGACCCATACCCCTATAAAGTGGCCGGCCCCAAGGCCCTAAAATCTGGTGAGATTGGCCCATAGGGGGATGTTGTTAGTGTATATGCCCTAGAGGCCATTACTGTGTCATACTAGCTTGTATATTACTTAATGGAAGCTTGGGATATTCACAGTTGTATAGACAATCTTGCTCAAAATGGTAGTATGCTACATGGTTTGTCTCTACTTCAATATGTGCATGTGTTTCTTTTAGCATATCGCTTATATACATATTAGTGGAGCCCTTAGGATCTTTGCTTGATTACCAGCGTTGTGATGGCAGTCACACTTGTGGGGGCTGGGCAATCTATAAGCACATCCTTATACAGGTCCATAGTCGTTGGACTATCAAGACAGGGCATCGATACTCCGGAGTAGACTAGCGTATGCGCTTCTCATCCCAGCACGGGAGGTGGTCTGTCCCACAGCCATCAGTACGTCGTACTGGAGATAGTATGCGGGTGCTCGTTATGTTACGAGTACACTGGACATGACTCGTCGGGAACTGTTGGTTAGTATTATATCTATCGTCAGTTATCAGTTCCCAGGTGACATGAGTACAGCTTAGTCCGCTGACTTGACACTGTCACTTCGCCTCGAGTGTGTTCCCACTGTACTTAGATTACTACCCTACCACGGCTCAAAGGAGTCGTGCAAACAGGTAATAGTTGGGTGCAGTCCCGAAGCAATTAGAGACAATGACGGTTAGACAGGATTCGTCTCTCCCGGTATTAGGGGTTGACATCGCGCTGTGTCTTGGAGAGCCATTACACGAGTAGTCCCTGGCCAGGGCAAGCGAGATATACTGGTAGGTTTCCAGTGTTATCTCAGGGTGTTCTGGGCTACACTCCGACACGACTTGTACCGCTATTAGGGGACTGATGTTCACCACCCCCTTGGACCTCCATGCGATGTATCAGACGAATAGACCGGACTGTACGGAGATTGTCACATACAGGCTCAGTAGGAGTTCGGATGGGCTTACCTCATCGGCCTTCTTATCGACATCTACCTGGGGACCGTTACGTACAGCTAGTGCCGCTTGCGGTCTGTGGTTAAACCTACTGCCAGCGTAGTGTCGAGTCTTTAGAGTCCCACACAGAGAGTTTCTCTGCACTGAGCGAAACGTGTAGAGGCCGTATGGTTTTACGACAGGGCTGCGATCACTTACGTGCACTTGTGTGCGTATGCTGTTCGGGCAGGCAATACTAGTGGGCTTTGGTTTAAGCCGGATCCTAGTATTGCACAGATGGATTTGTTTTGTCTTCTGTGCATTCGCATTCTACAGAATGCGGATGCGGGTGTGTATGCACAGTTTTGAGGAGCGATGAAGGAGGAGGTGCCCCATTGGGGTTTTGGCAGTTGGTTCGGCCAAAACCGTAATGTGGCAGGCTCATTAGGGTTTGACAATTCATTTGGTCAAAACCATTATGAGCCGGAGACATTGTTTACTAATCCTTTTAGTGATAGTTTAGTGATGGCTAATTGCATTGACCACCTTGACCTCTCTTGACTTTGTTGACCCGTTGACCGTGTTGACCCTTGACCTTCAAGAGAGGTCTACACTCTTCTTTGATTTTCTTTTTAATTTTTGATTATGATAATGGTCAATTCAATGTAGCATCAACTTTATCATGATAGGATTAGTAATGATGGTTTTGGTGTATTATTGCAACCATGGTTCATTTTCTTGAGTTAATCTTTTCATTATTCTCTTCACATTCTCTCTTTTGAAGTGAGAAGAAAAGAAAAGAACCATGGTTGCTAGAGTTTCTCCTTCATCTTCCTCCTCTTGAAAATTCTTTTGATCTCATGTGTTGAGAGAAAAAGAATCCATATAGACAAACACTTCCATCTTTCTCTTCTACACAACCTAGGGTATCTAGACTAGCGATCTCGTTGCCCTAGTTGCCTCGACTTGAGGTGGAGCTCGGTGTACAACTCTTGGGTGGATCATCTTTGACTCAAGAAGGCCGCGGAGGTGACCTAGATCCGGATCGACCCTCGGAGCGTGGATGGACGAGCCGGAAAGCGGAGAGAAGACCCGAAGGACCCGTTTCGTGTGGTATATTTTCTACAGCATAGTAGTTATAGCCTCTACTTGTTTGCTAGTTTCTAGTTTAGCCAAGATCCGGCTTTTAAGTCCATGTTTCCCTTGCGCCAATTTATTGTTTTTCGCCGTTTCCGCCTCCACGTAAGAACCGGGCTAAAGCTGGCAACTCACCCCCGTTGTGCCACAGTTTCTTGCAGGTTTTGCCGTACAGGTTTTCCTTGGCGGCTTTGCTGGCACACTATTTCATTCCGGGTGATTACTTGGGTAGGTGGGTTCACTTGCATCGTGACCACCATTGTACTTTATTTATATTCAGTTGTATCTAGTAAACTCCATCAACCAGACTTGTATATTTTATAACCTTAGAAGACCAGTTGTATATTCTTTCGATCTTAGAGTCGCGCGTTGTGTTATTATGGTTTTCATGTTGTTTTTGAGTTTCCTTTTGAGTTTTGATCCTCGCCCTTCGGTGTTGTATATTATATTGCTTGCGTTGTTGTGACCGTCAATTGACGAAGAGCTAGCTCCCGCTTGGGGATGCCTTTATTCATATTTTGCATGTTGTACGCTTTTGGGGCCTGTATTTACAAAGGAAACTCTGCCGAAATTTTCAGAATGGACTTGAGATTTTAAAATGCATATTCGGCTTATGTTATTAAAACCACTTTCTTTAGAACTAGACTTTTTCCTTATTTCTTCTTTAAAATGTTTAGACTTCTGTGATTTTTGTCTTACTTGAATTAGATAGGGTCCTATAGACTTCATATGATTCAAGGGCCAGTCAAGTGCCATTTCCGGGCCGTGAAAAAGTAGGTATCAGAGCGCTAGGTTAACCTTGGTTCGAGTCTATGTTTGACTATGCGGAGCCTAAAGCATTTGTATTTATACGTAATCTAGGCTTGACCTTACGGAACTTAGACTTAGTCGAGGGGTTATTAGACCCGAACTTTTGTCGCGTAGGTTGATCTTGGTTGATGGAGCAGGTGACTTAAGGAGAGTGACGTACCGTGCGTATGTTCCGCGGCACACTTATGATACGTTACTCCGCTTAAGAAACCTTAGGATGTATATTTCGTTGCACAACATTATATTAATTCATGATCTATTTTCATCGATTTTGGTTTATGGTTTTTGCTGCCACGATTACACTGGCAGAGAGAGCTACGGCTAGAGTTGCGGTCAGCATGAGCTCGTCACGAACGAGGACTGACCAGTGCATGATTCCAGGGACAGACTATTGCATGGAGGCGTCGTTTTATTTTTTTTCGTGCCATGAGCGTTTGATGGATCGCTTTTACAAGATTTCTCGGACGTGCAGATCAACACCAGAGGATTAGGCCACTGTTAGAGGCCAGCCAGAATGTGATGACCGTCAATGCACCGATTATTTTGATGATTGAGGCACTGTTCAACGTGTGGACGAATGATTCAGTTATTGCTGGGACTGACGAGAGGTCGCCCAGATGTTTGAAGCTAACGCCGCACGAGTTGTACTTATAGATTTGATAGAAGATTGCTAGTCACCCGAGGAGGGATGACTAGGACTTGTGATTCGTTGCCTACCCTGATGCGAAATCATCAGATTGATTGATTCTAGCTAGAGACGACATCCCGCAGGTACGTTGAGAGTCGATAGAAGACGATCGAAGGTCAGAAACCCATTTTTCCATGTTTAAAGTATTCGGAGAAACATACAAGTAATTTCGTGGGCCCTCTAGAAGAATGAAACCCTAACTCGATATAATGACCATGAGAACGCTCTGAAACCTTAGGGTTTACAGCAGTTCAGCGGTGGCATTGATGAGGCTTTGGTTTGCCCTTCTACGGTTGGTTTACAGGTACTGTGGCATGTACTGGAATACTATTAAACTGTACTCAAGATGTTGAGCTCTTGGGGGTTTATGGAGCCTTGACAAATCGATCGAATGGTTCGACGTCATTCGGATATCATATGATGGGATGCATTGCTTGGGAGACTCCAGATATTAGTATAGTCGTTGCAGCGCAGTCCATGCAGCCACGAAGAGACGAGTCCGAATCAGTCGACATTAGAGAAAAATGGAGTAAGTGGTTCGTACGAGATCTTGATGAGATGACCTTCCACTCCTCTGACATCAGAGATGTGATACGCATGCAGAGGTGTTGTATATCGATATATCTTCCAGAAGGAGTCGCGATGAGTATGCAGCCGTTCCGGAAAAAGAAATAGATTTAGAAAAAGGTGATAACTTCCGGGCAGTTCACCAGAAACGAGAGGTTCGAAAATGGCTGGATTTGCAGGAGGGGGGGCGATTTGGGAGAGACCTCGACAGGACCTTTCTGGAATACTTTACGAGAAGATTTGGACCCAGGATCGGTCATGTTGCGTACACCCAGTAGGCCAGAGATCTTTAGAGGTTGTGCTTGAGCGGGACTGTTTCCTCCATCTTTGATTTCGGTATTTTGGGCGATTTATTTGCATGATTGAGATTTTTTGCACCACGGTTGCACTTGACTTCGATTTGATGCCATTCGAGATGTTGGTTTTTATTTCATTCCTATGGTATGCATGTGATTTGACTTTTGCTTTCGCCATAGTTTTCATGCACTTTTAGTATTTTGATTCGATTTTGTGCACGCTGATGTATATGGTGGTGAGATTATATACCACGGTATACCTGATTTGGATTGAGGTATGTTGTATACCGTTGATTTCGATTATGATATTGATATTGATTTCGTGCACCCTGTGCACTTGATTTGGATTTTTGCGCAGACTTGACGTGCTTGATGCGATTTTGGTGCACACCAGATGCACTAAATCCAGATTCTTCGTGCATATCAGATGCACCAGATGTTGCTTTCAGGCATACCCATTGCCTTTGACAGGTGTTTCGTTCACACCCGTTGCACTTAGAGTTAGTTTCTGTGAACAAGTATAGCACATTTATTGATTTTGATTTCCGTGCGCACCAAACGCTTGTGGCATCCTTATATACATTTTGGGATTGATTTCTTTTGGAGCAGTATGTTTTATGATATTTACTATATGGCATAGTAGCTAAGCAGGACTAGTCCGAGGACAGTACCTGAACATATTTTTTGCATGCATTGATAGTTATCGAAGGGATTTCTAAAAAGGAGCTATAGTCTCAGTATTTACCTATGTATCCGAGATGACACAAGGCTTTTAAACAAAGGAAAACCCTTCTAAATTATTTTTCAAAACGGCGGGACGTGTATGTTAAATAAAGGGTATATATATACATATAGTTATTTTCTTACAATAGACGTCCGCCACTGTGCCGTGATACGCGCATTGCACAGCAACTTGAAAGGTTTGGCATGCATTTAATTCAGATGTTTTGACGAGTTTACACCGATGCGTACTATGTACGTGTTATAATTTTGATGTATATAATGTTTGTTTTCGTTTTGGGATTTGACATTGGTGTCTTCACCATAACACCGATGATTGCAGAATGCTTGACGGAGTTTTGATTTTGAGTTATCTGCTCATTTTTCATACGCATGCATTACGTTACGACGTGTTTTATGTAATTATGATTTTGGAGCCCTGACGACATGGCCATTTTACTGAAATGTTTCAGTATTGAGGGGTTTAAATTTAAATTCGGGGACCGAATTTCTTTATGGGGGGGAAGACTGTAACATTTCAGAAAAATAAAATATTATTTTTGGGAATTTTTATAATTAAATTATAAATATTTTAAATATTTTATTTATGTGGTATAATTAAATACCGATAAATCGGGAAATATTTGGAAAATTATAGAAATTACTTAAATGAGAACGTTTTATTTGATTTAATCAAATTATGAAATTTTATAATTAATTATATTCACTTATTATGCTAATTGCGATTAAATATCACTAATCGTGCATTAACCCGGTTTTGTGCACTTGATACGCACCATGTCATATTTCACTTTGTTACATTTTTCCACTATGGTATTTTCTTCATTTTTCATGCATGACTTGGGTTTTTAAAAGAAAAGAAAGGAAAAGATAAAAGAAAAGAAAAGAAAAGAAAAACATTAAACAATATGGTATGGGCATGAGAGAGAGAGGTGTGGGGTCAAACCTTGGTCATGGCTCTTGTTCCCTCCATTATTTCCTCTTCATTTTCGTCTCCTCACCTCCCATGGCTGCTGCCTCTCACTCCCCCATCCTCTTTAACCTTCACAAGATCATCAAAAACCCATCAAAACATCATCTCCACTACAATAAAAACAGGCACAAGCTCCTCACAAGCACTTTGGACCAAGAAAAATCGGATTTTTGAGACTTGGGGCAACTCAAGAATTTTCTTGTGTTGCCAAATGAGTTAATTATTATATCATTAGTGTAGTATTTCAATTGCATTTCCATCTATGTTAGTTTAGATTGGATTATGTGTAGATTAGTGAACTTGGAAAATTCCAAGTAGGGTTTTGTCTTGAATTGAGATAGTGAAATTGAGGATTGGTGGTGACTACAAACCAGTCTAGTGCTAGAATACTGGACCAAACAGAGACTAGAACCCCAAACCCCAAAATTTAGAAACCCCGACATTGGAATTTCTGGAAATTGTGATGGTATATTGACATCTGCTGTGACTTGGGGACCTGGAAAATTATTTTGCACTCACAGTGAGACAAGCAGGCACTCAGGAAGCTAACCCCAAGACCCGAGCCCTAACCACCAAGAAGTGGCCACAAATTTAATCTTCCTGGCCGCAATTTGCGGCCAGGCTTGGGATGTTTGGTCCTAGGTTTTGTCCATGGCTCCATTTGCACTAAAATAGACACTTTACATGTGCAAAATTGGCTAATTTCACTTAGGGAAAAATCTGGAGCAAGTTTTCCAAGTTTCTGGTTATGTTTCGAGACATTTAAGATTTTAGATTTCAAAACTTGGGTTTTGGTATTCGAATCCCGGATTCGATTGTTGGATGTTTGTACGTCAACGACGAGGGATTTCTGATAGTTTTCGTGTGCGTAGATCATAGGTTCTAACCTATGTGTGATTCATGTGTCGTTTCGATTGCGAATTGGATTTTAATGAGATACGGTGTGTTATGATATGTAGGTACCCCCACGAGGACTTCGAGAAAAGAAAGCGCGTTGCAACATCGGTATCGGCAAGCGAAGATCAGGTGAGTAGATATATATCTTCGGGGGAAGTCGGGTGGATGGCGTATAGCACCCCCGCAGTTCGTAGTGTAGTTTACGATATATATGTTATATATATGATTATTGTGTAATGAAACTTGGATGATTAGTGAGTAAGATGTTAGATTTTCATAAGTTAGTTTTAGTGTATTAGAAGTAACTTAGTTATTTTCTTAGTCGCGAACCCTAGAATAAGGTTTACACTCACACACAAACACACACTTGCATACATTTTATTTTCTTGTGCGTATATGGGGATATGTATATATATACACACACACATTGGTTTGGGACTATGTATACACACACACACACACACACACATACACATATACATGGATGATGAGGATAGTACATGGTATTTAGAGATGAGTCGATGAGATTGGGCATGATGCCATGAGGTCGTTGATGTGACATGGTTCGTATTTGAGATACGACATGATGTTATAGCGGGTCCTTGGCGATGTGTTTTCATACACACGCACAAATATATGTAGATAGTATCATTATGTACTAGACATAGTTCAGTACCCCGATTACAGGATATGATGATAAGGATACCAGATGAATAATGAGATAAATGCGATATTCGACCCGTACCCAGATTTGGGGAAAGCAGTACGATAGATTTACCGTACGAGCTATAATTATGTTGATAGGTCCGCACTCTTGACTCGAGGATGTCATATGATATATTGTATCGTACGTGATACTACTGAGGCGGGATCACCGACTATTATATATATATATGTATATCGGCTCAGATTTAGGTGGATTCCTTACCTTTTCGATTAGCCGGTTAGTTTAGTCCTGTAGATTACTTATAGATGTTAGACTAGACTCGAGTCATAACTATTTCAAAACTAATGAATCTTGAGTATTTAAAGACAGGCCAAGGGATCCTACGGATATTTCAGAAGACGTATCTTTCTTAAAAACACCGTAGCCCTTATTTTATAAACGCCGCGATTCGTATTATTTCAAATGTCAAAACTGTATGTTTCACATATTTAGTAATGTTTATTCTTTATTGCTGCGTTTACCATTCATTTTCCACATATTCTATTATTCGCATCTCATTGCATCCTTATTGTGTTTTCGTAATTATTATGAAACCCATGCTGTCAGGACACCAGCACCATTACCGATGATGCGTATGATCCAGGTACACCTACTTGCTGTCTCACACACATCATCATCGGTAATTGCCATGTCACATACACTTTATAGAATATTAATTCATTGATATCGCTTGTTAGCTGATAGTTTCAACATGATACTAGTGAGCCTGCCATTATATGATAGCTTAGACATTGCATTTATTTACCGCGTTATCTCATTCATATATATTATATTCATTGCCATGCAATAATTTGGGTCAATCCGGATTGCCGAAGCCCAGTATTCATTATTTATTTACATCGTGATTTATGATTTCGGATTTCCATGAGATTTCTGGATTTAGAGAAAGCGCCAAGATTTTATAAACTGATTATCGCTTTCAAAGATAAAAGTGTGGTTTTCTCACAATATGATTTGAGATATGTCCACCATGAGTTTTCTTGGATCTTGAGCGATATGATACAACCGATTCGAGGAGGAGGAGGAACCGTCTGTGGGTGCATGGTAGGCCCGGTGCGGTACCCCGGGATGAGAAGGTCGCAGATGATGGCGCTGAGCCTATGACAGGGGAGCACTACTGATCGGTGATTGTATTGTGACTCGACGGATATCCGGAGGATACCGATCAGAGCACAGAGCAGTCCGGATAGCCGGAGCCTGAGGTTTTCAGATTTGATGATATGGGCCGGTCCGGATAGCCGGAGCCCTAGATATTGAGATTCGAGTTTACAGGCCAGTTCGGATTGCCGGAGCCTGAGATATTGAGATATTGATATATTTGGTGTAACATTTCACAAAATATGAAATATTATTTTTAGAATTTAATATTAAAATAATATTTTTCCCGAAAACTGTCCGATTTGTGAAATTGGGGTTTTCGAAAAAGGGTATAAATATATACCGATAATTGTGAAATAAATTGAAATATAAAATGATTTATTCATTTAAAAATATATTTAAAGGATTTGGCATTTTTAAAATTTATTATATGAAGTTTGGATAAAAACCCGATTAGTGCACTGCTAATCGCAATTAAGCCAAATCCATGTTTCTACAGTTTTCCATGGCTAGTGCATCATGTCATGTTACATGTTGTTGCATTTGTGTTATTTCATGGGTATTATGTGATTTGGTTCTGAAATTAAAAAGAGAAAACAAAAAGAAATGAAAAGTGTTTAATAGGTGAATGATTTGAGAGAGAGTGTGTGAGAATAAGTGAGAGAGGGGGGGGGCTGCTGTCATATCTTTACCCCATCATTTTCTCCTCCTTCTTCATCTTCCTCCAACCTCACTTGCCTCCACTTCTACCCCTAGATCCATCTCAAAATAATCCCCAAAATCTTATACTCCATTCACAAAAATTAATCCCCATCTTTTCCTCTACACATTGGACCAAGCAATGTGGGATTTTGATAACTTTGAGAAGCTAGGGTTTTCTTGAGTGGCCTATATGAGGTATAATCCCTTCACATAGTTTAGTTTCAAGTTTTCCTAGCATTCTAGCTTAGATTGGAAATCATTTACGAATGGGTTTGTGAACTTTGAAATTCTAGAGAAGGGTTTGGGAAATTGATGATGTTTAGTGGCTGTCAATAAGACTTTAGAGGTGATTCTTGACCTGGAACATAGCATAGAAACCAAATACGGATTTAAGAATTTACCCGTGTCGGGTTTTTGTGGATTTTGTGATAGTATGTAGAGATCTGGAGTAACCCGGGGACACCATAAATCATTTAAAAAAGACAGTGAGATGAGCAGGAGATTGTGAGTGCACCCTAGAGACCCGAGACCCCACAACCCCTTGTAGGCCGCAGATTTAATCCCCCAGGCCGCAAATTGAGGCCTGGTCTTGATGGTTTGGCTTGGTGTTTTGTCCATGTCCTCCTTATCTGATATCTAGAGCAACCCCATATGCAAAATTGGCTAGTTTGACCTGAGTCAAAATCTCGGAGCACTTTGATGCGATTTTGGCTATGTTTTCCGTATTACGAAATGTTTGGTTTTGCTAGTTGGATTTGTTTTTGGTTGTTGGATGTTCGTACATCAACGACATGGGATAGTTGGTTGGTTTTGAATGCGTAGCCTATAGGTTCTAAACTATAAGCGATCCGTGTGCCGTTTTGATTTCCGGATTCGATTTTAATAGCGTTGCCATTGTGTTGATATTGTAGGTACCTTCGCGTAGATTCCGAGGCGACGGAGCATGGCGTCATCGACTTCGGTAAGCAAAGATCAGGTGAGTGGATCTATATCTACGGGGGAAGCCGGGTGGATAGTGTATAGCGCCCCCTCAAACTTTGACGGAAACCGATTTATATATATAGTTTATGATTAATGAAACCTTTAATAGAAAACTATAGATAGAGTTAAAAGGTAGTTAGAGAACAATATTAGAAATTACGGATGCGAGTCTTTTAAGATGATTGGTACCCTGCCGATCCCCTGATATGAGATTGTTGCGGATATGACCTGGGACACAGGTATATAGTGATATTTATATATGTTGTGAATCGTGAGTGATAGCCGTACGAGTCGTTAGGTCTGTACCCTCCTCGTCTTATAGATTGATAGGATCCCTGATAGCTTAATGCAGCCGTACGATGATTTTCCGTACCTTATGAGATTGACTTGATGTTTGATCCATACCCTTGACTTGAAGATGCTGTACGAAGGATTATACCGTACGTGATGTTGTGAGGCTGGATGCCGATTGATAGATCCACCGACTCGGTCATGTTAGATACGTATATCATATAGCTTTTAGCTGGCAATTTACTTTATGCTACATTCATGTCATTCTCATAGCATCATATATATACCTGTGCTAGTACACCTACACCACAATCGATGATGCGTATGCTACACTTACACAGATTGGCCGGCTCACACACTTCATCATCGATAATTGCTATGTCACTTACACTGTTGAATCCCTGCATCAGGATGTGACTCCTTCCATGATATACTTGCTATAGCTACCTATTGTACACTCATACTTGCGTATATACCACTTGTACATTCATACTTGCGCACATACATATTGTATACTGATACTTGCGTATATACAACATGTACATCCATATTGGTGCACATACATATTGTACACTCATACATGCGTATATACCATTTGTACGTCCATACTTGCGTACATACACATATGCACCTTTATACGATATTGCATTCGATTTTGGAGATTTGGGAACCGCATGATATATTTTAAAAACTGGTTTCATTTAAAAGGGCGGTTTTCCCTCGATATGTACATATTACTGTTCCATGTTGCATGATATACGGATATGCTTACATTTCTATTATATATCGCATACATCATTCTTTATGATTGCACGCATTGAGATATGATGTTTTCATGAGATTTCTCGATTTGAGAACCGTGGCTATTTCAAAAAAAAGCGTGTACTGTTTTAAAAAGCTGGTTTCTCTTGATATGATATTTCAGTGCGTCCACTATGTGTTTTCTCGGTTCTGAGACGTATGACATGTGAAGCCCGATTCGAGGAGCTGGATGAGGCCGATTGCGGGTACATGGTTGACCCGGTATGGTACCCCGGGGCAAGAACGGATTGCTGTGCAGTAGACGGTGAGACTGGCAGAGGGACTACTACCTACTGGTGATAGTATTTCGGCTCGGCGGATATCTGGAGGATACCGACCGGAGTCGAAAGTTGATATGGGCGGATCCGGACCGACGGAGCCCGAGATATGAGGATTTACGTGTCGATGCTAGACACGGGTTTCATGATGTTTTCGAGTGTCGATGTTGGACACCCAGGTTCCATGATTTTGATGTGTCGCGAGGGACACCTGTTGATTTATATCCTCAAACTTTCATGCACATGCTTTTATGATGCATACATACATTGATTATATGGTTCGACGAGATCCACATGCATACATACATTGATTATATTGTTGGACGAGATCCACATGCAAACATACATTGACTATATTGTTGTATGATATCTCCATGCTGATTGATATTGATATTAGTGTTGGCACATATACAGACCCGGCCACCCTAGATATCATAGTGTTGCCTTTATGATATAGTTGACCTAGGAGTCGTTGTTTATTCGATTTCTATTTGTAGATGTTTTTCTATTCACGAGTTGGTAACTAACCCCTGTTGTGTTGGGATTCCTCAGCACCCAGCCTAAGGTTTGCAAGCATCACACATGCCATAACAAAAATTCAAGGGGGTGCTAAGCAATTTAACAAAGAATCGTACTAGAAAACTAGGGTAACAAAACAAGTAATCAATCATTACAAGAAAAGTGAACAAGAATACAACCTTTGTAGATCCGGTCCTTCACTTCTAAAGCTCTGTGTTGACGACCCTTCGCTGCGATCATCGATTTCCCGAACTCTAGTATGGATTTCCCCGGAAAAATAAACAAGCTTGCTCGTAGACTTCGAGGCCGAAGATGATCTACGTCGAAGAGACTCAGACTCAAGATAACCCTTCACTTGGTCATGAACTTTGTGAAGAGAACACCCTATATTACACAATCAAGTGTATAGGATGATGAAATAGGAAGTGGGCTCACTTTAGATTTTATTTTCTCACAATATTTCTTCATTAATCTAAAACCTAGAAAGCTTTGGAGTTGTGAAGAAGAAGATGAAGATGAGAATGAACAAGAGAAAGAATGACGTTAGATTAGCAACCATGGTGAGCTTTGTGTCATCACTAACTCTTGTAGAGACTTAACCATGGCATGGATAATGGTTGGATTTATAAATATCTTAGTGTAAAACAAATAGGGTAGACTAAGTCAAAGCTCACAACTAGCTTCTAGCTTGACAAAATCCCACTCAAATTTGAATTACTAGAGATAATTAAAACCTAAACTTATCATTGTTATGGTGTATGTCCTACACACACAAGTTGCATATATTACATTGCATGATACAATATATATATATATATATATATATATATCACATATATATAATCTAAACACAAGTGAGAAAAAGAAATGGTCTAATGAGCAATATTAGTCAATGTAAATTCATATATCAAGTAAATAATTATACATTAAATCATTAAATCAACACTTGATTTTATGATCAGGTCACATCACATATAACCGACTAATATCATGTGTATCAATTTATCGAATCAACACATGATTCGGTAACCCGGCTATATCGCATATAACTGACCGATGATACAAATCGCGAGAATAGAATACGGTATCACATACTCATATTAATCTCGGTCCCGCACATATCTCATATGTGCTCCTGATCGGTTCTTTTGAGCCAGGAAACCTCTGTGTAGGACTCTAAAGACTCGTCAATACACCGGCAGAAGGTGATTATCATATCAAACACGCATAAGCCGCAAGAGGCGTGCTAAACATAACGGCCACCCGGGTATTGAGCAATCATAAGATCAACGAGAAAGCCTACTCAAACTTCTGTGAATCCAATCAGTAACACTACCGAACAGTCTGGTCTGTTCGTCTGATATGACGGATACCTCGCCTGGGGTGGTAAACGTCAGATCCCAGTAGCTTGATAAGTCATGCCGATGAAATGTCCATAACGGGCGTGAAACTACTGATAACACATACAAGTAAATCAAATCTGTAAGTCGATGTTCAACACCCCAATAATATATGGGGAGGCGGAAATATGAATAACAATCTTGTTCTATTGTTAAACATCGAACAACCGTATGAATCGTTTGCTAAACAAGTTTTAACAAAAGCTATAGAGTTCTAAACTACTATGTTAAGAGATTATACCAAACATTTCTAGTCCTTCGTCTTTATGTTATCTATGGCCTCTTTAGATCTCCACGTCCTCCTCGGCTTCCTTCCGTGATAGACGATCCACCCGAGAACCCTAATCCAAGCTATAACCTCTAAACTTGAGGTTACTTAGTTTCTCTAGTTGCTAAATAGAGTAGCTAAGGTGATGTAGAGATGGGTTATGGAGTAATTAGTCTTTCTTAATCCTTGTTCTCAACTCATGAGGGGTAGGATTAGGCTTTGGTGAAGGAGAGAGAGCTTGAAGAGAGAGAGTGAGAAGATGATAATGATAATAATAATAATAATAATAATAATGAAATAGCTTCTCACTTGATATATGAAACATAATGAATAAAAAGAAATGAATAAATATGAGATTATTCATCATGTTTCATAAATGCAAGTGGGTGATTCATTATGTGAGTCATTAAGCATTTAATAATGCATTAATGACATGATGAATCACTCACAATGAGTCACTAAATCATTAAATGAAAATGCCACCTCTCCCTCCATGTCACATCCTTCTAGAAGCTTCTCGGAAAATTACGAGAACGCCCCTCTCATCCGTGAAAACACGGAAAAACTTTAGACTGTATAAATCCAATAACCTGATACTAGAATCTTACTTAAACCAAAGCCAGCTAGTAAAAACTGTCCGAATGTCGCACGTGCGTTTAAACACGTACGCGTTCGAACCTTTGTCGTAAAACCATACGACCTCTATATCTTTTCGCCTGGGTTTGGGAAATCTCTGTGTGGGACTCTAAAGACTCGACTACTACGCTGGCAGTGGGTTTAACCACAGACCGCAAGCGGCACTAGCTATACGTAACGGTCCCTAGGTAGTTGTCGATAAGAAAGCTGATGAGGTAACCCATCTGAAATCCTACTGAGCCTGTCTGTGACAATATCCGTGCAGTCCGGTCTGTTCGTCTAAGAGTATCACATGTATGGTCTAGGGAGGTGGTGGACGTCAGACCCCTAATAACCGTACAAGTCGTGTCGGTATGGCTCAAGACCACCCGAGAATCTACTGATCAATCTATCAGTAATTCTCAATCAGCCCTGGCCAGGGACTTATGGTAATGACCAACCGATCACAGTGCGATATCAACTCCCTATACCGGGAGAGACGAATCCCTAACAGTCGCTCACTGCCTCCACGTGGCTCGGGACTGTGCCCAACTAAAACCTGTTTGCACGACTCCTTTGAATCGTGGTAGGGTAATAATCAAAGCACAGTGGGAACTCACACGAGACAAATGATGACCTTAAGTCAACGGACTATCTGCAAACATGTCACCTGAGAACTGCTATCTGACGTTAGGTATAATACCATCCAGTCAGTTCTCGGCGAGTCCTGTCCGGTGTACTCACACCTAGTGAGCATCTATATACAATCTTAGGTGAACACCACCAATGGTTGCGGGACCAATCCATCGCCCCTCGTCAGGGTCTAGATATGTATACACTAGTCTACTCCGGAGTATCGATGCCCAATCTCGATACTCCTGCGACCAAGGACATCTAAGGGTGTGCCTATTGACTATCCAGCTCCCACTAATATGACTGCCATCACAACGCCGGTAGTCAGACAAACACCCTAAGGGCTTTATCAACATATATATATAAGTAGCAAGTAAAATATATCATACGTTAAGACAAAGTCAAACCAAATAGCGTACTATCATATCAAGCAAGACTGTTATGTACATACGTATCCCAAGCATCATATACAATGTAGGCCTCTAGGGCATATATATCCAACAATCTCCCACTTGCACTAAGGCCTATAATTGGCGCAATGAGTACCCACTGTCTCTACCAGATCCAGTTTCTTGCGTACCGCATGCCCAACATCTCAAATAGCCTCTCGAACTGTACTTGAGGAATGGCCTTAGTGAATGGATCTGCCGTGTTGTCTTTTGTGTCCACTCTCCGTATCTCGATCTCTCGACGATCCACGATCTCCCTGATCAGGTGAAACCGCCTTAAGATATGCCTGGATTTCTGATGGGTCCTTGGTTCCTTCGCTAAAGCTACAGCGCCATTGTTATCGCAATACAAAGGTATTGGATTGGCAATGGACGGAACCACCTGAAGTTCAGAAATGAACTTCCTCATCCAGATAGCCTCTTTTGCGGCTTCACTAGCAGCTATATACTCAGCCTCCATAGTTGAGTCTGCGACGGTATCTTTTTTGGAACTCTTCCAACATACCGCCCTTCCATTGAGGGTAAACACAAAACCCGAAATGGATTTAGAATCATCCTTGTCACTTTGGAAGCCGGAGTCGGTAAAAGCCTCTACCTGGAGGTCCCCATTACCGTAAATCAAGAACATCTCCTTAGTCCTTCTTAGGTACTTGAGAATGTTCTTCACCGCTCTCCAATGTTTCTCACCTGGGTCAGACTGATACCTGCTTACGACATTAAGTGCGTAAGCTACATCCGGTCTGGTACATAACATCGCATACATTATTGATCCTACCGCCGAAGCGTAGGGTATAATGCCCATGCGAGCCCTCTCTTCATCAGTCTTTGGAGACATCTCTTTGGAGAGGGTGATTCCGTGACAAGCGGGCATATTGCCGCGCTTGGAATCTTCCATACTAAATCTCTTTAGTATAGTGTCTATATACCAGGACTGTGAATGTCCCAATGTTCTATTAGATCTATCACGATAGATCTTAATTCCCAGAATGTATGATGCATCTCCCAAGTCTTTCATAGAGAATTTCTGTGACAAGAAGAGCTTTACTGATTGTAGTATAGGGATATCATTCCCTATCAGTAGTATGTCGTCGACGTATAAAACGAGGAAGACTACTGCTCCTTCTACAATCTTCCTATAAATACATGGTTCATCTACATTTTTGATAAAGTCAAATTCTTTGACTGTTTCATCAAAGCAGATGTTCCAACTCCGCGATGCTTGCTTTAACCCAAAAATGGATTTAAGCAATTTGCACACTCTTCCGCTGCTCCTACTGTCTAAGAAACCTTCAGGTTGATCCATGTAAACACTCTCTTCTAGATGTCCATTTAGAAAAGCTGTTTTTACATCCATTTGCCAGATTTCATAGTCATGGAAGGCAGCAATGGCAAGCATGATCCGAATGGATTTAAGCATAGCTACTGGTGAAAAAGTTTCATCATAGTCCAATCCTGGTCTTTGACGAAAACCTTTTGCTACTAGTCTAGTTTTGTAGGTTTCCACTTGTCCAAATGTACCAATCTTCTATTTGAAGATCCATTTGCACCCAACTGGTTTTACCCCAGGAGGAGCAACTTCTGAAGTCCATAGTTTATTGGTGTACATGGATTCCATTTCGGATCTCATAGCATCCGGCCACTTCACTGAGTCGCTACTCGTGATAGCCTGCTGAAAACTAGTAGGCTCATCAACATCGATGATGCAATCCTCTCGATCCCCATCAAGAAGAAAACCATAGTATCTTTCAGGAGGATGAGAAAGCCTACTAGATCTGCGGAGTGGCGTTGGTTCGTCATGTTCTATTGAAATCTGAGATTCTTCTAAGTCCTCGGTTGCAGTTTGAGGTTCTGGAATTTCTTCCAGTTCTACCGCACTCCCACTAATTTATTTTGCAAGAAATTCGCTTTCTAAGAAGACAATGTGGCGAGTGACAAACACCTTTTGTTCTTCAGTGTGGTAGACCATATACCCCCTTGATTGCTTGGGGTATCCTACAAACTTGCACAAAACCGATCGTGCCTCGAGCTTGTCCGGATTATGCTTCTTAACATATACCGGACACCCCCATATCTTGATATACATGAGATATGGTCTCTTCCCACACAACATTTCATATGGAGTGGCAGGTACAGACTTAGTTGGAACTCTATTCAATAGGTATGCGGCTGATTCTAGAGCAAATCCCCAGAAGGAAAGTAGCAACTCAGCACTACTCATCATTGAACGCACCATATCTAATAGCGTGCGATTCCTCCTTTCTGATACACCATTATGCTGAGGTGTATAAGGCGGAGTAAGCTGAGAGAGAATTCCGTTCTCTTTTAAGTATTCAAGGAAACTGGTACTTAAGTATTCTCCACCTCGATTAGATCGAAGTGTCTTGATGCTTTTACCAGTCTGTTTCTCTACTTCATTTTTATACTCTTTAAACTTCTCAAAGGCCTCGGATTTATGTTTCATTAAGAATATATGTCCATACCTAGAGAAGTCATCAGTAAAAGTTATGATGTAGGAGTGACCGCTTCGTGCATGCATAGACATCGGACCACATACATCACTGTGTACTAGTTCCAAGAGTTCAGTGGCTCTTTCTCCTTGTCCGGTGAACGGAGATTTGGTCATTTTTCCTTTGATACATGATTGACAAGTTGCATATGATGAATATTCAAACGGATCTAGATATCCATCTTTATGTAACTTAGTCAACCTTGTTTCATTTATATGACCAAGTCTACAATGCCATAGGAAGGCTTGATTCGAATCTGGAACCTTTCTTTTACGCGTGTTTTGAATATTGAAAATTTGAGGTTGATTAAGTATGTATATGCCGTTTTCCAGTGTGCCAAACCCAATCAGTTCTTGATTTAGGAGAATGTTCATGACATTTCTTTCAAGCACAAAATTATATCCTTTATTAGACAACAAAGATACTGATATAATATTACACAACATACTGGGAATACAAAAACAGCTGTACAGTACCAAAATGTGTCCACTATTCAACCCTAGGTGATATTCCCCTATTGCAACTGCATCTACATGCATTCCATTGCCCATCCGGAGAGTCATATCACCTGCCCCCAGTACTCTACTATTTCTCAGATCCTGCAAAGAATTACAGATGTGAGAACCAGAACCGTTATCAAGTACCCATGAAGTAGAGTTTACTGAAAGACAATTTTCGATTATGAACACACCTGAAGCAGAAGCAACAGCTTGCTTCATGTCCTTGGCTTTAAAGGCCAAACAGTCCTTCTTCCAGTGCCCTTGCTTGTGACAATAGAAGCACTCGTTCTTTTCTGCCTTCACCCTTCCTGCCTTGTTCGTTCCCTGCACCTTCTTGACCCCACCCTTCGGTTTGGGGGCTTTCATCTTCTTCTTCCGTTTAGCTTTCGCTTTAGATTTAGAAGAAGATGATTGGCCAACATACAGAACGGGGGTCTTCTCCTTTTTCAAGGAGGTCTCTGCCACCCTCAATATATTGAGGAGCCTTGGAAGATCCGCTTCCATTTCGTGCATGTTGAAGTTCAGCACGAACTGAGAGAAGGTGTGGGGAAGGGACTGCAAAATCAAGTCGATATACAAATTATTCTCTAGCACGCATCCCAGGTTTGCGAGTTCCTCAATGAGGGTGATCATTTTAAGGACGTGCTCTCCAACAGGCGATCCTGGAGCTAACCTCATCTGGAAGAGTTTCCTTGAGGTTTCGTACCTCGCGATACGGGAGTGTTCACCATACAATTCCTTGCAATGGAGGAATATGGATACAATATCCATACTCTCGTGCTGTTTCTGGAGTTCATTATTCATGGACGCCAGCACGATACACTTAGCTCGCTCACAGTCTAGATCCCAGGTTTTGCGAACTTTCTTGTCCGCAACTGAGGAATCTGGTCCTGGGATAAGGGGTGGAACAGCGGTGGTAACATATGCAACTTTGTTATAAGTCAGTGCAATATTGACGTTCCTTCGCCAATCTTTATAGTTCTGCCCGGTCAGTATATTCATTTCAAGTTATAGTTTTAGTCCAGTCATGGTAGCTGCCAGAGAGAGAGAAAAGAAACACTCAGCATATGCTCTTGCAAGTTTAGATTGGTTTATTAATTTATCTAAACAGGATGGCTCCCAATGTTTCCTCAAATCCTTCTTCAAAACCTAAAAGAAGAACTAGTCAGGATTTAATCACACGTTACAATTCTTGATTTAATCTTTCAGCCAGGCTGGTGTTGGTACTTCGAGGGAGGTTTTCCAACGCTTTCGCGAAGTTCCTTAATTAAAGAACCTCTTTTCCCTGGAGGCGTAGCCTCTCTAACACCTTTCTAGGCACCTACTTGGTTTATAGCATTCATTGTTAAGTGAGAGAAATTCCCGAGAGTAATCCTACTCATCAGTGGGATCGGGAACCAACTATCATTGCATGATGCCCTAGATGGAAGCCACTCTAGTCACCACACTCCAGAAGGTAAGCTAAATCTGCAAGTTTCCTTTATGTTTGAAACACCCGATGTGATTTTTACCCCAAGCTCTTATAGACCTTGACGTAGGCCAACAAGTCATAAGACGCAAGTCAAGTTCTACCCGTCGTTGTCCTGATCAATTTAAATACATCGTACAAGCCCTTGACGTAGGCCAACAAGGTGTACGTCTGTATTAAACTAATGCATCTATCTATGCAACAAAAAGGCACACACACTGCTACCATACACTATGCCTTGACGTAGGCCAACAAGCATAGCATGAATACGATGTGCTGTCTATCTGAAACGACGGAGGGTTACGGCTGGTTTTTGGCAAAAAACCGTTAACGTAGTGAACTTGATTTGATCGAAGGAACTAAGATAGCTTTTATTAAAAGGAGTGGTTTAAGCTCCGCATTTAAAATTTGCTTTTTCAAGAAAACCGAGTGGTTTTTAGAAATTGTTCCAACTATTCAGTTTAGGTTTTATTTTCTTTGCATTAATAATAATGCGTCCCATCTTTAACCTATCATTACAGATAACAAAGAAAATACAACGTCCTTTTATGCCATCCGCATTCGCCCCGGGGTCCCGTCATCACCCGCTAGGTTACTTAACTAACGACAGAGCGGGGGCTGGGCTAGCGCGGGTGTAAAACATAAGCGACGTATTGTTAGTTGTATGTATACCCTAGAGGCCAGTATTGTACAGATGATGTATATTATATTGGATGCTTGGACATATATAGAGATGACTTTCTTGCTCGATATGATAGTATGCTATCTGGTTGCTCTTTATCTTAACATGTACACATGTCTCTTTATACTGTCTTATAGTTACATGTTGGTAAAGCCCTTAGGATATGTACTTGACTACCTGGACTGTGATGCAGATCATACTAATGGGGACATGGTAGTCCATAAGTACATCCTTCAAGGTCCCTAGTCGTGGGTGTATCGAGACGGGGCATCGATATAGCAGTGTAGACTAGCGTATACGCTTCTCGACCCATGAGATGGGCGATGGATGATCCCACATCCATTGGTGTTTGACATCAGAGATGGTGTACGGGTGCTCAGTGGAGACTGGGTATACTGGACGGACTCGCCGAGAACTCCCAGATGGTATTATACCTCACGTCAGATGGCAGTTCTCAGGTGACACTTGTACAGGTTAGTCTGTAGACCCGAGATCGTCATAGAGTCTTGTGTGATTCCCACTGTGCTTTGATCTCCACCTTACCACGTCCATGAGGGCGTGCAAAACGGTGGTCTTTGGGTACAGTCCCGAGTCATATGGAGGCAATGAGCGATAGGAGGGGTTTCGTCTCTCCCGGTATTGGGGGTTGATGTTGCGCTGTGCTCGATTGGCCGTAACAGGGAAGTCCCTGGCCAGGGCTGATCAGAGATTTCCTGGTAAGTGTTACCAGTAGTTTCTCGACCCGTTATGAGCCTCACATCGGCACGACTTATCGGTTATTGGGGTCTGACGTATACCACCCCTAGACTTGATATGCGACATATCAGACGAACAGACCGGACTGTACGGTAAGTGTTACTGGTTGGATTCACAGGAGTGTGAGCGGGCTAGCTCGTCGATCTTCTGATCGCTCAATACCCGGATGGCCGTTACGTTTAGCAGACCGCTTGCGGCTTGTGGGTGCTTGATATGATCATCATCTGCTACCGGCGTATTGATGAGTCTTTAGAGTCCTACACAGAGGTTTCCTGGCTCAAGCGAAACGAAATAGGAGCGCATATGAGATATGTGCAGGACCGAGAATGATGTGAGTATGTGATACCGTATTTCATTCTCGCGATGGATGTATCGATTGGTTATATTCGATATGACCTAGTTATCGAATCATTGATTCGATAAATCGATACATTGGATACTAGTCGGTTATGTGCGACATGACCGGATCATTGAATCAAATGTTGATTTAATGATTTAATGTATAATTATATATTTGATATATTACTTTGCATTAGCTAGTATTGGTTCACTTTAAATGGATTTTCTCACTTGATGTGCAAGAAGTATATGTGATATACTTTTGTGCACATATTTGCATCATGTTTGATGATACTTGATAATTTAGTTAAGTGTATAGAATTAAACCATGGTTAATTTGATAATTAGGGTTTTGCATATTCATTTATTTATTTATTTGTTCATTTATTTATTTGGAAAAGATTTAGATAAGAATGGTGGCTATGTTTGTTTTTAGTTGAAGCTTCATGAAGCTTTGACTTCTTAACCATTCTTGTCTTCATGCTTAACCCTAACCCATCCAAGTAACCATAGTCTATTCTCTACACTCAACTATGGTTTGCTTATGATAAGTATTGAATTATTTTTCATTTTAATTCAACACTTATCATATTCTTTCTTCTTCATCATCTTCTTCTTCAAGAAAAGCTTAAGTCCATCAATGGCAACTTGAGCTAAAGTGAGAGAAATCCAATTCTAAAGTGAACCCACCTCCTATTTCTTCACCCTCTACCTCTTGCCAAGTTGTTTTGGGTGTTTTCTTCACAAGTTTCACAACTTTGTGAATTCGGAGCTTGAACTTGTGATGCCTCGACGTAGATCATCTTCGGCACGAAGCCGACGACTTAGTCCGCCCAATTCTCCGATGAAGCCAACGTTTGAGTTCGGGATTCGAGATGGACAGCGAGAGGACGCCTACGTGGAGCTAAGGAAGTAGAGAACCGGATCTACAAAGGTTGTAGCCTCTCTCCTTTAGTTAAGATGTTAACTAGTTTACTGTTTCGTCTAAATTTCAAGTCGACGACCCGTATTAGGGTTTCTCGGCACCCATAAAAATTGAAATTGGCATGGTTGATGCCTTGTGAGACCTCTATAGTGTGCCAAGGAACCCTACAGTGGTATCAGAGCCTAGCTAGAGCCTTAGGCGAAGTCTATACGGAGTTTGAAGTCCGATCGACCTGAAACCCCAACTCAAATATTGCTCTCTGGACTTTTTCTAAAAAATGGGATTTTTCCATATAAAAAATTCTTAAAAATATCAGCATGAAGATATAAGAATTATGGTGCAAAACGAGCTCATGATGCGTCTAAACCGCCGCGGAAACGCGGCAGAAGCATGGCTTCTGCCGCGGTTCCGCCGCCTACTGTTCACAATGCGCAATAATTTTTGCATAGTAATTCCTATTTTCTGGTGCTGAGTTTTTGTCACGACCCGCAGGGTACGGAACGTGACTGGCACTTAAGTTTACGAAACGTCTAAAGACGTCCGTAAAATAAGTAAGCCAAAGCCCAGAAAACAAAACCAATTAAGCAAAAGAGTGAAGAAAACCCAATCAATTGAAAGCGAGTTTATCAAATAAGTCATGTAAACCCCTTTTTAAAAACAATACCAATTTTTCCGAAAATTTCCGCAGTGTCTCATTTGTAAATACTGGCCCCCAAACTGGGTACAACAAAAATATATATGAATCCAACAAAATAGGGCATCCCCAAGCGGGAGCTAGCTCTTCGCCACAAGGCGGTCACAAATCCCACGCAATATAAAATGACAACAAGAAAAATAATCACAATGAAGCATAAGAAAACATCATGTCGACTCAAGTGAGCTCGACCCCAAAATACAGCATAAAAGTCCCCAAACCTCACAGTCTCATCTCTAGGTCAATATACAATAATACTGGTAGAAACAGTAGATGGAGTACACTAGATACCAAGAATATACAAGGTGGTACAAAAATAATAACATAACCCACCTATGAGCAAATCTCGAGTCCAGGCAAAGGAGGCAAAAGAACAAGTGCGCCTGCCGCTACTGAACTGACGGAGCGGACCTGCAAAAGACTGTGGCACAACGGGGGTGAGTTGCCAACTCGTGAGTAATAAATAACACCTACAAAGGCTATCGTATGCATGCACACAAGCATCCTAGCATCTAAAATACAGGTATGAATGGGTGCACTAGCAGGGTGTATACAACATCAGTGTACGAATATGTATGCAACATGAATATCTGAGGTCTCAATAGGTATATATAAGAAACATTTATCTCTTTTTGTTTTTGAAACTCTTTTAGAATGCCAGCATAATACTCAAAGAATCGACGAGAACCGGTGTCCAGCAATGACACCCAAAAGCTGTCTCAAATCTCATAAATGTATCTCTGGCCTCAGCCGTCCGGCTGACCCATCTCAAATATCAATATCTCATCATCTAGCGGCCACGGTCGGTATCCTCTGGATATCCGCCGTCCCAAACAGTCACCGGTAGGTAATCCGTCCCCTGCCAGGCTCAACGTCAACACCACATTCCTCTTGCCCCGGGGAACCTTACCGGGCCCACCATGTACCCGTGCCGGTTCCTCCACTCCTCGACACGGATTTCCAAAACCACAGCAAACTCATGGTGGACGACACTTACATCACTAGAAAACCGCAATTTACATATTTTAAAAATATAATAAGTTTAGAAATTTTGCGGCTTTCCCCCGAAATCCAGCAATATCATAAAATCTCAAGAAATCCTCATAAGTGCATATATCAGTGATAATGAATGCATATGGTATCAATAATCAAGTTGCGATGTGTAATTAATGGATTAGGCATGAACAATTAATATGATGAAGTACATGCACATGAATAGCAGTCCTACGATTTCATTTTAAGGAATTAAAGGCAATAGCACCAGTTTAAGTATCAATTAGTAAAGGGTTTAAATTTAAATGTTATCTAGTGTGGTGGCATGGCAATTACCAGGGTGTGTATGTAAGCATGAATAGTGCTCGTGCTGCATATAAAAACCCTGGCAATGGTGCAGGTGTCCTATAAAATGGTTTCGTATAGGTATGTCAATATAATGCATGGATGCAGCAATAGTCAACTAAGTATTTCACCCCTAATTACTAACATCACTAAGGGTCTTGTAAGTTACTAAAACTATCGGGCGGCTTGCGCCATCCAACGGTAGTCCCCCGTAGATGTTACATCTACTCACCGGAATCCCTGGCTAGCTGTGTCCAATCACCGCTTTCCCCTTTCGCGCCGCGTCTGACGTCTCCGCGACCGAACCTGGAATTTACATCAATAACCAACATAAGGTTACATATCAAGAACGACGCGAAACCCAAACGAAACTACTAAAGTTCACTGGCTAGGTACAGCGTGCACAAAGTGCGCGGAACACACGCGAAAATCGCAAAAACTGCCAAAAAACGCCGATTTGGTCGCCCGGCAAAACTAAAACCCGACTACCCAAAAATCCGCACTCACGCATCCTAAACGTCATAGGAGATGCTAAAAACATCCCCAAGGTATCACAAATAAATCACCAAATAATTTTAATAAAAACCTAGTAAGCACAAACTAGCAATTTTGGTGCAAAAATCGAAATTTAGCGATACGGTTATCACAATCCAATCACACAACAAGCAATCTACAAACACTATAATTACAACACATAGCAAAGATTCAAAAACCTATTTTCCATAAGCAACCATTACTTGAATTATATAACCTAGCAATTCTTAATCCAAACTTTATATGAAAACCTTAAATTAACACTAATTTTATAACTCAATTAGCAAGTTAATCTTCTAGATTAGGTTAGCAAAACAACTAGATAACAAATTAGATTTAATAAACTAAGTAATGGTTTCTAAACCCTAATTCAACTCACTAATCATGCTTCACAACCCATTTCCATACACTAACCCCTTTCTTGAAATTCCTAAAACAACAATTTACAACCAAATCACACTTCTAAAATTAACTAAATTAGCATAATTTAAAAACCACATAACAAGGTAACCTCTTAGATTAGTTAAGTAACAACTAGATTAACTACAAAACAATTCAATTAACTATCATGGCTTCAAAACCCTAGTTTAAACAAACTACTCTTTTATAAACTAGATTAGAAATTAGTTAACTTTTAACACTAAACCATACAATTAAAGGAATTTAGCAAAAAGAAAGTAACTTAATGGAAATTATACCTCAAGATCTATGGATCAAGCAAGTGATTTGGCTCTAAGGATGGCTTCCTAGCTCCAAGATTCAAGCAAGAATGGCTAAGGATAATGATAGCATAAGGATTTTGTTTGGATTTTTGAATTAATTATGGATTTTGATGTGTTTTCTTGAAGAAATTTGAAGAAAACTGAAAAGAAAAGAGATGAAGAAGAGAGGGTGCAGGTTTCGGCCAGAGGAGGTAAGGGGAGGGGTGTGGGTGAGTGGGGAAAAGTCCTTGGTCAACTTCCAAAAGTCAATGTACCATAACTTATCAATTATATTTAAAATAAATCAATAAACTAACTAAATCAACTCAAGAAAGGAAACAAAGAAGGAGGCCAGAAATTTCTGGACTTGCACAAGGTGGGGCTGTCCTAGGGCTGAGGGAAGAGAGAGAGGGGTTTTACAAAAGAAATTTTATGCAAAAAGGCCCCCTACAAGTCAAAAATTGCAAGTTTTAGCTTAAAATTCAATAATTTCGTTTCCTATAATAAAAATTTGTTAAAAATCAAAATAAAATACTAAAAATTTATGTTACAACTAGATTTTAATTATCATAATTTTAAAGATTAAAATTAGCCCGGAAAAATTTGTATTTATCGCTAATTTAATGTATTTTCTTACCGGCTTAAAATAATATTAAAAAATTGAAAAAATTAGGGAAAATTTTTAAACGACCAGAATTTCATAATTAACTCATTAGCTACTAAAAACAAGCAATTATGTATACATTTTAGGTATAATTAGCCCTAAACTGCAAAATAACAAGAAAGACGGTTTTCGGAAAAATACCGAATTTTCACCGAATTTCAGGAAAACACCAAAACGACTTTTCAAGACGCTACAATCTTCCCCCCTTAAAGAAATTCGGTCCCCGAATTTAAAAATATAGCTACGCGTACCTTCGAAGAGATGGGGATATTTCTTCCTCATCTCGCCCTCGGTCTCCCAGGTAACCTCCTCGCTGCTCGGGCTACGCCAAAGGACCTTGACGGTTGGTATAATCTTCGACCTCAACTTCTTCACCTGCCGATCCAGGATGGCCACCGGCTGCTCTGCAAAAGAAAGGTCGCGCTCTAGCTGGACTGTCGGGTGCTGAATCGCATGCGAAGGGTCGTGAAGGTACTTGCGGAGCATCGAAACATGTAAGACGGGGTGAACATCGGGAAAGCTGGGAGGAAGAGCCAAACGATAAGCAACAGCACCAACCCGCTCGAGGATCTCGAAGGGACCTACGAATCTAGGGCTAAGCTTCCCCTTTCGCCCAAAACGCATCACGCCCTTCATCGGAGAGACCCTCAGAAAAACATGGTCGCCAACTGCGAACTCTAATCTGCGACGGCGCATGTCCGCATAAGATTTCTGCCTGCTCTGAGCCGCTCTCATCCGGTCTCGGATCAACTGTATTTTCTCTGTCATCTCCTCAACAAGCTACGGCCCCAAAATGCTGCTCTCGCTGAGCTCTGTCCAACAGACGGGCGATCTGTATCTCCTCCCATACAATGCCTCGAAAGGTGCCATCTGAATAGTATCCTGGAAGCTGTTGTTGTAGGAGAACTCCACTAGAGGTAAATGACGATCCCAGCTACCACCAAAGTCTAAAACGCACGCTCTGAGCATGTCCTCGAGACTCTAAATGGTCCGCTCTGACTGTCCGTCTGTCTGCGGATGAAACGCTATGCTGAAGCTCAAACGAGTGCCCAAAGCCTCCTGAAGTCTCTGCCAAAGTCGGCTGGTGAACTGAGTGCCTCGATCTGACACGATACAAGTCGGTAAGCCGTGTAGTCGCACGATCTCGTCAATATAGAGCTGAGCATACTGAGCGAAGCTGAAAGTCGTCTTCACTGGCAGGAAGTGAGCCGCTTTCGTCAATCTATCCACGATCACCCAGATGGAGTCGTACCCTCGACTGGTCCTGGGTAGACCCACAACGAAGTCCATCGAAATCTGTTCCCATTTCCACTCTGGAATGGGTAACGGCTGTAGCTCTCCTGCGGGCCTCTGGTGCTCGGCCTTGACTTGCTGACAACTCAGGCATCTCGAAACGAACTCCGCAATGTCCCCCTTCATCCCGTCCCACCAGTAGGTCTCTCTCATATCATGGTACATCTTGGTGGAACCGGGGTGGAAACTATACACTGATCGGTGTGCCTCCTCAAGAATGTCGCGCCGCAATCCATCAGCATCTGGTACGCACAGTCTAGATCCATATCGTAAAATCCCCTGATCGTCAACCACGAACTCGGAAAATCTACCCTGTCCCATCTGTGCCATGATCTCTGAGCAACGGTCGTCACTGCGCTGTGCCTCATATATACGGTCAAGCAACTGTGGGCGTGCACGAACATGCGCGAGCTGTCCCCCTGTCTGAGTGAACTCGAACTCAACTCGGCTGTCGCATAACATCTGCCAATCTGCTGACGACTGCCTCTGCACTGCGCGCAAAAAGGATAGACTACCCCCGGGCCTCCTACTCAACGCATCTGCCACCACATTTGCCTTGCCGGGGTGATATAAGATCTCGCAGTCGTAGTCTTTCACCAACTCCATCCAACGACGCTGTCTGAGGTTCAGGTCTCGCTGCTGAAATATGTACTTTAAGCTCTTATGATCGGTGAATATCTGACACGACTCGCCGTACAGGTAATGTCGCCAAATCTTCAGTGCAAAGACCACTGCAGCCATCTCTAAATCATGAGTGGGGTAGTTCTGTTCATGCTTCTTCAACTGCCGAGAAGCATAAGCGATCACCCGGCCATGCTGCATCAATACGCATCCTAATCCCACTCGCGAAGCATCACAGTAGACAACAAATCCGCCTGATCCTGAAGGCAAAGATAATACCGGCGCCGTAGTCAAACATGTCCGCAGCTGCTGAAAACTGCGCTCGCACTCCTCCGTCCAGACGAAAGGAACTCCCTTCCGGGTCAAACTGGTCAACGGTGCAGCTATACGGGAGAAGTCCTGAACAAAACGCCTGTAGTAGCCCGCCAAGCCTAGAAAACTACGGATCTCAATAACCGATGTAGGTCGGGGCCACTGCTGAACAGCCTCAATCTTCTTCGGGTCCACACAAATGCCGTCTCTCGTAACCACGTGACCCAAGAATCCGACGCTGTCCAGCCAGAATGCACACTTGGAGAACTTTGCGAACAGCTGGTGCTCCCTCAGAGTCTGTAACGTAATCCGCAAGTGCTGCTCGTGCTCCTCTCTGCTCCGGGAGTACACCAAGATATCGTCGATAAACACGATGATGAACAAGTCAAGATACGGCCTGAATGTACGGTTCATCAAATCCATAAATGCTGCTGGGGCGTTGGTGAGTCCGAACGACATCACCAAAAACTCGTAGTGGCCGTAGCGCGTGCGGAAAGCTGTCCTCGGTATATCCTCCTGTCGAACTCGCAGCTGATGGTATCCTGATCGCAAGTCGATCCTCGAAAAATACCCCGCACCCTGAAGCTGGTCGAACAAATCATCAATGCGCGGCAACGGATATCTGTTCCGAACGGTAACTTTGTTCAGCTGGCGGTAGTCGATACATAAGCGCAAACTCCCATCCTTCTTCTTGACAAACAGGACCGGAGCACCCCACGGAGAAACACTCGGTCGAATAAGCCCCTTATCTAACAAATCCTGCAACTGATCCTTCAGCTCTCGAAGCTCTGCCGGGGCCATCCGATAAGGCGGTATAGAAATAGGCCCCGAACCGGAAATCAAATCAATGCAGAACTCAACATCGCGCTCAGGCGGTAGCCCAGGTAGCTCATCAGGGAAAACATCAGGGAACTCACAAACTACCGGGACCCGGTCTAACGGAACCTCTGCAGCTCGAGTATCACAAATACACGCTAAGAATCCCTGACATCCCTTCCGCAAGAGCTGACCAGCGCGAAGAGACGAAATTAAGCTGGGAAGGGTGACACTGCGGTCTCCCTGAACAACAAGGACTGGCTCTCCCGGAAAGCTAAATCTGACTGCCTTCTCACGGCAGTCCACCGAAGCATAACAAGTGGCTAGCCAATCCATGCCCAGAAGCACATCAAAGTCCAACATATCGAGGAGAATCAAATCAACTGATGAATCCCTCTCCCCGATATGAACGGAACACAAACGAAATACAAACCGAGCGACAAACGACTCGCCTACCGGAGTAACAACAACAAGCGGATGATCTAACGACGACGACTCACGGCCCAACATCGGTGCAAAGTGTGTAGATACGTACGAATGTGTGGAACCTGGGTCGAATAATACCCGTGCGTCGAAAGAACAAACTGGCAAGGTACCTGTCACAACGGCATTGGATGCCTGCGCATCCTGCGGTGTCAAAGCAAAAACTCGGGCCTGTCCTCCACCGATAGCGGGCTGACCTCGACCTCGGCCTCTGCCTCCTCGTCCTCTCTGAACAGGACCGCCGCGTCCACGGCCTCTCGGTGCACCTAACTGGCGTGGAGCATCGCCTGGGGCAGGAAGTAGGGCTCTCTGAGGAGGGGGTGGTGATGGTGGTAGGGTCACATGCGGAACTGTCGCTGCTCCCTGTCGTCTCACCGGACAGTCTCTGACAAGATAGTGCAGACTCCCGCACCCAAAACATCCTGGCGACGGCTGCTGCCCCTGGGGATAAGAACCATATAACTATCCCCGCCCAAATCCTCTGCCAGGCCTATCTCTCGGAAAGAATCTGGCGCGCTGCCTCTGAGACGGTACATCGGTGCAAATCCTCTTCGGCCCAGAAACGGCCGAAGTCTGTGATATGCGTGTCTCCATCCGCAATGCCGTATCCATAGCAGCTGAATAAGTGTCGTAGTGCTGGGCGCCAATGGCAAGATATAGCTGGGCATCAAGTCCCTGTACGAACCTCTTCGCCATCTTCTCCTCGGTATCCACCAAATACTGAGCATATCGGGATAACTGTGTAAACTGGATGTCATACTCAGACACCGTCATCCCAGGTGTCTTGACTAAGGCCTCGAAGCTGCGAGCTCTGGCGTCACGAACGCTCTCTGGAAGGAAACGGGCTAGAAAGACCGCTGTAAACTCGACCCAAGTCATAGACGGTAGACCTGCAGCTCGACCTCTCAAGACTGACTCCCACCATGTCTGCGCGAGACCCTCTAGTCGGAAACTCGCAAGCTCTACCCATCGATCATCCGAACATCTCAGCGAACGGCAGATCCTGGCTAAACTGTCAAGGAACGTCTGTGGTTCCTCCGCTGCCTCGGTGCCGGTGAATACTGGAGGTCTCAGCCTTATGAAATCCTGTAGTGAAACCGGAATGGCCACGGTGGTAGTAGTAGGAGCAGGTATCATGGTCGTCTGTGATGTAGTAGGTACATCATCCGGCCTCGGTGTACGACTGGCTGCAACTAGGGATCCTACCATCTGACGTAGCTCCTGCATGCCTCCCATCATCTGTCGCAACTCCTCCATACCGGTCTCGAGCCTATCCATACGGCCTGGGGAAGGTGGATCGGTCTGTCCCTGCGGCGTAGGCATACCACCCTGCTCAGTCCTAGTCTCGGACGAGCCAGCTCGAATCTCGTCTCTGGCGGCAGCCCTCTGTGCCCTCGTAGCCTTCGGCGGCATAGTGGCTATTACAGGAAAACGGATAGTAAGAACAGTGCAATAGGATCATAGGATACACGGAATTGAAGAAGGAATTTTCAAGCAAGTATATCCTAAAGTCACTTAGGCGGAGTACCGTATCGTAAGTATGCCGCGGACATACGCACGCTACGTTACCCAGCTTAAGTCACTTACTCCATCTACCAAGGGTCATCCTACACTCACAAAGGTAAAACCTATCGCTTTGATACCAACTTTGTCACGACCCGCAGGGTACGGAACGTGACTGGCACTTAAGTTTACGAAACGTCTAAAGACGTCCGTAAAATAAGTAAGCCAAAGCCCAGAAAAAAAAACCAATTAAGCAAAAGAGTGAAGAAAACCCAATCAGTTGAAAGCGAGTTTATCAAATAAGTCATGTAAAACCCTTTTTAAAAACAATACCAATTTTTCCGAAAATTTCGGCAGAGTCTCCTTTGTAAATACTGGCCCCCAAACTGGGTAAAACAAAAATATATATGAATCCAACAAAATAGGGCATCCCCAAGCGGGAGCTAGCTCTTCGCCACAAGGCGGTCACAAATCCCACGCAATATAAAATGACAACAAGCAAAATAATCATAATGAAGCATAAGAAAACATCATGTCGACTCAAGTGAGCTCGACCCCAAAATACAGCATAAAAGTCCCCAAACCTCACAGTCTCATCTCTAGGTCAATATACAATAATACTGGTAGAAACAGTAGATGGAGTACACTAGATAAAAAGAATATACAAGGTGGTACAAAAATAATAACATAACCCACCTATGAGCAAATCTCGAGTCCAGGCAAAGGAGGCAAAAGAACAAGTGCGCCTGCCGCTACTGAACTGACGGAGCGGACCTGCAAAAGACTGTGGCACAACGGGGGTGAGTTGCCAACTCGTGAGTAATAAATAACACCTACAAAGGCTATCGTATGCATTCACACAAGCATCCTAGCATCTAAAATACAGGTATGAATGGGTGCACTAGCACGGTGTATACAACATCAGTGTACGAATATGTATGCAACATGAATATCTGAGGTCTCAATAGGTATATATAAGAAACATTTATCTCTTTTTGTTTTTGAAACTCTTTTAGAATGCCAGCATAATACTCAAAGAATCGACGAGAACCGGTGTCCAGCAACGACACCCAAAAGCTGTCTCAAATCTCATAAATGTATCTCTGGCCTCAGCCGTCCGGCTGACCCATCTCAAATATCAATATCTCATCATCTAGCGGCCACGGTCGGTATCCTCTGGATATCCGCCGTCCCAAACAGTCACCGGTAGGTAATCTGTCCCCTGCCAGGCTCAACGTCAACACCACATTCCTCTTGCCCCGGGGTACCTTACCGGGCCCACCATGTACCCGTGCCGGTTCCTCCACTCCTCGACACGGATTTCCAAAACCACAGCAAACTCATGGTGGACGACACTTACATCACTAGAAAACCGCAATTTACATATTTTAAAAATATAATAAGTTTAGAAATTTTGCGGCTTTCCCCCGAAATCCAGTAATATCATAAAATCTCAAGAAATCCTCATAAGTGCATATATCAGTGATAATGAATGCATATGGTATCAATAATCAAGTTGCGATGTGTAATTAATGGATTAGGCATGAACAATTAATATGATGAAGTACATGCACATGAATAGCAGTCCTACGATTTCATTTAAAGGAATTAAAGGCAATACCACCAGTTTAAGTATCAATTAGTAAAGGGTTTAAATTTAAATGTTATCTAGTGTGGTGGCATGGCAATTACCAGGGTGTGTATGTAAGCATGAATAGTGCTCGTGCTGCATATAAAAACCCTGGCAATGGTGCAGGTGTCCTATAAAATGGTTTCGTATAGGTATGTCAATATAATGCATGGATGCAGCAATAGTCAACTAAGTATTTCACCCCTAATTACTAACATCACTAAGGGTCTTGTAAGTTACTAAAACTATCGGGCGGCTTGCGCCATCCAACCATAGTCCCCCGTAGATGTTACATCTACTCACCGGAATCCCTGGCTAGCTGTGTCCAATCACCGCTTTCCCCTTTCGCGCCGCGTCTGACGTCTCCGCGACCGAACCTGGAATTTACATCAATAACCAACATAAGGTTACATATCAAGAACGACGCGAAACCCAAATGAAACTACTATAGTTCACTGGCTAGGTACAGCGTGCACAAAGTGCGCGGAACACACGCGAAAATCGCAAAAACTGCCAAAAAACGCCGATTTGGTCGCCCGGCAAAACTAAAACCCGACTACCCAAAAATCCGCACTCATGCATCCTAAACGTCATAGGAGATGCTAAAAACATCCCCAAGGTATCACAAATAAATCACCAAATAATTTTAATAAAAACCTAGTAAGCACAAACTAGCAATTTTGGTGCAAAAATCGAAATTTAGCGATACGGTTATCACAATCCAATCACACAACAAGCAATCTACAAACACTATAATTACAACACATAGCAAAGATTCAAAAACCTATTTTCCATAAGCAACCATTACTTGAATTATATAACCTAGCAATTCTTAATCCAAACTTTATATGAAAACCTTAAATTAACACTAATTTTATAACTCAATTAGCAAGTTAAGCTTCTAGATTAGGTTAGCAAAACAACTAGATAACAAATTAGATTTAATCAACTAAGTAATGGTTTCTAAACCCTAATTCAACTCACTAATCATGCTTCACAACCCATTTCCATACACTAACCCCTTTCTTGAAATTCCTAAAACAACAATTTACAACCAAATCACACTTCTAAAATTAACTAAATTAGCATAATTTAAAAACCACATAACAAGGTAACCTCTTAGATTAGTTAAGTAACAACTAGATTAACTACAAAACAATTCAATTAACTATCATGGCTTCAAAACCCTAGTTTAAACAAACTACTCTTTTATAAACTAGATTAGAAATTAGTTAACTTTTAACACTAAACCATACAATTAAAGGAATTTAGCAAAAAGAAAGTAACTTGATGGAAATTATACCTCAAGATCTATGGATCAAGCAAGTGATTTGCCTCTAAGGATGGCTTCCTAGCTCCAAGATTCAAGCAAGAATGGCTAAGGATAATGATAGCATAAGGATTTTGTTTGGATTTTTGAATTAATTATGGATTTTGATGTGTTTTCTTGAAGAAATTTGAAGAAAAATGAAAAGAAAAGAGATGAAGAAGAGAGGGTGCAGGTTTCGGCCAGAGGAGGTAAGGGGAGGGGTGTGGGTGAGTGGGGAAAAGTCCTTGGTCAACTCTCCAAAAGTCAATGTACCATAACTTATCAATTATATTTAAAATAAATCAATAAACTAACTAAATCAACTCAAGAAAGGAAACAAAGAAGGAGGCCAGAAATTTCTGGACTTGCACAAGGTGGGGCTGTCCTAGGGCTGAGGGAAGAGAGAGAGGGGTTTTACAAAAGAAATTTTATGCAAAAAGGCCCCCTACAAGTCAAAAATTGCAAGTTTTAGCTTAAAATTCAATAATTTCGCTTCCTATAATAAAAATTTGTTAAAAATCAAAATAAAATACTAAAAATTTATGTTACAACTATATTTTAATTATCATAATTTTAAAGATTAAAATTAGCCCGGAAAAATTTGTATTTATCGCTAATTTAATGTATTTTCTTACCGGCTTAAAATAATATTAAAAAATTGAAAAAATTAGGGAAAATTTTTAAACGACCAGAATTTCATAATTAACTCATTAGCTACTAAAAACAAGCAATTACCTATCCATTTTAGGTATAATTAGCCCTAAACTGCAAAATAACGAGAAAGACGGTTTTCGGAAAAATACCGAATTTTCACCGAATTTCAGGAAAACACCAAAACGACTTTTCAAGACGCTACAGTTTTATGGGAATTTTTAATATTTATTCAAGAGTTGAATTTTTTGGGATTGTTTTGGGGATTCGGTGTTTCGATCGGAGTATCAGATTTTGTCTATGTGACTTTCCGGATAAATTTTAGAATATGTTAAAAAGTTCGACCGGATATAAATACACAATTTTTCCCCTGTCGGGAAATTTCCAAGTGTTGGATTTTTCCGTAGTTTAACGACGTTCTAAGTAGTGCAAGTAACGCGATGGACCCTCTAGAAGACAACAAACCTTAACTCGATTATGTGACCGTCTTGAACTGCCCTTTGAACCTTCGGGTTTGGGGCAGTACGGCGTGCCACATGTGAGGCGTTGGCTTGACCCTTCTACGGCTGGACCGTTGGTACTGAGGCACGAACTGAATGTTGTTAGACTTATTTCATGTGTTGAGCTGTATCGGGAAAACTTGGGTATTCGACTGTTCGATCGGAAAGTTTAACATTTTCTGTTTATCTGGAATGTGATACAATAATTGGAATTCACAAACAGTTATGAGATAACTGAATGAATGTTATAAATCTAGCGGTTTAGTTTCACTTGATATTGAAAAGAGTTTTCGATAATGAGACTAAAATGCGGGGTTTATAACTGTTAGGCATGTGATGTCTAAGTATTTCATTTGATTAGGCATGTGATGTCTAAAGAGGTTGCGGATTCCAACTGTTGTAGTTTTACACTTTCTTTTCTGTGACCGTAAGTGTAGTATGTTCATATCGCCGGTTTCGTTGCTATACGTCAACGACAATTGGGGTATGCATACTTACTTACGTTGATGACATGTGATGTTATGTGTTGCTGGATATGTTATATTGGATCGTCGTGTTTGAATAGCCGGGGGTTTTTATTTGAGATGAGTGTTTTTCATTTTCATTCATGTAAAAACTTGTATGTAATATTCTTTTATTTGGGGAACTTCCAGGTAGCGGAAGTTGTCACCTTTTGTATATTATTTACTTTTCCGCATTAGGATAGACCCTAGGAGGGGAGCACAAGTAACCGGGTTCTAGGATTCAGTGGGAGACCATCTCGAGGAGTCGAGTCCGGGTCTCCTAACCCTAGAATTGGTAGGGTTGCTTGCCGCTCTCGTAGGGGTCTAGGGGTGTGGGATTGGCTATTCATCACGACCGTGGAATCCGTGTTTTATACTGGCTCGTATTGAAAACACGGACGTCCTAGTATATCCAATGTTTCATATGTTTCTTCTGCTACGATATCTGTGATGTGATCATGTGATGTTCTGTGATAGATACAGTATATAGTATATATGATATATTATATAGACGTTACTTATGTTTTGCACCCGCACTAGTCCTGCCCTGCTCTGTCGTTAGTTACCTAACCTAACGGTGCATGAGGGGACATCGAGGCGAATGCGGATGGCATAAGTGTACGTCGTATTTATCTGTGATGTTTAGGTATTTAAATGATGGGACTTCATTAATGTGATTAATGAAAGAAAAGAAACCTAAGATGTTGTAGAATCAAATTTTAAACAAAACAAGTAGCTACAGTTCTTGCTTTGCATAGCGGTATATATGATATACCCTGCACCTTATTCGATGAGGAAAGGACCGAGATCCCTTCACCGGGAGTGACTCCTTTAGCAATAACTGGCAGATGCTACACACTCGGTTTGTTTTTGATAGCTTCTATAGTTTCTGCTTTGCATAGTGATATATATGATATATCCTGCACCTCATTCGACGAGGAAAGGGCCGACGATCCCTTCAAAGGGAGTGACCCCTTTAGCAAAACTAGAAAAGCCTCAAAATCATTCCATTTCAAAACTTAATTTGATTCTACAACGATATCAAGTTCATTACGCAATAGGTTTTCAGAAAAACCTGTCGTAGCCCTCCGTCATTTCAGATAAGTCCTGTTTAGTATTCGTGCTGCGTTTGTTGACCTTGTCAAGGCGCAGTGTGCGGTACCTAACCAGTATTTATCTCCTTATGCATATGATGCAGATTGAGTTAGGGTAGTCGTACGGCCTTGTTGACCTTGTCAAGGGTCGTGCGGGTGGGTTTAATTCAATCAAGAAATGACGGGTTGAACTTGACTTACGATCTATGGTTTGTTGACCTTGTCAAGGTCATAGATCGTTTGGGGCAAAAGCATTATCGGGAATTTCAAGTGTTGAAATTTGCAATGAGATTGCATACCTTCTATGAGATAGTTGGATCCCGATACCCACTGCGAGTAAGAGTTACTCCTGGAAAAGTTTTACACATTACAATTAGCCGATCAAGTAGGTGTCTAGAAAGGTGTTAACGAGGTTACGCCTCTGGGAAAACGAGGTTTACATTAATTAGGTTCGTGCGAAAGCACGGGGGACCTCCCTCAAAGTACCGACACTGGCCTGGCTGAAAGATTGGCGAACTTGTAGTGTGTAATTAATCCCGGCTAGTCTTTCCTTTTAGGGTTTGAAGGAAGATTTGATAAAAACCAGTGGGAGCCATCCTGATTAGATAAGATAATAACCAATCTGATCTTGTACGAGCTTACGCTAAAGTGTTTTCTTCTCTCTCTCTCCAGGTAGCGACCATTTCATGCCTTAATAAAGATAATAATATGGATGTATTGACCGAACCCGCATGTTATACTGTGCTGGGAAACGTTGGTTCCGTTCTTTCCTATAAGAGTTATAGGACTGAACAGGATATAGGGGAATACCAGGATTCCCATGCCACCCGAATGAAGAAAGTACATGTTGATGCATTTTCTTCAGGTGTGTTCGTTACAGAGAACTGTTTCTCCATTTGCTCCACGTCCTGGGTATTAGATACCGGGTCAGGATCCCATATATGTAATCAGTTATATGGGCTTAGGAAAGGTAGAGAACTTGGAGAAGATGATAAAGACATTAGAGTTGGAAATGGTGCAATTGTTGCAGCTAAGACTGTCGGGGAATATCACCTTGTATTACCAACTGGTAATATATTGGTTCTGAACGAATGTTATTACATGCCGAACCTGATATGCAACATTATATCGGTTTCTTTATTGAGTAAAGAGGGATATAATTTTGTATTACAGGATAATGTTATGAACATTTTCCGTAACCAAAAGTTGGTTGGATCAGGCACGTTGTGCAATGGCATTTATGTTCTAAACCAATCAACAGTTCTGAGTATAACAAACACACACAAGAGGAAGAGTTCAGACCTGAACGAATCCTTCTTGTGGCATTGTAGACTGGGTCACATCAATGCGACACGACTGGCTAAGTTGCATAAGGATGGATATTTGAAACCATTCGAATTTTCATCTTATGACACTTGCCAGTCATGTCTCAAAGGCAAGATGACTAAAACTCCGTTTACGGGACACGGAGAAAGAGTTACCGAACTCTTAGGACTGATACATAGTGATGTATGCGGTCCCATATCTACACATGCCAGGGATGGTTCTTCGTACTTCATTACATTCACTGACGATCTCTCTAGATTCGGATATGTGTTCCTGATGAATGTGTTCCTGATGAAACACAAATCAGAAGCTTTTGAGAAATTTAGAGAATATAAACAAGAAGTCGAGAACCAAACCGGAAAAAGTATTAAAATCCTTCAATCTGATCGAGGAGGTGAATACTTGAGCAATGAATTCCTGGACTTCCTAAAAGAGAATGGGATTCTCTCTCAGCTGACTCCTCCATATACACCACAGCACAACGGTGTATCTGAACGGAGGAACCGCACCCTATTGGATATGGTGCGCTCTATGATGAGCACAGTTGAGTTACCTATTTCCATCTGGGATATGCACTGGAGACAGCAGCATACCTATTGAATCAAGTTCCATCTAAATCTGTACCTACCACACTATATGAGATATGGAGTTGGAAGAGGCCATATCTTAAACGAGTTAAGATATGGGGTTGTCCAGCCAATGTCAAAAGACAAAATCCGGACAAGCTCGAGGCACGGTCAGTTCTTTGCAAGTTTGTGGGATATCCAAAGAACTCATATGGGTATTTTTCTACCACAGTGAGGAACAAAAAGTGTTTGTTGCTCAACATGCCACCTTTTTAGAAAAGAAATTCCTTGAAAAAGAAATTAGTGGCAAAGTGGTAGAGCTGGAAGAAGTTCCAGATACACAAACCGTAACTGAAGATTTAGTGGAACCAGAAGATTCAGTAGCTCCCAATGAACCTCAGCCTCTCAGCCGATCTAGTAGGGTTCCTCGCCAGCCTGAGAGATACTACGGTTTTCTCATGGATGGAGGGAGCGAGGATTGCATCATGGAGGATGATGACCCAACTAGCTTCGAGCAGGCCATCACGAGTAGGGACTCAGTGAAATGGCTGGATGCTATGCGGTCCGAGATGGAATCCATGTACACCAACAAAGTATGGACTTTGGAAGTTGCTCCTGAAGGGGTAAAACCCATTGGGAGCAAATGGATCTTCAAGAAAAAACTTGGTGTAGATGGGAAAGTGGAGACTTTCAAAGCTAGACTTGTAGCAAAGGGTTTTCGTCAAAGACCAGGTGTGGACTATGACGAAACCTTTTCTCCAGTGGCTATGCTTAAATCCATCCGGATCATGCTTGCCATCGCTGCATATCATGACTACGAAATCTGGCAAATGGATGTTAAGACCGCCTTTCTAAACGGTGATTTAGAAGAGTGTGTGTACATGACTCAGCCAGAGGGCTTCGTAGACAGTGGGAGCAGCGGGAAGGTGTGCAAGCTGCTTAAATCCATTAATGGATTAAAGCAAGCATCGCAGAGTTGGAACATCTGCTTTGACGTCGTTATCAAAGAGTTTGATTTCGTCAAAAATCCAGATGAACCTTGTATCTACAAGAAGGTGGCAGAGAGTAAGGTTGTCTTCCTCGTATTGTACGTGGACGACATACTCTTGATAGGAAATGATATTCCTATGCTGCAATCGGTCAAGCTCTTCTTATCACAAAGATTCTCGATGAAAGATCTTGATGATGCCTCCTGCATATTGGGAATTAGGATCTATAGAGATAGATCCAAACGGATATTGGGATTGTCCCAATCCAGGTACATTGACACCATACTAAAGAGGTTTAGTATGGAAGAATCCAAGCGTGGGAACTTGCCCACGATCTCTGGAGTCACTCTCTCTAAAGAGATGTCTCCCAAGACTAATTTGGAGAGAGCTCGCATGCAAGGGATACCCTATGCTTCGGCTGTAGGCTCTATCATGTATGCGATGCTATGTACTAGACCCGATGTAGCATACTCACTAAGTGTAGTGAGGAGGTATCAAGCTGGTCCTGGAGAGAGTCACTGGACAGCTGTGAAGAGCATTCTCAAGTACTTACGAAGGACTAAAGAGATGCTCTTGGTGTATGGTAATGGAGAACTCCAAGTGGAGTGCTTTACCGATTCGACCTTCCAGAGTGATAAGGACGACTCTAAGTCGCAGTCGGGATTTGTCTTTACCCTTTACGGAGGGGCGGTTAGCTGGAAGAGTTCCAAGCAGGAAACCGTGGAAGACTCGACGATGGAGGCTGAATACATCGCTGCCAACGATGCTGCCAAAGAGGCTGTCTGGATCAAGAAGTTCGTTACTGAACTTGGAGTGGTTCCATCCATTGAGCATCCAATACCTTTGTATTGCGATAACAATGGAGCGGTGGCTTTGGCCAAGGAACCCAGGTCCCATCAGCGATCCAGGCATATTCTGAGGCGGTATCACCTGATCCGGGAGATAGTTGATCGCCGGGAGATCGAGGTCAGGAGGGTTGACACGAAGAATAACACGGCGGATCCACTCACGAAGGCCATTCCCCAGACACAGTTTGAGAGACTCTTCGGGATGCTCGATATGCGATACTACAGCAGCTGGCCCTAGTGCAAGTGGGAGATTGTTAGTTGTATGTATGCCCTAGAGGCCAGTATTGTACAGATGATGTATATTATATTGGATGCTTGGACATATATAGAGATGACTTTCTTGCTCGATATGATATTATGCTATCTGGTTGCTCTTTATCTTAACATGTACACATGTCTCTTTATACTGTCTTATAGTTACATGTTGGTAAAGCCCTTAGGATATGTACTTGACTACCTGGACTGTGATGCAGATCATACTAGTGGGGACATGGTAGTCCATAAGTACATCCTTCAAGGTCCCTAGTCGTGGGTGTATCGAGACGGGGCATCGATATACCAGTGTAGACTAGCGTATACGCTTCTCGACCTATGAGATGGGCGATGGATGATCCCACATCCATTGGTGTTTGACATCAGAGATGGTGTACGGGTGCTCAGTGGAGACTGGGTACACTGGACGAACTCGCCGAGAACTCCCAGATGGTATTATACCTCACGTCAGATGACAGTTCTCAGGTGACACTTATAGAGGTTAGTCTGTAGACCCGAGATCGTCATAGAGTCTTGTGTGATTCCCACTGTGCTTTGATCTCCACCTTACCACGTCCATGAGGGCGTGCAAAACGGTGGTCTTTGGGTACAGTCCCGAGTCATATGGAGGCAATGAGCGATAGGAGGGGTTTCGTCTCTCCCGGTATTGGGGGTTGATGTTGCGCTGTGCTCGATTGACCGTAACAGGGAAGTCCCTGGCCAGGGCTGATCAGAGATTTGCTGGTAAGTGTTACCAGTAGTTTCTCGACCCGTTATGAGCCTCACATCGGCACGACTTATCGGTTATTGGGGTCTGACGTATACCACCCCTTGACTTGATATGGGACATATCAGACGAACAGACCGGACTGTACGGTAAGTGTTACTGGTTGGATTAACAGGAGTGTGAGCGGGCTAGCTCGTCGATCTTCTGATCGCTTAATACCCGGATGGCCGTTACGTTTAGAAGACCGCTTGCGGCTTGTGGGTGCTTGATATGATCATCATCTGCTACCGGCGTATTGACGAGTCTTTAGAGTCCTACACAGAGGTTTCCTGGCTCAAGCGAAACGAAATAGGAGCGCATATGAGATATGTGCAGGACGGAGAATAATGCGAGTATGTGATACCGTATTTCATTCTCGCGATGGATGTATCGATTGGTTATATTCGATATGACCTAGTTATCGAATCATTGATTCGATAAATCGATACATTGGATACTAGTCGGTTATGTGCGACATGACCGGATCATTGAATCAAATGTTGATTAATGATTTAATGTATAATTATATATTTGATATATTACTTTGCATTAGCTAGTATTGGTTCAGTTTAAATGGATTTTCTCACTTGATGTGCAAGAAGTATATGTGATATACTTTTGTGCACATATTTGTATCATGTTTGATGATACTTGATAATTTAGTTAAGTGTATAGAATTAAACCATGGTTAATTTGATAATTAGGGTTTTGCATATTCATTTATTTATTTATTTGTTCATTTATTTATTTGGAAAAGATTTAGATAAGAATGGTGGCTATGTTTGTTTTTAGTTGAAGCTTCATGAAGCTTTGACTTCTTAACCATTCTTGTCTTCATGCTTAACCCTAACCCATCCAAGTAACCATGGTCTATTCTCTACACTCAACTATGGTTTGCTTATGATAAGTATTGAATTATTTTTCATTTTAATTCAACACTTATCATATTCTTTCTTCTTCATCATCTTCTTCTTCAAGAAAAGCTTAAGTCCATCAATGGCAACTTGAGCTAAAGTGAGAGAAATCCAATTCTAAAGTGAACCCACCTCCTATTTCTTCACCCTCTACCTCTTGCCAAGTTGTTTTGGGTGTTTTCTTCACAAGTTTCACAACTTTGTGAAGTCGGAGCTTGAACTTGTGATGCCTCGACGTAGATCATCTTCGGCACGAAGCCGACGACTTAGTCTGCCTAATTCTCCGAAGAAGCCGACGTTTGAGTTCGGGATTCAAGATAGACAGCGAGAGGACGCCTACGTGGAGCTAAGGAAGTGGAGAACCGGATCTAAAAAGGTTGTAGCCTCTCTCCTTTAGTTAAGATGTTAACTAGTTTACTGTTTCGTCTAAATTTCTAGTCGACGATCCGTATTAGGGTTTCTCGGCACCGATAAAATTTGAAATTGGCATGGTTGATGCCTTCTGAGACCTCTATAGTGTGCCTAGGAACCCTACACGTATAAATAGCTATCATATATTGATATTGTACATTCTTCAGACGCAATAATAGGCATTCCAGATCACAGATAAACAATATTGGATTTGCAAGCAATCCGCATTTCTTTTGAGCCTGCAATGAAAGACGGATTACACAGTTGTGATGAATAGCCATTTTCCCACCCCAGACCCCTACGGGTACGGCAAACTACCCGCCAAGTATCAGAAGTGAAGCGGTCTGCCCCAACACTTCAAAATACCCGGTAGTTTGTGCACCCCACCTTGGGTCTATCCTAGGAGCAAAAACAGTAAAAAGAAATAGTACAACGGTGGCTACAACCGCAACCTGGATGTGCCCCGCAAAATAATATTACAACTTATTACATTTATATCAAATGAATTAATACAATAACACATCACTTAACCCGGCTAAACACCACAACAGTCCAATACAGTTTATATACACAAACAGTTATATATAACATCACAGATATGTGCAACCCCCTGCCAACCGATATACTAGCAGTTAGGGGAGGTTTACGAACACATAAAACATTTCACAGATATAATCAAACAAGCAAATACCGTATAATTTCGATCGATTAAACACATTTAATTTTGCTCCAATACTTCTCTGTAAATCTGAAACCTGAGCAAAAATAAAAATTACCAGAAAACACCAAATATCACAGAGAATCAACACAAGAAACTTGGGATGATGAATCGTCCAAAGCACGGTGGAATCGCGGCGGATCGGTGGGATCGGCCGCGGTTCCGCGGCGCTATGGGCGATTCATGAGCCCAATTTTCTTGGGTGTTCTAATACATTCATTTAGGTCAATCTGAAGGTCCCTGAAAAATTTTTGGACCTCATTTAAAATTCGAAAGAAAGTACATGATATCGGGGTTTTTCCGGTTTGTTTTTCGGTTCGAAATTCATACAAATTTGCAAGTGTGTTAAATACTGTTTAGCTAGGCTCTGATACCACTGTAAGTCGATGTTCAACACCCCAATAATATATGGGGAGGCGAAAATATGAATAACAATCTTGTTCTATTTTTAAACATCGAACAACCGTATGAATCGTTTGCTAAACAAGTTTTAACAAAAGCTATAGAGTTCTAAAGTACTATGTTAAGAGATTATACCAAACGTTTCTAGTCCTTCGTCTTTATGTTAGCTATGGCCTCTTTGGATCTCCACGTCCTCCTCGGCTTCCTTCCGTGATAGACGATCCACCCGAGAACCCTAATCTAAGCTATAACCTCTAAACTTAAGGTTACTTAGTTTCTCTAGTTGCTAAATAGAGTAGCTAAGGTAATGTAGAGATGGGTTATGGAGTAATTAGTCTTTCCTAATCCTTGTTCTCAACTCATGAGGGGTAGGATTAGGCTTTGGTGAAGGAGAGAGAGCTTGAAGAGAGAGAGTGAGAAGATGATAATGATAATAATAATAATAATGAAATAGCTTCTCACTTGATATATGAAACATAATGAATAAAAAGAAATGAATAATATGAGATTATTCATCATGTTTCATAAATGCAAGTGGGTGATTCATTATGTGAGTCATTAAGCATTTAATAATGCATTAATGACATGATGAATCACTCACAATGAGTCACTAAATCATTAAATGAAAATGCCACCTCTCCCTCCATGTCACATCCTTCTAGAAGCTTCTCGGAAAATTACGAGAACGCCCCTCTCATCCGTGAAAACACGGAAAAACTTTAGACTGTATAAATCCAATAACCTGATACTAGAATCTGGCTTAAACCAAAGCCAACTAGTAAAAACTGTCCGAATGTCGCACGTGCGTTTAAACACGTACGCGTTCGAACCTTTGTCGTAAAACCATACGACCTATATATCTTTTCGCCTGGGTTTGGGAAATCTCTGTGTGGGACTCTAAAGACTCGACTACTACGCTGGCAGTGGGTTTAGCCACAGACCGCAAGCGGCACTAGCTGTACGTAACGGTCCCCAGGTAGTTGTCAATAAGAAAGCTGATGAGGTAACCCATCTGAAATCCTACTGAGCCTGTCTGTGACAATATCTGTGCAGTCCGGTCTGTTCGTCTAAGAGTATCGCATGTATGGTCTAGGGAGGTGGTGGACGTCAGACCCCTAATAACCGTACAAGTCGTGTCGGTATGGCTCAAGACCACCCGAGAATCTACCGATCAATCTATCAGTAATTCTCAATCAGCCCTGGCCAGGGACTTATGGTAATGACCAACCGATCACAGCGCGATATCAACTCCCTATACCGGGAGAGACGAATCCCTAACAGTCGCTCACTGCCTCCACGTGGCTCGGGACTGTGCCCAACTAAAACCTGTTTGCACGACTCCTTTGAATCGTAGTAGGGTAATAATCAAAGCACAGTGGGAACTCACAGGAGACAAATGATGACCTTAAGTCAACGGACTATCTGCACACATGTCACCTGAGAACTGCTATCTGACGTTAGGTATAATACCATCCAGTCAGTTCTCGGCGAGTTCTGTCCGGTGTACTCACACCCAGTGAGCATCTGTATACAATTTTAGGTGAACACCACCAATGGTTGCTGGACCAATCCATCGCCCCTCGTCAGGGTCTAGATATATATACACTAGTCTACTCCGGAGTATCGATGCCCAATCTCGATACTCCTGCGACCAGGGACATCTAAGGGTGTGCCTATTGACTATCCAGCTCCCACTAATATGACTGCTATCACAACGCCGGTAGTCAGACAAACACCCTAAGGGCTTTATCAACATATATATATAAGTACCAAGTAAAATATATCATACGTTAAGACAAAGTCAAACCAAATAGCGTACTATCATATCAAGCAAGACTGTTATGTACATACATATCCCAAGCATCCTATACAATGTAGGCCTCTAGGGCATATATATCCAACAAAATCTACCCTGGCCAGGGATTTCAGTTATGACCAATCGAGCATAGCGCAACATCAACCCCCAATACCGGAAGAGACGAATCCCCTCCTATTGCTCATTGCCTCCATGTGACTTGGGACTATACCTAAAAACCACCCGTTTGCGCGACTCAGTAGATCCGTGCACTAGTAAAATAGGGGGTTGCCCCTACGGATAACGAAATCCGTAGGGGCAGATTTAGTTTTACCCTACGGATTAGTCCGTAGGGCCTTAAGGTTGCCCCTACGGTCCTTACATATTAATTTAAAAAATATTAAATCGTAAATTGTTGTTTGCCCCTATGGAGCCGCAAACCAAGAACCTACGGATTTATCCGTAGGGACAACTAAATAGAGATTTAATTAAAAAGGCTCGGATCGATCCCTACGCTCATTACCTAAAAAAATTTTTCCCAATATCGCGCGCGAACCCAAAATCCCCAAACCCTTGTTCCCGCCGATCGCCTGTGTTTCATCGTCGTTATCGTCATCGCCAGCGCAGGCCAATTCTCCGTCGCCACCGCCTGGTTCATCCTCATCTCCGTTTTCGTCGTCGCCTCCTTTCGTCACCGCCTCCAATGGATCATCGACGCCTCCACTGCACAGGTAAAATAATCTTAAATAAAACAAATTTTTGATTATTTTAGGGCTAGGGTTCATGGTTTGGGTACCGATGAAGCATCCGTTGGGGGTAGCGTTAGGGTTGGGGTTGGGGTTGCGGTTGGGGCTGGGGCTGAGGCTGGGGTTGCGGTTGGGGTTGGGGTTCGGCAGGGGGTTGCGGTTGGGGTTGGGGTTCGGCAGGGGGTTGCGGTTGGGGTTGGGGTTGGGGTTAAGGTTGGGGTTAGGCTGGGGTTGGGGCTGGGGCTGGGGTTAGGGTTAGGGTTAGAATTATGGTTGGGGTTGGGGTTGCCCTGTTTCGTATCAGAACTCGAGTCTGACATCGTAGATCTTTCAGCCATTTTGGTTATATTGTTATCATGATGTTAAATTCTTTATGCTCTCATCAAATTTTTGGGATCTTTGTAATTTGCTTGCTCTGTTTGGGGTTTCAGTTGATCCTCATTAAAAAATTGGTGATTGATCTCTTCAATCATATTATTATCTGTATTTAAAATTTTTGTGAAGCCTTCAGAGTTTGGAAAAATCTAGAATTACCGTTGAAATTCTGGCAACATTCAAAAACTGTGTATATGATGTGTGTGTGTGTATGCATGTATGTACATTTGAAATTTATCTTTCTTCTATGATATAAAACGGTTAAACCGAGGAAAATTACTGGGGGAATTTTTGCTAAAATGTCTTGAGAGGGGGTTCAAGTGATGGGATAATTTCATTTGGTAATCTTTTACTTATTTTACATCTCTTATTTTTTCATGCAAAAATCTGAATAGGTTTCTTGCAATTTTGCCTATCGATCAATTATTATATTTATTTCTATTTTTTGTGGATGATTTGGCTTCAATTGAATGGAGGTGATGATGGCTTGCCCTCAAGCTTCCACTTTTATGAGCTTTATAGTTATGAGATTGGCGAGGCAAGCTGGTTTGTAGCCATCTTATTTCTTTTCCTAAATTCAAATCCAAATATAAACTGTCTGATTGAGAGAGAGAGTATGGAAGATTATGTATTATTCAATGTGTTTGGAAGCTGGCATGTTCTGAGCGTCATCTCTGCATGAAAGCTATGGTTTTGCAAAGGGTTTGCCCTAACAATTTTCTGTAGGGAAGCTGAAGGCCTGAAGCTTCATCAAACTCAGGATTGGATTCTGGTCGGGTATTGTAAATTCTTGTGAAAGTTCCGTTCAAGATTTGTTCAGAGCTTGCATAACATCCTTTTCATCTTTATGAGATCTTTATGCAGTCATTTTTTTGGGTTTATATATTTCTAGAGCCCGTTTGACTTTGGACTTAGGATAACCCCAAATCTCTTTCTTATTTTGATTCCTAAGCTGGCATATCTGAGGCTCGTATTCCAGTATCGTTGCAGGAAAAGCTAGGGTTGCGAACATTTTTGCAACGATAATTTCTGTATGACAGCTTAAGCACACATAAAACTTAAACAATCTTGAAGCACTGCAGTTTTTCACTAAACTACCTAAAAGTTTTTATATTGCTGCAAGCTTCCTTAAAGTGCTGCATCTAAGTGTATTTTAGTGGGAAAACCCTTGAAAGCCAAACTTCATGGGGTTTGCTGTTTGCCTTCTCTGTAGCTAGTTTGAGGTTTATTTAGTTTTGGATTTGTTTTGCAACACTCTCTGAGTTCCAAATCAACAAAAAGCTGAATGTTGGATCACAAGCAAGAAGCAGCCAAACTGGCCCTAAAGTAATCCTGAGTGATGATAATTTTCCAGGGAGTTTAAAATTTATAGAAATGGCGAGGCAACATTGGATTGTCTGCAAGTATTCAAGCAACCTGTTTGCAGCCATCATGCTATTTGTGATCCCAGTATAAAACTCAAACATGCCTCTTAGTTAGTTTACTTTAATTTGTTATTTATGTGTGTGTGTCAACATTGGATTGTCCCAAGTATAAAACCAAACCCACAAAACATCAAAACTGTCTCCGACAATCTTATGGTCATTAGACATAAGATTTATGCATATAGGTAACATCTGCCAATATGCCATATCCAGACCGCAATCTATTTTTGCCTATTGGCTAATATGAAAATATCGGCCCGCGTATATGACATAATCAAAGTTGTTAAATCTTGATACGGTTTGTGTTTCGTTTTTTTATTTATCAGTTCTATCCGTTCTCAGCCCGCCACCGCCTTCCGTTCTTGGCCCACCACCGCCCTCGTTCTTCCTCGTCGAGTTCCTCGTCGCCGATATTTATGCCTACATTGATGCCTCAAGCAACGAATCAAATGATGTGGATCACAAACTAATTAAATAAATTTTGAATACCAATCTGGACTGGGATTTGAATACCAATCCTAGTTTGCTATATTTTTTTATATATAGTAGATGGTGATACTTCTTTAAGTAAAAATAACCCTACACTTAAGCGAAATCATAAATCGAAACACACATATATAGAATACAACTCATACATGGGTATCTTCAAATCTAACTTTCATTGAATTTGCACGCGCACTTAAAATAACAACCTTTATACTAAAAAATTATGTATGCCATTACTTAGTAGTTTATGGTTTTTAGACGCAAAAGCCATTTGAGAAATACTTTTCCAACCCACTATTAATCCATATTCTCAATATAGTCATTGAATTTGCACGCGCACATAATAAGAAGGAGAAGACAATAATGTGGCAGAAGAAGAAGGAGAAGACAGTAATGTGGCAGAAGAAGAAAAAAATGACATTCCTCGTTCTCTGTTTCAGCATCAATCTTCCGATATGAACTAATGATGGCTTTCACATAGGCTTTTCCCTTTAGAGACTTCTTAGTGTCCAATGGAAAGCATACATCAGATTTGTGCAGGTCGGGTTCTTCTATGACTTTCAAGAGTCTCAACAGATTCTGTAAATTACACTCTAGTTGGGTGGTACTTTTACCTCTTCTCACTGCAGGTGCGCTCTCTAATATCCATTTTGAATGTAATATTATCGATATTCAAAATGGATATTAGAGAGCGCACCTGCAGTGAGAAGTGGTAAAAGTATCACCCAACTAGGGTGTAATTTACAGAATCAGTTGAGACTCTTAAAAGTCATAGAAGAACCCGACCTGCACAAATCTGATGTATGCTTTCCATTGGACACTAAGAAGTCTCTAAAGGGAAAAGCCTATATGAAAGCCATCATTAGTTCATATCAGAAGATTGATGCTGAAACAGAGAACGAGGAATGTCATTTTTTTCTTCTTCCGCCACATTACTGTCTTCTCCTTCTGCCACATTACTGTCTTCTCCTTCTTATTATGTGCGCGTGCAAATTCAATGACTATATTGAGAATATGGATTAATAGTGGGTAGGAAAAGTATTTCTCAAATGGCTTTTGCGTCTTAAAACCATAAACTACTAAGTAATGGCATACATAATTTTTTTAGTATAAAGGTTGTTATTTTAAGTTTTCCCTTATAGAGATATGATCTAACTGCATCTATAAACTATAAGTGTGCAGAAAATTATGATAAGAAACCATAAGAAAGGGTCGTAGCCATGCATAACGTTGAATCTACATACCAAATCATGCAAAAGCATGCACTTATTGTCACCTTGCCTTGGAATATAAAATATCTTGGAAGACTATAAGCGAGCATTTAAATCTTGATAGCTTTTGACTTCAACATATATTTTTCTCAAGTACCATGAAATATACTTGCTCCGTATAAACCGTTTTCAGGAAGATGGATTAATAATGACAAATTATCCATTGTGGCTCACTAGGTTAGCATTTTCTCTTCTATTGACCATCTTACTAATCTGTTTGGTAAATTTATTCGGAACCGGCTGCGAATCATTAAAAGACATGCATAAGAAAGAAAGCTAAAATACAGATATATAGCATACCGATACATCGAAACTTCATAGTTGCGATGGCAATCCAGAGATATTTATTTCTACACACATGGTGCGCGTGCGAATGCGTCAGGCATCATGGACAAATATTTCAGAACATGGAAAGTATTATTCGTATAAAGTAATTAAAACTTTTAAACACCTTGGGTAGATATTTTCTTAGTTGATGCAATCATATCATGAGGACTAAATTTAAGCTATTATATATATGCTTATGTATTTTTCTAACCTAATATATCACACACAGAGAGAGAGAGAGAGGGAAAGAACACCAGGTAGATAGAGAAATCAGGTAGCAGGATCCTGAAGAAATGGAGTCCATAGCATTGCTCATCATCATCATCCGTGATCCCTTTGAAAAAATATTATCAAAGGGATCATGGATGATGATGATGAGCAATGCTATGGACTCCATTTCTTCAGGATTCTGCTACCTGATTTCTCTACCTACCAGGTGTTCTCTCTCTCTCTCTCTCTGTGTGTGTGTGTGATATATTAGGTTAGAAAAATACATATGCATATGTATAATAGCTTAAATTTAGTCCTCATGATATGATTGCATCAACTAAGAAAATATCTACCCAAGGTGTTTAAAAGTTTTAATTACTTTATACGAATAATACTTTCTATGTTCTGAAATATTTGTCCATGATGCCTGACGCATTCGCACGCGCACCACGTGTGTAGAAATAAATATCTCTGGATTGCTATCGAAACTATAAAGTTTCGATGTATCGGTATGCTATATATCTGTATTTTAGCTTTCTTTCTTATGCATGTCTTTTAATGATTCGCAGCCGGTTCCGAATAAATTTACCAAGCAGATTAGTATGATGGTCAATAGAAGAGAAAATGCTAACCTAGTGAGCCACAATGGATAATTTGTCATTATTAATCCATCTTCCTGAAAACGGTTTATACGGAGCAAGTATATTTCATGGTACTTGAGAAAAATATATGTTGAAGTCAAAAGCTATCAAGATTTAAATGCTCGCTTATAGTCTTCCAAGATATTTTATATTCCAAGGCAAGGTGACAATAAGTGCATGCTTTTGCATGATTTGGTATGTAGATTCAAGGTTATGCATGGCTACGACCCTTTCTTATGGTTTCTTATCATAATTTTCTGCACACTTATAGTTTATAGATGCAGTTAGATCATATCTCTATAAGGGAAAACTTAAAATAACAACCTTTATACTAAAAAAATTATGTATGCCATTACTTAGTAGTTTATGGTTTTAAGACGCAAAAGCCATTTGAGAAATACTTTTCCTACCCACTATTAATCCATATTCTCAATATAGTCATTGAATTTGCACGCGCACATAATAAGAAGGAGAAGACAGTAATGTGGCAGAAGGAAAAGACAGTAATGTGACAGAAGAAGAAAAAAATGACATTCCTCGTTCTCTGTTTCAGCATCAATCTTCTGATATGAACTAATGATGGCTTTCACATAGGCTTTTCCCTTTAGAGACTTCTTAGTGTCCAATGGAAAGCATACATCAGATTTGTGCAGGTCGGGTTCTTCTATGACTTTTAAGAGTCTCAACTGATTCTGTAAATTAGACCATAGTTGGGTGATACTTTTACCACTTCTCACTGCAGGTGCGCTCTCTAATATCCATTTTGAATGTAATATTATAGATATCCATGCCTGTTTATGTCAAAATTACTTATATTGTTCATGTTTGATTGTCTAGTTGTTGGTGATGCGTCCATATCAAGGACAGAGGCCACTCCCGTTCCTCCAAGTATGTTTATATATTATATAGGGCATGTATATTGATTTAGAATGCTATATCATAAATATACACACATTCCTTTTGCTCTTAGTCGTCCAACTCATTATCATGGGCTGCTTGATGAGATTAGATTTGCGCCTGATGATCTACAAGAGCTTGTTCACTCCCTGTCATATGTGTAAGCAGCGCTATATGCGAGTTTACCTTGTTAGTATGTATGTACTGAAATTAATTAATATTATTCAAATTTTGATACATGCAGATACCAGAGGAGCACATCTTCTATCTCTGTAGGTAAGGCTTTGAATTTGTTGATTTTGGTGTTTCTTGTCAATTTTATAGACCAGTATGTGCTAAATATAATGTTCCACACGCATCTCCTTCGGCTGCGGCTCCGCAAGCCACTACATCGGCTGCGGTTCCGCTGACAGCTCCTGTAGCTCCACCGTCCACTCAGACTCCCGCTCGCGACGAATTGCAGAGTTTATTGAGGAGCAGGCGCGCGTTATTCTATCGTTATTCAGAGGTGGAGCTGGACCGAGCTAGGGTAGATTTTTGGTTCTTTTTTTTTGAAACATGTATTTATTTATATCATACACATTGTACTACATTTTGAAACGATATTGATATTGGTTTGTATTTATATCATATTCAGTTTTTGTGTTTCTTTTGTATATTATATATATGCGTGAGATGTGATTATGAATACTGTAATATATGATTTGATTGATGTATATATTATTGTGCACAGGGCGGAAAAAAATCATGCAGCCCATTTTTTTAAAAAAATTACAGACAATATGTACCTACGGATTAATCCGTAGACACACATTTTACCCCTACGGATATATCCGTAGGGGCTAAATATCAGCAGTAACTGATATTTCCCCCAGATGTCAGTGCCAGGGGGTTGGGAGTGCCCCTACGGATATATCCGTAGGGGCCACTGACTCTCCCCTACGGCGTTATCCGTAGGGGCAAAATATCAGGAATCCTGAATTTGTGCCCCTACGGAAACGTACCTACGAATATATCCGTAGGGGGTAGTACATGCCCCTACGGGTATATCCGTAGGGCCAAGTAATTTATTAAAATAAACCGTAAATAATATAAAATATTATACCCTACGGCTTAATCCGTAGGGGCAACTGGACCTACACAGATATCCGTAGGGGCAAAAATTTAACCGTAGGGGCAAGTTCAGGGGCTCAACTTGCACCTGCGGCCTTTGCACCTACGGGGTATTTTTTCGCCCCTACGTATATATCCGTAGGGGCAGTGCGTTGCCCCTACGGATAAATCCGTAGGGGCAACCCTTCTTTGTAGTAGTGGTGGTAGGGTGGAAATCAAAGCACAGTGGGAGCCACACAAGACTCTATGAAGATCTCGGGTCAGCAGACTAACCTGCACCAGTGTCATCAGAGAACTGCTATTTGACGTGAGGTATAATACCATCTAGGAGTTCTCAGCGAGTCCGTTCAGTGTACCCAGTCTCCACTGAGCACCCGTATATCATCTCTGATGTCAAACACTAAGGGATATGGGAACGTCCATCGCCCATCACATGCGTCGAGAAGATATACGCTAGTCTACTCTGGAATATCGATGCCCCGTATCGATATTCCCACGATTAGGAACATTGATGGATGAACTCATGGACTACCCAGGCCCCACTAGTATGATCTGCATCATAATCCTGAAAGTCGAGTACACATCCTAAGGGCTTTATCAACATGTAACAGAGAGACAGTGAGTGTGCATATTAAGATAAAGAGCAACCAGATAGCATACTATCATGCCAAGCAAGAAACTCCTCCCTATATATGTCCCAGCATCCATTATAATATACATCTCATGTACAATAATGGCCTCTAGGGCATACATACAACTAACAATCTCCCACTTGCACAAAGGCCAGTTGTTGTATTATAACATACCCAACGTCCTATAAAAGTCTCTCGCAGGAAAGGCCTCAGTAAGTGGATCTACCGTGTTAACCTCTTAGTACACTCTCCTAACCTCGATCTCTTGAAGATCAACCATCTCCATGATCAAGTGATACAGCCTTAGAATATCTCTGGGTCACTGATAGGACCGGGGTTCCTAGGATAAAAGCCATACCTCCATTGTCTCACAATAGAAGGAACCTAGTTCATTTCATGAACTAATATACACCCAGACTCCCTCTTTTGTAGCATCTTTGGTAGCGATGTATCTAGCCTTTATCGTCTAGTTTGTCACGGTATCTAGCTTGGAACTCTTCAAACATACCGTCGCTCCACTGAGAGTAAAGACAATGCCTGTGACTGACATTCAGTCGTCCTTACCACCCTGGAAGTTATCCAGTGATTCTCCCCAGGATCGATTGATACTCACTCACTACACCTAGTGAGAATCCTAACATCAACTTAGATCTATCTCATAGATCCAAAAACCAGGATTTAGGAGGTATCACCTAGATCCTATATGGAGAATCAATGTGATAAATGGAGATTGACCGAGTGTTGCATAGGAAACTCCTTTCCTATCAAAAGTATGGTACCTACGTATTATACGAGGAAGACCATCTTACTCTCTACTACCCTTTTTGTATATACAAGGTTCATCTACCATTTTGATGAAGTTAAACGCTTTGACCATCACATCAACACAGATGTTCCAACTCCACGATGCCTGCTTTAACGCATAAAGCAACTTACACACATTTCCGCCGCTCCCACTGTCATCGAGAAAACGAAGTATCTCTCCTGTGGATGAGGAGCAGTACCAGATCGGCGGAAAGGCTGAGGTTCGTTGGGAACTATTGAATCCTTTGGTTCTACCAAATCATTAGTTGTAGTTTGTATAGCTGGAACTCCTTCCAGTTCTACAGAATTGACCTTTCCTCAAGCTTGTCCGGATTTTGCTTTTGATATAGGTCGGACAACCCCAAATCGTAACTTGCTTAAGACATGGGCTCTTCCCATACCATATCTCATATGGAGTGGTAGGCACTGATTTAATTTGAACCCAATTCAATAGGTATGCAGCTTCCTCAAGTGCACAACTCCCTAAAAGGAATTAGGTAACTCAGTAATACTCATCATAGAGCGCACCATATCTAATAGGGTGTGATTGCTCTGCCCCGATACACCGTTGTGCTATGGTGTATACAGAGTAGTAATGCTGAGAGAGAATCTCATTATCCTTTAGAATAGTCCAGGAATTCCATGCACAAGTATTCTCCTTCCTGATCTCATCAAAGGACATAATACTTATACCCATTTTGGATCTATACTTCAGATTTATATTCATTGAATTTCTCAAAGACATCAGGCTTGTGTTTCAACAGGAACATATGTACGAATCCTGAAAGATCATCGGTGAATATAATGAAGTACAAAGAACCTATCACGACCCGAAAGAGCACATGACTGGCCCTTGAATCCTATGAAGTCTATAGGACTCCATCTGATCTAAGTAAGCCAAAAGCCCAGAAATCTAAAACCATTTAAAGAGTAAATAAGGAAAACTGGTTTTGAAAAGTAAAGAAATCATGTTTCGAAAATCAAAGTTTTTAAATAACTAAGCCGAAAGTGTATTTTTAAAATGTGTAACCTTTCCTGAAAATTTCGGCAGAGTTTCCTTTGTAAAAACTGGCCCCGAACGGGGTACAACAAGATTAATATATATAAGATGATAAAAGGCATCCCCAAGCGGAGCTAGCTCTTCATCAATCGACGGTCACAACCACGCAAGCAAAATGATATACAATGCCAAAGGGCGAGGACCAAAACCCACAAAGAAACTCAAAACAGCCAGAAAACCGTAATACTACAAGCGCGACTCTAAGGTCGAAATAATGCAACACTGTTTTCTAAGTCTGAAGCAATATACAAGTTTTGGTTGATGGAAATTTTAGATACAATAAATAATACATGAGCAATGGCGGTTCTGATACAAAGAACCCACCTACCAACGCAAGTCACCCATAAGGAAGCAGTGTGCCAGAAATGCCGCTATGGAATCTGTACGGCAAAACCTGCAAGGACTGTGGCATAACGGGGTGAGTTGCCAACTCGTGAATAGAAAAATATCTACAAGCAGAGATCGAATGCATGACCCATCCTAGGTCAATACGATCAGATATAAATAAACCTCATATGAATAAAGCTGAAGCATGCTAAACTGGCAATGTAATCTCTAAACATGAGTGTAGTGCCAAGTGCTCGTGCTAGTGCCTCAGATAATAGCATGTCATGAATATGAGGTATGGTCAAAGTAATCAAATCTGCACACACGTGGATCTCGTCCACTCGTCACCCACTGACAATAACCACCATGCATGTAAATATCATAAATCATGTGCATGGAAAAATATGAGGATATAAACCATCTGTGTCCCTCGCGACACGTCAAAATCATGGAACCGGAGTGCCCAGCATCGACACTCGAAAACATCATGAAAACTGTGCCCAGCATCGGCACGTAAATCCTCATATATCGGGCTCCGTCAGTCCGGATCGGCCCGCGGTATCGGCCCTCGGCCTCGGCAGTATGCCCATATCCATCTATCGACACTGGACAGTATCCTCCGGATAACCGCCAGGTCCAACCAATCACCGGTAGGTACTCGCCCGCCTCCAGGCTCAATCGGCAAAGCTCATCGATCATCTTGCCGAGGGGAACCATACCGGGTCCACCATGTACCCGCAATCGGCTCGTCCACTCCTCGAATCGGGTTTCACATGTCGCTCTCAGCACCGAGAAAACACATGGTGGGCGCACTGAAATATCATATCAAGGGTAACCGGGTTTTTAAAGCGATGACATTTTCTCTTTTGAAACACCCTCGGTTCCCAAATCCAGAAATATCATAGAAACAACATATCTCAATGCATATAATCGAAGAGCATGAAGTATGCGACATGTAAAGGAAGGTATGCATATCATCGTGTCATGCAAGGATCATATACTGAATGCAATAGTACTACAGTGTAGTGACATGGCAATTATCGATGATAAGTGTGTGAGCCGGAAACGAGTGTACGTGGAACATATGCATCATCGATAATGGTGCTGGTGTCCTAGCAGCATGACTGAAATGTATCAACAATATAAGCGATGCAATGCAAACAGCATGAATGTGCGGAATCGAGTAATCAACGCAACAGTAGAGAACCTGCCTCAATAATTATATCATGCAACCTTGCCTTTTTAAATAAGACGAACCAGGGCTTTTGGTAAAATAAGGGCTACGGTGTTTTAAGAAAAGACGTGTCGTTTGAAAATATCCGTATAAACCCTTTTTGCCTATCCTTAAAATATCCCCGATTCGTTAGTTTTGAAATAGGTATGACTCGGGTCTAGCCTAACGCCTACTATGCGAACTACGAACCCGACAATCAAGCCAATAGAGAGGGGTATGGAAACCACCTAAATCTGAGTCGATATCACAATTTCTCATCACATGACAGGCATCACTACCATCATATCACATCTCCAATACGAACTCTGTCATGTCGCCAAATCTCACGGTCTTAATCGCATTTCATCGACTCATCTCAATCCCACGTATCATCCTCAAAACCCGTATATAAACACATAGTCCCATACCCATGTGTAGATATACACACCATCATATCCGCACAGATATATGAAAGGATGTATGCAAGTATGTGTGTATGTGTGAGTGCATCCACTACTCTAGGGTTTCGCACTACTACACCAATACATCCTTATTGTCAATAATCCATTATTACCATCAATAATCCTAAACAACACATGATAAATATATGTGTGTATACGTATTCGTATACATCACCACGGACTGCGGGGGTGCTATACGCCATCCACCCGACTTCTCCCCGTAGATATAAATCTACTCACCTTGCGTCTCATGTGTCGGTGTCGATGCCGCCATCTTCATCTTCTTTGCCTCACATCTCGTAGGGTACCTACAAGTATATCACAATGCTAAAGCACATGAAAATCACATCGGAAACCAAAACGGCACACGCTACGCCTATAGGTAAAAACCTATAACCTCGCATGCAAACACGATCAATATCCACCTGTCGTTGACGTCCAAACGCCACCCGACAGGAACGGAACACCAAATACCAAAATCCATGCTAAAACAAGTCTCAAATCATGCACCAACATAGGAAAATCATCCCAGATTTCACCCTAGATGGAATCTGTCAAAACTAGACATACCCAGGGTCAATACTAGAGGAGATAGGGCCGTGCACAAAAATCGAGACAGATCCCTCCTGCTCTGGACGCAATTTGCGGCCAGAAGGAATTAATTGGCGGCCTCAGTTTGGAGTTGGGGGCTAGGGTTTGGTGTGGTGGTTCCATGGTGCCTGCACATCTTACTGTCAACTCAGTTTTATTTTTGGGGTCTCGGGGTGATAGCAGATTACACAAAACAGTGACAGATTTCCAGTTTTTCCGATATCGGTTCCGTAATTCCGTATTTTGGTTTCAATTCCAGGTTTGGGTCCAATTTTCCATTACACCAGGGGTTCTAAGGTCATAATAAGCCTCAATCTCAACTTGATTTCAGTTTTACCCTAAACCCTCACTTGAATTTTCCAAAATCCACAACATGACACAATATCGATATGAAACTAGTATGGATGTAATAGAAATGAGATACTACTCTAATAGGTGCAGAGATTACCTCCTTTGGCTACTCAAGAAAATTCTTGAGTTGCTCAAAGTCCTCAAAATCCAATCTTGCTAGGTTCAATGTGTAGCTAGTGAGCCCGGGAACATTTTTTGTGAAGTGGGAATAGGGTTTTGGCTTTTTTTTCATGGTGGATCTAGGGTTTCATGAAGAGGGAGAGAGGAAGAAGAGAGAGATCAGCAGCAAGAGGAAGAGAGGAGAGAGAATGAGAAGGGGAAAATGATGAGGGATGGTTCAAAAAGTGGGGGGGTTTGACTTGGTCTCGCCCTCACTCATTACCTACTTTTCTCTTTCTTTTCTTTTCCTTTATCTTTTCCTTCTCACTCCAATAGTGAATCCAAATGAACCATGGCTACAAAAATGTAACACAAGTGTAACAAGTGTGGAAAATGATATGTGCACATTTTTGCACAAAAATGCTAAATATCCAATTAGCGATTCTTAATCGCGATTAGCACTAAATTAGCGTATAACTAATCTTAAAAACTTTAAAATGGCATAATTCCATAAAATACCTTATTTTAGAATTTCCAAAATTTTCCAAAATTTTTCCCATTTATTTGTATTTAATTCCACCCGAACATTACAATATTCATTAAAATAATATTAAATTATAAAAATTCCTGAAAATAATATTTTATTATTTTGGAAATGTTACAATCTACCCCCCTTAAAGAAATTCGGTCCCCGAATTTAAATTTAAAACCCCCAAGTACTAAAACATTTCGATACAATTTCCAAGTCATCGGGGCTCCGAAATCAGCAATACCTAAAACGTACCATAGCGCAATGCATGCGCATGAGTACTGAGCAGATAACTCAAAAGCAACACTCCATCAAGCATCCCGCAATCATCGGAGTCATGGTAAAGACACAAATGTCAAATCCAATACAAAACCAATATGATATAGATCAGAACTATACACGTAGACATCCAATCTATACATGTAAATAGCTGATGTAAATGCATGCCAAATCTTTTTAAGTCGCTGTGCGATGCGCGTAACACTGCACAGTGGCGGACGTTTTTCACAAGAAAATAACTATATATGTATATATATTTATATATCCTTTGTTTAATAGGTACGTTCCGCCGTTTTGAAAACAATTTTGAAGGGTTTCCTTGTTTTTAAACGTTTCGTGTCATATCGGACACGTAGGTATATATATATATATCGAGACCATAGCTCGCTCTTTGGAAATTCCATCGAACTATCAATGCATGCAAAATATATCCCGGTACTGTCCTCCGACTAGCCCTGCTCGGTACAAAACGAATATCAAATATCATAGAAATGTACTGCTCCAAAAGGAATAAATCCCAAAAATGCACATAACATCACCCTGTGCGTCTGGTGCGCACGGAAATCAAAATCCATGTATGTGCCATACAGGTGCACAAAACAACATCTAGGTGCAACGGGTGTGCACGAATCATCTGTCATAGGCAACGTGTGTGCCTGACAGCCCAAACTCCGGTGCATCTGATATGCACGAAGAAATCTCGATTTAGCGCATCGGGTGTGCACCAAAATCGTATCTCAAAGCCTGCGCCCAACATGCGTGAAAATCCAAATCGGTGCATCCATCGTGCACGAATGAAAATCTAAACCCTGCGCACTTAGCATGCACGGAATCACAAAATCCTATAGCAACGCCGAACATGCGTAAATCCAGTCAAAGCACGGAGTGCAAGAATCCACATCAATATCACAATCAAAATCGACATATCGAAAGACATCAAATCGAAGTTAGGTGCAACCGTAATGCACAAAATGTAAATCCGGTGTAACAAAGGCATGATATATAAATCTGATGCGATAAACGCAAGAAACATAAAACTGGTGCATCCCATGCACAAATATCAAGCAATAACTCAAATACGTAAGCAGCAACACCAAGTGTACCCAGATATAAAGAAAATCATAAACGTGCGCAACTGCGTGCACAAAACACATCTCAATGCACTACAAGCACATATAAGCTATACCGAGTGCAAAAATCAAATCGTGTGCGTAACATATGCACAACATCAAATCAACCGTATGAAATCCATAAAGTCATAAGCAGGTGCAGCCAAGGCATGAAACGATATACAACGCGGCTCAATCAAAATCAGGTGTACCGCGATGGAAAAACTCACAACCGCGTGCATCAGCGTGCACAAATCAAAACACTAAGAGTACATGAAACTATGCTGGAAGCGTAAATCAAATCACCGGCATAAAATAGGCATGAAATCACAATCAATACCTCAAGAGTAATAACTATGTGCAAGGTATAAATACCCAGTAGGTGCAACCATGGTGCACAAAATCAACTATCATAGAACTCGGTCACCCAAAACCAATCATGCAAATAGATCGCCCAAATACCGAAATCCCAAAGTGACGGATACGTGATAGTCGAATCACAAAATCACAAAGCATAAATACCGTTGTCGGTATATCCTCCTTCAAAGTCGAGAAGGTGCCGGTACATCCAATGCTAGCGGCGCAAGATATCTACTTGCCTCTTGCTCGCGGCTGGCGTCCTCTGCCTCTGGTTCCTGATCTTTCCTGTAGATTACCAACCTCGCAATCCACCGGCTCATCGGCCCGGTCAGGAGCGCTGACAGGAACGATTCCGTTCTGGCACTTCCTTGGTAATCTCTCGGTCAATCCTCACGACTGCTCGTAAAGCAATATGTCACTGGCGTCGGCCTCCAGCTCTCTAAATGCACATCACACATCTGATCCTGGGTGCAAACACCATTGCAGCAGTGTCCTGGAAGGAATCCTGCTCAAGGTCTCTGCCGATCTTGCTTATGTCGATCTGTGCGGAGGCTGGTACTCTTGCTTAGTCTTTTCTCGTTCCATGGACATCTGTGTCCTCAGCACGGCATTTCCTCGGAAATTGGTCGCATCCCAACGCCTCTGTAAGCATATCAGGCCTCTGGTCTCGACGGGGAGTAATGTCAGCTCATCAGCGTCTCGTACGAACCTCTTGTCCCGCTTGTCTGTATCATCGTCCATTTCGACATCGCGTCTCTATCTGCGCACTGCAATGCCATCGGCTACGGTCCCTCCGAAGTCTCTAACACGGACTCAAAATCACGAACTCAGTATCTTCATCACTCAGTAGGAGATATCTAGCCGAACACGTCCTCAGCGTGCATATCACATCTCTGATGTCAGCGGAGTGAAACGTCATCTCGTCGAAATCTCGTGTAAACTCTTTACTCCACCTTGCTCCAATGTCGACTGATTCGGACTCATCTCATCGTGGCTACACGGACTGCGCTCCGACGGCGATGCTCGTATCTGGAGTCTCCCAAGCAGCGTCCCATCACATGATATCCGAATGATGTCGACTCATCCGATCGACTCGTCAGAACCTCACAATCCCCCAAGAGCTCAACATCTCGGGTACAGTTTAATAGTATCGAGTACATGCCACAGCGTCGGTGGTCCAGCCGTAGAAGGGCAAACCCAAGCCTCACTAATGGCGCCGCGGAACCGCCGCAAACCCTAAGGTTCAAAGGCTTTCACACGGTCATTAAGTCGAGTTAGGGTTTCATTCTTCTAGAGGGTCCATAGAGTCACCTGCATGTCTTTCCGTATACTTTAAACTTGGAAAAAGGGTTCCTGACATTCGATCGTCTCAATCGACTCTCAACGAACCTGCGTGAAGTCGCCTCTAGCTGGAATCAATCTTCCTGATGACCTCGCATCGGGGTAGGCGAACGAACCACATGTCCTAGTCATTCATCCTCGGTGACCAGCGACTCACCATCATGAATAAGCGATAATATCAACGGTCATCATAACCTGGCTGGCCTCTATCAGTGGCTCAATTCTCTGGTACCAACCGGTACATCCGAAAAATCTCGCAACAGCGATCTGTCAAACGCCCAAAGTGCGGAAACACAATAAGACGACGCCTCAATATGCAATCGTATGCCTCGGGAATCACGCCCTGGTCAGCCCTCGTCCCCGACGAGCTCATGCTGACACAACTCGAGCCGTAGCTCACTCTGCCCGTGCAATCGTGGCAGCAAAACCATAACCATTATCGATGAAGGTAGATCATAGGAAAGAATATAATACGGTGCAAGAAAATGTACAACCTAAGGTTTCTTAAGCGGAGTGGCGTGTCGTAAGTATGCCGCGGAACATACCCACGGTACGTCACTCTAGTTTAGTCACCTATTCCATCAACCAAGGGTCATCCTACACGGCGAAAGTTCGGGTCTAATACCCCCTCGACTAAGTCTAAGTTCCGTAAGGTCAAGCCTAAGTTCCGTATATAAATAACGCCCTAGGCTCCACATAGTCAAACTCAGACTCGAACCAAGGTCAACATAGCGCTCTGATACCAACTTTGTCACGACCCGATTGAGCACGTGACTGGCCCTTGAATCCTATGAAGTCTATAGGACTCCATCTGATCCAAGTAAGCCAAAAGCCCAGAAATCTAAAACCATTTAAAGAGTAAATAAGGAAAACTGGTTTTGAAAAGAAAAGAAATCATGTTTCGAAAATCAAAGTTTTTAAATAACTAAGCCGAAAGTGTATTTTTAAAATGTGTAACCTTTCCTGAAAATTTCGGCAGAGTTTCCTTTGTAAAAACTGGCCCCGAACAGGGTACAACAAGAATAATATATATAAGATGATAAAAGGCATCCCCAAGTGGGAGCTAGCTCTTCGTCAATCGACGGTCACAACCACGCAAGCAAAATGATATACAACGCCAAAGGGCGAGGACCAAAACCCACAAAGAAACTCAAAACAGCCAGAAAACCGTAATACTACAAGCGCGACTCTAAGGTCGAAATAATACAACACTGTTTTCTAAGTCTGAAGCAATATACAAGTTTTGGTTGATGGAAATTTTAGATACAATAAATAATACATGAGCAATGGCGGTTCTGATACAAAGAACCCACCTACCAACGCAAGTCACCCATAAGGAAGCAGTGTGCCAGAAATGCCGCTATGGAATCTGTACGGCAAAACCTGCAAGGACTGTGGCACAACGGGGGTGAGTTGCCAACTCGTGAATAGAAAAATATCTACAAGCAGAGATCGAATGCATGACCCATCCTAGGTCAATACGATCAGATATAAATAAACCTCATATGAATAAAGCTGAAGCATGCTAAACTGGCAATGTAATCTCTAAACATGAGTGTAGTGCCAAGTGCTCGTGCTAGTGCCTCAGATAATAGCATGTCATGAATATGAGGTATGCTCAAAGCAATCAAAACTGCACACACGTGGATCCCGTCCACTCGTCACCCACTGACAATAACCACCATGCATGTAAATATCATAAATCATGTGCATGGGAAAAATATGAGGATATAAACCATCTGTGTCCCTCGCGACACGTCAAAATCATGGAACCGGAGTGCCCAGCATCGACACTCGAAAACATCATGAAAACTGTGCCCAGCATCGGCACGTAAATCCTCATATATCGGGCTCCGTCAGTCCGGATCGGCCCACGGGCTATGTCTGCGGTATCGGCCCTCGGCCCCGGCAGTATGCCCATATCCATCTATCGACACTGGTCAGTATCCTCCGGATAACCGCCAGGTCCAACCAATCACCGGTAGGTACTCGCCCGCCTCCAGGCTCAATCGGCAAAGCTCATCGATCATCTTGCCGAGGGGAACCATACCGGGTCCACCATGTACCCGCAATCGGCTCGTCCACTCCTCGAATCGGGTTTCACATGTCGCTCTCAGCACCGAGAAAACACATGGTGGGCGCACTGAAATATCATATCAAGGGTAACCGGGTTTTTAAAGCAATGACATATTCTCTTTTGAAACACCCTCGGTTCCCAAATCCAGAAATATCATAGAAACAACATATCTCAATGCATATAATCGAAGAGCATGAAGTATGCGACATGTAAAGGAAGGTATGCATATCATCGTGTCATGCAAGGATCATATACTGAATGCAATATTACTACAGTGTAGTGACATGGCGATTATCGATGATAAGTGTGTGAGCCGGCGACGAGTGTACGTGGAACATATGCATCATCGATAATGGTGCTGGTGTCCTAGCAGCATGACTGAAATGTATCAACAATATAAGCGATGCAATGCAAACAGCATGAATGTGCGGAATCGAGCAATCAACGCAACAGTAGAGAACCTGCTTCAATAATTATATCATGCAACCTTGCCTTTTTAAATATGACGAACCAGGGCTTTTGGTAAAATAAGGGCTACGATGTTTTAAGAAAAGACGTGTCGTTTGAAAATATCCTTATAAACCCTTTTTGCCTATCCTTAAAATATCCCCGATTCGTTAGTTTTGAAATAGGTATGACTCGGGTCTAGCCTAACGCCTACTATGCGAACTACGAACCCGACAATCAAGCCAATAGAGAGGGGTATGGAAACCACCTAAATCTGAGTCGATATCACAATATCTCATCACATGACAGGCATCACTACCATCATATCACATCTCCAATACGAACTCTGTCATGTCGCCAAATCTCACGGTCTTAATCGCATTTCATCGACTCATCTCAATCCCACGTATCATCCTCAAAACCCGTTTATAAACACATAGTCCCATTCCCATGTGTAGATATACACACCATCATATGCGCACAGATATATGAAAGGATGTATGCAAGTATGTGTGTATGTGTGAGTGCACCCACTACTCTAGGGTTTCGCACTACTAAACCAATACATCCTTATTGTCAATAATCCATTATTACCATCAATAATCCTAAACAACACATGATAAATATATGTGTGTATACGTATTCGTATACATCACCACGGACTGCGGGGGTGCTATACGCCATCCACCCGACTTCTCCCCGTAGATATAAATCTACTCACCTTGCGTCTCATGTGTCGGTGTCGATGTCGCCATCTTCATCTTCTTTGCCTCACATCTCGTAGGGTACCTACAAGTATATCACAACGCTAAAGCACATGAAAATCACATCGGAAACCAAAACGGCACACGCTACGCCTATAGGTAAAAACCTATAACCTCGCATGCAAACACGATCAATATCCACCTGTCGTTGACGTCCAAACGCCACCCGACAGGAACGGAACACCAAATACCAAAATCCATGCTAAAACAAGTCTCGAATCATGCACCAACATAGGAAAATCATCCCGGATTTCACCCTAGATGGAATCTGTCAAAACTAGACATACCTAGGGTCAATACTAGAGGAGATAGGGCCATGCACAAAAATCGAGACAGATCCCTCCTGCTATGGCCGCAATTTGCGGCCAGAAAGAATTAATTGGCGGCCTCAGTTTGGAGTTGGGGGCTAGGGTTTGGTGTGGTGGTTCCATGGTGCCTGCACATCTTACCGTCAACTCAGTTTTATTTTTGGGGTCTCGGGGTGATAGCAGATTACACAAAACAGTGACAGATTTCCAGTTTTTCCGATATCGGTTCCGTAATTCCGTATTTTGGTTTCAATTCCAGGTTTGGGTCCAATTTTGCATTACACCAGGGGTTCTAAGGTCACAATAAGCCTCAATCTCAACTTGATTTCAGTTTTACCCTAAACCCTCACTTGAATTCTCCAAAATCCACAACATGACACAATATCGATATGAAACTAGTATGGATGTAATAGAAATGAGATACTACTCTAATAGGTGCAGAAATTACCTCCTTTGGCAACTCAAGAAAATTCTTGAGTTGCTCAAAGTCCTCCAAATCCAATCTTGCTAGGTCCAATGTGTAGCTAGTGAGCCCGGGAACATTTTTTGTGAAGTGGGAATAGGGTTTTGGCTTTGTTTTCATGGTGGATCTAGGGTTTCATGAAGAGGGAGAGAGGAAGAAGAGAGAGATCAGCAGCAAGAGGAAGAGAGGAGAGAGAATGAGAAGGGGAAAATGATGAGGGGTGGTTCAAAAAGTGGGGGGGGGGGTTGACTTGGTCTCTCCCTCACTCATTACCTACTTTTTCCCTTTCTTTTCTTTTCCTTTATCTTTTCCTTCTCACTCCAATAGTGAATCCAAATGAACCATTGCTACAAAAATGTAACACAAGTGTAACAAGTGTGGAAAATGATATGTGCATATTTTTGCACAAAAATGCTAAAAATCCAATTAGCGATTCTTAATCGCGATTAGCACTAAATTAGCATATAACTAATCTTAAAAACTTTAAAATGGCATAATTCCATAAAATGCCTTATTTTAGAATTTCCAAAATTTTCCAAAATTTTTCCCATTTATTTGTATTTAATTCCACCCGAACATTACAATATTCATTAAAATAATATTAAATTATAAAAATTCCTGAAAATAATATTTTATTATTTTGGAAATGTTACAGAACCTATCCTGGCATGTGTAGACAGGGGACCATATACATCTCTATGTATCAGTCCCAAGGGTTGACTAACCCTTTCTCTGTTTCTTGTAAGCGGAGCTATGGTCATCTTATCTTTGCATAACTGGCAAGTTTCATAAGATGTAAATTCAAACCGATTTAAATATGCATCTCAATGTAACTTAGCTAGTCAGGTCGCATTGATATGACCTAGTCTACAATGCCTCAAGAAGGATTCGTTCATTTCTGAACTCCTCCTCTTGTGTGTGTTCTGTACGTTAAGAACTGTGGTTTGATTTAGAACGTATATGTCATTAAATAATGTGCCTGAACCGATCAACACTTGATATAGGAATTGTTCAAAAGATTATCCAACAATACAAAATTATATCCTTCTTTACATAATAAAAAGACTGATATAATGTTTCATATCAGGTTCGGTATCTGATAACATTCGTTCAGAATTAATGTATTTAGTAATACAAGGTGATATCTGCCAACACCTTGGCTGCAACAATTGCACTATTCTCTACACTTAGAGACATATCACCCATTCCCAGTTCTCTACCTATCTGTAGGCCATGTAACAGATTACATATGCAGGATCCTGATCCGGTATCACATACCAAGGACGTAAAGGATACTGAGGAACAGTTCTCTATAACGAACACACCTGAAGTAGATGTATCAGCATGCACTTTATTCGTTTGGACGGCATGTAAATTCTGGTATTCCCCTATTACAAGCTCGGTCTTATAACAATTATAAGTCAGAGCGGAACCAACGTTCCTCAGCCCAGTATAACAAATGGGTTCGGTCAATACATCCATATTATTAACTTGATTAAGGCGTGACATGGTCGCTACCTAGAGAGAGAGAGAAGAAAACACTCTGTGTGCGCTCTTGCTAGATTAGATTGGTTATATATTTTATCTAATCAGGATGGTTCCCATTATTTTTATCAAATCTTCCTTCAAACCTTAAAAGGAAAGATTAGCCGGGATTAATTACAACCTATAAGTTTGCCAATCTTTTAGCCAGGCCAGTTCCGGTACTTTGAGGTAGGTTCCCCGTGCTTTCGTACGGACCTAATTAAAATAAAGCTCGTTTTCCCAGGGGCGTAACGCCGTTGACACCTTTCTAGACACCTACTTGATCGGCTAATTGTAAAGTGCAAAACTCTCCCAGGAGTAACAATTACTCGCAGTAGGTATCAGGATCCAACTATCATATAGAAGGAATGCAATCTCATTGCAAATTTCAACACTTGAAACACCCGATAAAGGTGTTTACCCCTAGCACCTATGACCTTGGCTATGGTCAACAAATCATAAGCACTAGTCAAGTACTACCCGTCATTTCATGATTAATTAGACCCACCCACATAACCCTAGGCTAAGATCAACAAAGTAACATGACTGTCCTAACTAATCGCATCATATGCTGTGTAGGAAGATATCACTTAGCTACCGTACACTACGCCTCGTCTATGGTCGACAAACGCAGCACGAATACTAAGTACTCTACTTCCTAAAATGACGGAAGGTTGTGGATGGTTTTTTAAGAAAACCTTTAACGCTTTGAACTTGATATCGTTTTAGAATCAAATGGTTTTAAATGGAGTGTTTTTGTGGCTTTTTCTAGTTTTGCTAAAGAGGTCACTCCCGGTGAAGAGATCTCGGCTCTTTTCTCGTCGAATGAGGTGCAGGATCACAATACTACTATGCAAAGAAAGAACTAGAAAAGCAATCAAAAGACAAACCGAGGGTTGTAGCATCTTCCAGTTATTGCTAAAGAGGTCACTCCCGGTGAAGGGATCTCGACTCTTTCCTTATCGAATAAGGTGCTGGATATTCTGCAAGGAATACCACTATGCAAAGCAACGACTGGAGCTACCTATTTTTGAAAATTCGATTCCGCAACATCTTTAGATTTATTTTCTTTCATTAATCTCATTAATGAATGACCCATCATTTAAGTTACCTAAGCATCATAGATAAATACAACTTACGCTTATGCCATCCGCATTCGCCTCGATGTCCCATCATGCACCATTAGGTTAGGTAACTAACGGTAGAGCGGGGCAGGGCTAGCGCGGGTGTAAAACATAAGCATCGTCTATATAATATATCATATATACTATATACAGTATCTATCTCATCATATTAAATGATCACATCATGGATATCGCAGCAGAAAACATCATATGAAATATTGGATATTCTAGGATGTCCGTGTTTTATTTTGAGCCTATATAAAACACGGATTCCACGGTCGTGATGAATAGCCAAACCCACTTCCCTAGACCCATACGACAGCGGAAAGCAACCCTACCAATTCTAGAGTTAGGAGACCCGGTCTCGAAACCTCGAGATGGTCTCCCACTGGACTCTAGAACCCGGTTACTTGTGCTCCCCTCCTTGTGTCTATCCTAATGCGGAAAAGTAAATAATATACATCAACGGTGACATCTTCCTCAACCCGAAAGTGCCCAAATAAAAGAATCTTACATACAATGAATTTTACATGAATGAAAATTAAAAACACTCATCTCACATAAAAAAACCCAGGCTATTCAAACACGACAATCCAATATAACATATAACCGCAACACATAACATCAACGTAAGTAAATATGTGTATCCCAATTGTCGTTGACGTATAGCAACGAAACCGGCGATACACCACATATTACACTTATGGTCACAGAAAAGAATGTGAAAACTACAGCAGTTGGAATCCGCAACCACCTTAGACATCATAAACCAGTAATATCTCATATTGTGGATTTCATGCCTAACAAATGAATTCCTTAGACATCGCATGCCTAACAGTTATAAACCCCGCATTTTATTCTCGATCTCGAAAACACTTTTCAGTATCAAGTCGGGCAATTCAACAAGATTCCCGACATTCCGATCGAATGCTCGTCGGAAACTTTAGTAGATGGCCGCACCCCCGGATACCGACGACGAAGTGCACTTAGGCAGAACACCGCGACAGCGAGTACCCGGACGGATGCTTTTTGGAAACAGAGTTCTCCTATAGTCACATGGTCGGGGTTATGGGGTGTGGCTATCTAATAAGGCTACCCGGCGAGTATCCGGATACACAACGTGATTGCGAAGGACTTTGATCGCATCAAAATCCCGTGGCAACCGATCAAATGAGACTAAATTGCTATATTTGTAAAATTCAAATATTGTGGATTCCAATTATTGTATCACAATATACTAGACGATGTTAAACGTTTCGACCGAATCAACCAACACACACATCACCCGATTAGCTCAACACTTGAGCAAACTTAAAGTATCCAAACGTGCCACGGTACCTATGATCTGGCCGTAGAAGGGTCAAACCAACGCTTCACCTATGACACCGCGGAACTACGGCAAACCCTAGGGTTCAAGTCCTGGTTCCGAGGGCATAGAATCGAGTTAAGGTTTTGTTCTTCTAGAGAGTCCATAGAGTTACTTGCACGACTATTGAATATAATTAACTTAGAAAAATTCCAACACTTGGAAATTTCAGAAGGGGTCATGGGGTGATGTTTGAGATTCGTTCGAACTGTTAAACATGGTCTAGGTTACCAATACAATGCTAAATTATACGACTACGAAACACTCCGTTTTAGTCCTAAAGTAAAATTTACATCACATGAAAATTTGGACTAAATAAACAATACCTAAATCCCCACAATCTACAGTACAATGCACAGAACAAAAACGATGCAGTTTTGGGCAAATCTGGCTGGTTTTAGGGTTATGGGGCTCGGCCCAAATTTGAGCAAATGCTCTGGAATTTTTTCTGTGCACTATATGTATCACATACATCACTTTGTAGTTGTTTGAAAAATTTTTAAAGACCTTTTTAAAAACGACAGAGAGCAAAATCTGCAGGATTTCAGAAACTGTTTTACGGATTTGTTTCGGTTTCGTATTACTTCTTACATCGTCTAAGTTTCTAGTTAGGCTCTGATACCATGTAGGGATTCCTCAGCACCTAGCCTACAGTTTGCAAACATAACACATGCCACAACAAAAATTTAAGGGGGTGCTAAGCAATCTAACAAAGAATCATACTAGAAAACTAGGGTAACAAAACTAGTAATCAATCATTACAAGAGAAGTGAACAAGAATACAACCTTTGTAGATCCGGTCCTTCACTTCTAAAGCTTCGTGTTGACGTCCCTTCACTGCGATCATCGATGTCCCGAACTCTAGTTTTGATTTCCCCGGAGAAATGAGCAAGCTTGCTCGTAGACTTCGTGGCCGAAGATGATCTACGTCGAGGAGACTCAGACTCAAGCTAACCCTTCACTTGGTCATGAACTTTGTGAAGAGAACACCCTATAATACACAAGCAAGTGTATAGGATGATGAAATAGAAAGTGGGCTCACTTTAGTTTTTATTTTCTCACAATATTTCTTCGTTAATCCAAAACCTAGAAAGCTTTGGAGTTGTGAAGAAGAAGATGAAGATGAGAATGAATAAAAGAAAGAATGAGGCTAGATTTGAAACCATGGTGAGTTTTGTGTCATCAATAACTCTTGTAGAGACATAACTATGGCAAGGATAACAGTTAGGTTTATAAATATCTTAATGTAAAACAAATAGGCTGGACTAAGTCAAAGCTCACAACTAGCTTCTCCAAGCTTCTAGCATGACACAATCCCACTCAAATTTGAATTACTAAAGATAATTAAAACCTAAACTTATCATGGTTATGGTGTAAGTCCTACGCACACAAGTTGCATACATAACCTTGCATGATACAATATATATACCACATATATATAATATAAGCACAAGTGAGAAAAAGAAATGGTCAAATGAGCAATATTAGTCAATGTAAATTCATATATCAAATATATAATTATACATTAAATCATTAAATCAACACTTGATTTTATGATCAGGTCATATCACACATAACCGACGAATATCATACGTATCAATTTATTGAATCAACACTTGATTCGGTAACCCGGTTATATCGCATATAACCGACCGATGATAGAAATAGCGAGAATAGAATACGGTATCACATACTCGTATTAATCTAGGTGTCGCACATATCTCATATGTGCTCCTACTCCGTTTCGCTTGAGCCAGGAAAATTCTGTGTAGGACTCTAAAGACTCGTCAATACGCCGACAGTCGGTGATGATCATATCAAACACCCAGAAGCCCCAAGAGGTGTGCTAAATGTAACGGCCACCCGATTAATGAGCGATCAGAAGATCAACAAGCAAGCCTGCTCATACTTCTGTGATTCCAATCATTAACACTACCGCACAGTCCGGACTATTCGTCTGATATGTCGCATACCTCGCCTAGGGGTGGTAAACGTCAGATCCCAGTAGCTTGATAAGTCATGCCGATGTAAGTCACATCTACCCTGGCCAAGGATTTCAGTTATAACCAATCGAGCATAGCGCAACATCAACCCCCAATACCGGGAGAGACGAATCCCCTCCTATCGCTCATTGCCTCCATATGACTCGGGACTGTACCCAAAAACCACCTCTTCGCATGACTCAGTAGTGTTAGTGTATATGCCCTAGGGGCCATTATTGCATCATACTAGCTTGTATATTAATTAATGGAAGCTTGGGATATTCACAGTTATATTAACAGTCTTACTAAATATGGTAGTACGCTACTTGGTTTATATCTATCTTAATATGTGTATATGTTAGCATATCGAGAATACATATTGATAGAGCCCTTAAGATCTTGCTTAACTACCAGCGTTGTGATGGCAGTAACACTAGTGGGAGCTGGGTAGTCTACAAGCACATCCTTTTTCAGGTCCCTGGTCATAGGATTATTGAGACAGGGCATCGATACTCCGGAGTAGACTAGTGTGTATGCTTCTCATCCCAGCAGGGGAGATGGTCTGTCCCATAGCCATCAGTACGTTGTACTGGAGATAGTATACAGGTGCTCGTTGGGTTGCTGGTATACCGGACAGGGCTCGTAGGGAACTGTTGGTTGGTATTATACCCGTCGCCAGTTAACAGTTCCCAGGTGACATGAGTGTAGCAAAGTCAGCAGACTTGACACTGCTGCTTCGTCTCGAGTGTGTTCCCACTGTTCTTAGATTGCTATCCTACCATGGCTCAATGGAGTCGTGCAAACAGGTAGCAGTTGGGTGCAGTCCCGAAGCACTTGGAGGCAGTGGCGGTTAGATAGGATTCGTCTCTCCCGGTATTGGGAGTTGATATCGCGCTGTGTTTAGAGAGCCATTACGCAAAGTCCCTGACTAGGGCAAACGAGATTTACTGGTAGGATTTCCAGTAGCTTCTCAAGGTGTAATGGGCTTCACTCCGACATGACTTATACCGCTTTTAGGGGACTGACGCTTGCCGCCCCCTATGCCCGATATGCGATAGTATTAGACGAAAAGACCGGACTGTACGGAGATTGTCACATCAGGCTCAGTAGGAGTTCGGATGGGTTTCCTCATCGGCCTTCTTATCGACATCTACCTGGGGACCGTTACGTACAGCTAGTACCGCTTGCGGCCTGTGGATAAACCCACTACCAGCGTAGTGTCGAGTCATTAGAGTCCCACATAGAGAGATTCCCTGCTTCACGCGAAACGATATAGAGGTCGTATGGTTTTACGACAGGGTTCGGACACATACGTGTTTTTATGCACGTACGATATTCGGACAGTTTATACTAGCAGGCTTTGGTTTAAGCCAGATTCTAGTATTGGATTATTGGATTTATACAGTCTCCGTATTTCCATGTTTTCGTGGATGGAAGGGGCATTCTTGTAATTAGTCGAGAAGCTTCTAGAAGATTGATGAGTTGGAGGCTTAGGTGGAATTTTCATTAAATGGATTAGTGACTTATTGTGTGATTCAACTAAATAAGTTAATGAAGCATTTATTGCTTGATGACTCATGAGATGATTCAGCTAAAGAGAGTTAATGAAGCATGGTTGATATTATTATTATGTTATTCATTTAATAATTATCATGCTTTATATATGTTCACAAATGAGTTATAATTCATTATGATTCTCACTCGCAACTTCTCTCTCCTCAAGCTCTCTCTCTTCAAAGAACTAACCCTAACCTCTCATATGTTGAGATCCAATGGTTAGCAAGACTAATAGATCCTTAATCCTCTTCTCTATCCTCTAGGTTACCTTGATTAGCACTCATAGTCACCTAGTTACCTTAAGTGAGAGGTTAAAGCTTGGAGAAGTAGCTCTCGGATGGATCTTCTATCACATCGAGGAGGCCGATGAGAAGGTGATCAACAAGAACAAGAAGGACTTGATTCATTAGGTATAATCATCTATCATAGTAGCTAATCACTTCTATATAGTTGTTAGTTAGGGTTTAGTAAAGATCCGTAAAGTTAGTCGATGTTAGTTTAAACAAAATGATTATTTTACCTATTCCGCCTCCCCGCATCATGTGGGGTTTCTAACGTCGACTTACAGTGGTATCAGAGCCTCGCTAACCATAACTAACTTGTTTGCAAAGTCGTTAGAAATTCGATCGCAAAACGAACCCGAAAATACAACGTTTTCACCATGTTTCTGCCGATTTTAAAACGGGGTCTAAAAATTTTTCAGGGACCATTAAAATTACAAGAAGGGAATTATAAGAATTGTGAAGAAATTTGGGACTGTGACTCGACCATAGCGCCGCGGAACCGCCGCCGATCCAAGCGATCCGCCGCGGATCCGCGGCCGAGTTGACTCCGAGTCAACCCAAATTTGCTCAATTATTCTTCTGTGTTGATGTTGTGTTTTCTGGGATGTTTTGTTTCTGCTCAGGTTTTATGTGCACAGAGAATTATTTGGAGTAGATTCATTTGTGTTTGCTTGATCGAAATTCTAAGATGTTTGGCTAACTTGATTATATCTCGGTTGTGTTTAATGTGTTCGTAAACCTCCCCTAACTGCTAGTATGTCTGTTAGCAGGGGGTTGCACATTTCTATAATGGTTTTTACTGGTTTGTGAATGTGGACTTGTTGGATTGTCGTGAATGGATAGCCGGGGATGTGAGACGAGTGTTTCTTTCATTCAAATTTAAATTGTAATTTGTTGTAATATTCTTTTGCGGGGCGCATCAGGGTTGAGGTTGTAGCCACCGTTGTATTATTTCATTTACTGTTTTCGGCTCCTAGGATAGGCCCAAGATAGGGTGCACAAACTACCGGGTACTTTGAAGTGTTTAGTGGCCTACTCACGTTGTTGAGGGAGACCGCTTCACTTCGGGTACTAGGAAGGTAGTTTGCCGTACCCGCAGGTGTTTAGGGTGGGGTTTTAGCTATTCATCGCGACTGTATAATCCGTCTTTCTTTGCAGGCTCAAAAGGAATGCGGATTCGTAGAAAATCCAATATGTTCATCTATGATCTGGAATGCCTATTATTGCGTTTGACGAATGTACAATATCTATATATGATATCTATTAGGCGTTACTTATGTTTTGCACCCGCGCTAGCCCAGCCCCCGCTCTGTCGTTAGAAAAGTAACCTAACGGGTGAATGACGGGGCCCAGCGGCGAATGCGGATGGCTTAAGAGGACGTTGTATTTTCGTTGTTTTTGGCAATAATAGGTTAAATGATAGGACGCATTATATTAATGCAAAGAAAATAAACCAAAGTTGAATCGTTGGAACAGTTTAAAAGAAACCACTCGGTTATTTTAAAACAGAAGATATTTTTAACTGCGGAGCATAAACCACTCCTTTTAAAAAGCTATTAGGTTCCTTCGATCATATCAAGTTCACTACATTCACGATTTCGACAAAACCATTCATAGCCCTCCGTCATTTCATTTGGATATTCAGTAGTATTCAAGCTATGTATTTTGACCAACGCCAAGGCATAGTGTTTGGTAGCTACTGGGTATTCATTTGTTGCATAGATAGATGAGTTAGTTTGGGACAGTCGTATTATCATTTGGACAACGCCAGGGGTATGTATGGATGGGTTCAAATTAACAAGATAATGATGGGTAGAACTTGACATGTGACTTATGACATTTTGACCAACGCCAAGGTCATAAGAGAATGGGGCAGAAATTGATATCGGGAATTTCTAAAGAAACTAAAATTTGCTAAGAGATGCATACCATTTGGAGTGTGATAATTTTGGTAGGATTCCTTCAGCTTTATCACACGAGGATATTTGGATCCCGATCCTACTGTGAGTATCCGCTACTCATCAGGAGATTCGTCACTTAACGATCAATGCTATAAACCAAGTAAGTGTCGAGACAGGTGTCAGCGAGGCTACGCCCCCAGAGAAAAGAGGTTATTTAATTATGGAACTTCGCGAAAGCGTCGTAAATCCTCCCTCAAAGTACCGACACCGGCGTGGCTGAATGGTTAAGCAAGTATTGTACGGTGAGAATAGTCCTGACTACTTCTTCCTTTTTGGTTTGAGGAGGGATTCGAGAAACAGTGGGAGCCATCCAGTTTAGATAAACTAAAAACCACTCTAAACTTGCAAGAGCATCATGCTAAAGTGTTCCCTCTCTCTCTCATTGCAGTGACCCAGAACATGACAGGCCTTAAGTTACATTAGATAAAAATATTTTGACAGGGCCAAACTATAAAGATTGGTTCCGGAATGTTAAGATGGCTATTACTTATGACAAATTGCGGTATGTCCTTACTACTAAGGCACCTGCTGTCCCTGGTCCAGAATCCAGTGTCGCGGATAAGGAAATCTGCAAGACCTGGGAGATTGTCTGCACGAAGGCGAAATGCATCGTGCTTGCCTCTATGAATAATGAACATCAGAGGAGGCACGAGAATATGGACCTTGAATCAATATTTCTCCACACCAAGTATTTGTATGGAGAGCAATCTCGTATAGCAAGATACGAGACCTCGAAGAACTTGTTTCAGTTGAGGCTGGTCGTCGGATCATCTGTAGGAGAACATGTCCTTAAGATGATTTGCTATATAGAAGAGCTCGCGGACCTTGGGATGACTTTAGAGAACAAGCTCTATACAGACTTGGTTCTTCAGTCCCTTCCTTCCTCCTACGCCCAGTTTATTCTGAATTTCAACATTCAAGGAAAAGAAGTTGAACTTCCAGAACTCTTTAACTTGTTGAGCAGAAGGCAAGGGAAACATCCACTATGTTTGCTCGCGGTGCTTCCTCTTCCGGGTCCAAGGCAAAGGACAAAGAAAGGAAGAAGAAGGCCGCTACCAAACCAAGAGGTGGTGTTGGTAAGGTAGGAGTTAAGGGAATGGAAAAGGTTGCGGTGCCAGTAGTGGCAAAGGACGAGTGCTTCCACTGTCGTAGGAAAGGCCATTGGAAGAAAGATTGCAAATCTTGGATTGCCAAGAACCAGGACCCGAAGCAAGCTGTGGCTTCGACTTCAGGTGTGTTTGTAATTGAAAATTGTTTGTCAATCAACTCTACTTCCTGGGTATTGGATACCGGATCAAGATCTCATATATGCAATTCATTGTAGGCATTGAGAAACCATAGGGTGCTGAAGGTTGGTGATATGACCCTCCAGGTTGCTAACGGAGCTAGCGTGGGTGCTGTGTTCGTAGGGGATTATCACCTTGGATTGATGAGTGGACATATTTTGGTTTTGCATAACTGTTTTTGTGTACGCAGTTTAACGTGTAATATCATATCAGTATCGTTGTTATCAAAAGAAGGTTATGATTTCACGTTTGTAAGCGATATTATTAACATCCACCTTAATCATGGTTTGATTGGGTCCGGTACACTAGATAACGGTATATATGTGTTAAACCAATTACAGATTTTCAATGTCCAGAACACACTAAAAAGAAAGTCTCCTGATATAAATCAGGCTTTCTTATGGCATTGTAGACTAGGTCACATCAATGAGACAAGGTTATCTAAGTTACATAGAGAAGGATATTTGGATCCGTTCGAATATCAATCTTATGCCACTTGTCAATCATGTCTCAAAGGATAGATGACAAAGACTCCATTCACTGGACATGGAGTAAGAGCGAGCAAGCTCTTAGGACTCATACGTAGCGATGTATGTGGTCCAATGTCTACACATACAAGAGGTGGTTTTTCATATTTCATTACTTTTACGGATGATTACTCTAGGTGGATTCATTTTCTTAATGAAACATAAATCCGAGGCCTTTGAGAAATTACAAGAATATAAGAATGAAGTAGAAAATCAAACCGGCAAAATTATCAAGACACTAAGATCTGGTCGAGATGGTGAATACTTAAGTGCCGAGTTCCTGGGTTACCTAAAAGAGAAAGGAATTCTCTCTCAACTTACTCATCCATACACTCCACAGCATAACGGTGTACCAGAAAGACGGAACCGAACCCTATTGGATGTGGTACGTTCCATGATGAGTAAAGCTGAGTTACCGCGATCTTTCAGGGGTTATGCGCTAGAATCAGCTGCATATCTTTTGAACAGGGATCTTACCAAGACTGTGCCTACCACACCATATCAGATGTGGAGTGGGAAGAAACCCTATCTTCAGTATCAGAAGATATGGGGATGTCCAGCTTTTGTTAAAAAGCAGAATGTGGACAAACTTGAGGCACGATCAATATAGTGTAAGTTTATGGGATATCCAAAGAACTCCAAGGGGTATTTCTTCTATTACGTAGAGGAATAAAAGGTATTTGTTTCTCGTAATGCCCATTTTCTAAAACAGCAGATTTTAGAAAAGGAAACAAGTGGGAGCGCAATAGAACTGGAAGAAATTCCAGAACTACAAACTACTACTGAAAGTTTGGTAGAACCAGAAGTTCAAGAAGAACGGGACATTCTCGCACCCCTCCGCAGGAGTAGTAGGCCATCTCATCCGCCTGAGAGATACTATGGTTTTCTCATAGACGGGGATAGAAAAGATTGCATCATTGATAATGATGAACCTACTAGCTTCCAGCAGGCCATCCAGAGCGGCGACTCAGTAAGATGGCTGGATGCAATGCTGACCGAGATGGAGTCCATGTACACCAACAATGTATGGACTTTGGACTTTGCTCCAGATGGGGTAAAACCCATAGGATGCAAGTGGATCTTCAAGAAAAAGATTGGTGTAGATGGACAGGTGGAAACTTATAAGGCTAGACTTGTTGCAAAGGGTTTTCGTCAAAGACCTGGTTTGGACTATGGCGAAACTTTTTCTTAAGTGGCTATGCTCAAATCCATTCGGATCGTTCTTGCTATTGCCGCCTTCCATGATTATGAAATATGGCAGATGGACGTTAAGACGGCTTTTCTAAATGTAAATTCAAAAGAGTGCGTCTATATGGATCAGCCAGAAGGTTTCAATCAGAGTGGGAGTAGCGGGAAAGTGTGCAAGTTGCTTAAGTACATTTATGGACTAAAGCAGGCATCGCGGAGTTGGAACATCTGTTTTGATGAAACGGTCAGAGAATATGACTTTATCAAAAATCCAGATGAACCATGTATATATAGTAAAATTTTAGCACGAATTGTCGTATTCCTCGTCTTGTACGTAGATGACATTCTCTTGATAGGAAATGATATTCTTATGCTACAATCTGTCAAAGGATTCTTGTCACACAGGTTCTCTATGAAAGACCTAGGTGATGCCTCTTACATTCTGGGGATCCGGATATGTCGTGATAGATCCAAGAGGATGTTGGGACTTTCGCAGTCCATGTATATCAACACTATACTGAAAAGATTCAATATGGAAGATTCTAAGCGCGGTAGTTTACCGGCTTCTCACGGAATCACCCTATCTAAAGAGATGTCTCCCAAGACTGATTTGGAAAGGGATCACATGTCAGTTATACCCTACGTTTCTGCGGTAGGCTCTATAATGTATGCGATGTTATGCACCAGATCAGATGTAGCTTAAGCACTGAGCGTGGTAAGCCGGTATCAGTCAGACCTAGGGGAGAAGCACTGGATAGCAGTAAAGAACATTATCAAGTACCTGAGAAGGACTAAGGATATGTTCTTGGTTTACGGCGGAAAAGACCTCAAGATCGAGGCTTTTGCTGACTCCAGCTTCCAGAGTGACAAGGATGACTCCAAGTCCATGTCAGGTTATGTCTTTACCCTCAATGGAGGGGCGGTGTGCTAGAAGAGTTCCAAGCAAGACACCATTGCTAACTCGACGATGGAAGCGGAATATATCGCTACTTGCGATGCCGCAAAATAAGCAGTCTGGATGAAGAAGTTCCTCACAGAACTTCAGGTGGTTTCTGTTAGTGTATATGCCCTAGAGGCCATTACTGTATCATACTAGTATGTATATTACTTGATGGAAGCTTGCGATATTCACAGTTGTACAGACAATCTTGCTCAATATAGTAGTATGCTACTTGGTTTGTCTCTGCTTTAATGTGTACTTGAGTGTTTATTTATTATATCACCTATACGCATTAGTAGAGCCCTTTGGATCTTTGCTTGATTACCGGCGTTGTGATGGCGATCACACTCGTGGGGGCTGGGTAATCTACAAGCACGTCCTTATACACGTCCCTAGTCGTGGGAGTATCGAGATAGGGCATCGATACTCCGGAGTAGACTAGCGTATGCGCTTCTCATCCCAGCACGGGAGGCGGTCTGTCCCACAGCCGTCGGTACGTCGTACTTGAGATAGTATGCGGGTGCTCGTTAGGTTACGAGTACACTGGACAGGACTCCTCGGGAACTGATGGTTGGTATTATACCTGTCGTCAGTTATCAGTTCCCAGGTGACATGAGTACAACTTAGTCCGCTGACTTGACACTGTCACTCAGCCTCGAGTGTGTTCCCACTGTTCTTTGATTACTACCCTACCACGGCTCTACTGAGTCGTGCAAACAGGTAGTAGTTGGGCGCAGTCCCGAAGCACTAGGAGGCAGTGACGGTTAGACAGGATTCGTCTCTCCCGGTATTGGGGGTTGACATCGCGCTGTGTCTAGGAGAGCCATTACACAAGTAGTCCCTGGCCAGGGCAAGCGAGATATACTGGTAGGTTCCAGTGTTATCTCAGGGTGTTCTGGGCTTCACTCCGACACGACTTGTACCGTTATTAGGGGTCTGACGCTTGCCGCCCCCTGGGCCCGACATGCGATGTATCAGACGAACAGACCGGACTGTACGGAGATTGTCACATACAGGCTCAGTAGGAGTTCGGATCGGTTTACCTCATCGGCCTTCTTATCGACATCTACCTGGGGACCGTTACGTACAGCTAGTGCCGCTTGCGGTCTGTGGTTAAGCCCACTGCCAGCGTAGTGTCGAGTCTTTAGAGTCCCACACAGAGAGTTTCCCTACACTGACCGAAACGTGTAGAGGCCGTATGGTTTTACGGCAGTGCTGCGATCACTTACGTACACTTGTGTGCGTATGGTGTTCGGGCAGGCAGTACTAGTAGGCTTTGGTTTAAGCCGGATCCTAGTATTGCACGGATGGATTTGTTTTGTCTTCTGTGCATCCGTATTCTACGGAATATGGATGCAGGTGTGTATGCACAGTTTTTTGGAGTGATGAAGGAGGAGGTGCCTCATTAGGGTTTTGGCAGTTGGTTCGGCCAAAACCGTTATGTGGCAGGCTCATTAGGGTTTTGACAGTTCGTTTGGTCAAAACCATTATGTGCCGCGAACATCATTTACTATTCCTATTAGTGATATTCTTATGATGGCTAATTGCATTGACCATTTGACCCCGTTGACCTCTCTTGACTTTGTTGACCGGTTGACCGGGTTGACCATTGACTTTCAGGAGGGTTCCACACTCTTCTTTTCTTTTCCTTTTTCTTTTGGATTATGATAATGGTCATTTCAAAGTAGACATCAACTTTATCTTGATGGGATTAGTAATGATGTTGTTTTGTATTATTTGCAACCATGGTTGTTTTTCTTTTGTATCATAATTTTATTCTCACTCTCTCTCTTGAAATGAGAAGCTCCATGGTTGCTAGCAAGCTCCTTCTTCTTCCTCCTCTTGATTTCTCCTTTGATCTCATGTGTTGAGAGAAAAAGGATTCCACTTGACAAACACATCCATACATCTCCTCTACACATCCTAGGGCTTCTAGATTAGCAATCTCCTTGCCCTAGTTACCTCGGCTTGAGGTGGAGCTCGGTGTACATCTCTCGGGTGGATCGTCTTCGACTCAAGGAGGCTGCGGAGGTGACCAAAGTCCGGATCAACCATTGAGCAAGCAAAGAGAAGAACAACAAGAAGAGAAGAACAACAAGAAGTGAAGAACAACAAGAAGAGAAGGAGTTCAAGTTGAGGTATAACTTCTAACCGAGTATATAACATCTCAAGTTAGGATGCCAGTGTATTGTTTAGCAAAGATCCGGCTTTTACGGTCCATGTTACAAAGTTTAGAAAAATTATTGTTTTACCGTTTTCGCTACCCCGAAAGTACCGGGAGAGGTAACGTGGACCTAACAGTGGTATCAGAGACTAACTAAACATAAACTAGCTTGGTAGTGAAGTGTATCGAAGTTCGAAACGGAAAAATCGAAAAAACCGAGTTACAAAAATCTGAGTTTCTGTTAAAATTTTTTCTGGTCAAAACAAAATTTGTCATACACCAAAAATCATCTTAGGGTTTTTAGAAGAAAGCCACCAAAAACGAGCCTGCAACTCGACCAAAGAGCCGCGTTTCCGTGGCAATAGCAAGCTATTGCCGCGGAACCGCGGCCATCTTGGTGAGTCACTGGGTCGATTTTGGTGCAGTGTGTTTCTGACTTGGTTTTAGGTTTTTTTGAGATGGTTTATATGTGCCCAGATTTTTCAGAATAGAAATTTGTTTTTGGGGGCCTATAAATCCGTATTTTTCCGAACTTCAATATACTTTGACTACAAAGGTTATATCTGTGATGTTCATATGTATTGAACGTCGGCTAATCGCTATATGTCGATTAGTCGGGGTTATACATATCTGTGATCTGTGTTGTTGATGGTATGTGTATATGAACTCGTTGGATTGTCGCGGATGAATAGCCGGGGTGGATGTGAGATGAGAGTTTCTTTTTCTTTCATTCATGTAATAATTTGTAAATTGATGTAATATTATTTGTTTGGCCGCACAACCGGGTCGGGGTTGTAGCCGTCATTGTATAATTCTTTTTACTGTTTTGCTCCTAGGATAGACCCATGGTGGGGGTGCACAAACTACCGGGTATCTCGAAGTGCCGAGTGGCCTACTCATAGCGTTGAGGGAGGTTGCTTCGCTTCGGGTACTTGGCGGGTAGTTTGGCGCACCCGTAGGGGTCTTGGGTGGGGTTTTGGCTATTCATCGCGACTGTGTAATCCGTTTTTCGTTGCAGGCTTGAACGAATCGCGGGTTCCTAGTATATCCATAGTGTTCATCTGTGATCTGGATTGGCTATCATTGCAGTATATCTATATATAATAACTATTTAGGCGTTGCTTATGTTTTACAGCCGCGCTAGCCCAGCCCCCGCTCTGTCGTTAGTTAAGTAACCTAACGGGTGATGACGGGGCCCAGTGGCGAATGCGAATGGCATAAGCGTACGTCATATTTTGGTTGTTTTCTGCAATGGTAGGATTTAAATGATGGGACGCATTAAAAGAACTAATGCAAGAAAATAAACCTAAAAGACGTTGTTGGAACAATTTTTCAAAAAGCTGTTACTGCAAGGACGTTCATTTTTGTTTTGCATCGCGATATTCGGTTGTGAATGCCCAGCACCTCAGTCGACGAGGCAAGGGCCGAGATCCCTTCATCGGGAGTGACCCCTTGGACAAAAGTTTGCGTCAGGGTAATAACTTCACTATAGTCGATTATTCTTGCTTTGCATCGAGGTATTCAGTTTGGAATATCCTGCACCTCATTCGACGAGGAAAGAGCCGAGATCCCTTCACAGGGAGTGACCTCTTTAGCAAAAGTTTTCGCCACTATATTTTTTCAAAAGGTCTATCATGTTCCTCCAACCACATCAAGTTCATTACGTTAACGGGTTTTTCGCCAAAAACTCAGCCGTAGCCCTCCGTCGTTTCAGAAAATTAATACTTAGTATTCGTGCTGTGTTTGTTGATTATTCGTCAAGACACAGTGAACGGTAGCTGAGTAATAACTCTCTGTTGCACTGATAGATGCGATTGGTTAGAACGGTCACATGATTTTGTTGATTATTCGTCAAGGATCATGCGGGCGGGTCTAATTCAATCCTGGATAACGACGGGTTGAACTTGACTAGGACCTTTTGATTTGTTGATTATTCGTCAAGGTCACTTGGGTCCTAGGGGCAAAAACCACATCGGGAGTTTCAAAAGTACTGAAACTTGCAGATTTAGCATACCTTCTGGAGTGTAGTGACTAGAGTGGATTCCATCTAGGTCATCACACAATGATAGTTGGATCCCGATCCCACTGATGAGTTGGTTTACTCTCGGGAGATTACTTTCACTTAACAATCAATGCTATAAACCTAGTAGGTGTCTAGAAAGGTGTTAGCGGGGCTACGCTCCCAGGGAAAAGAGGTTCTTGAATTAAGGAACTTCGCGAAAGCGTTGGAAAACCTCCCTCGAAGTACCGACACTAGCCTGGCTGAAAGGTTAAGCAAGTATTGTGACGTGAATTAAATCCCGGCTAGTTCTTCTTTTAAAAAGGTTTTAAGAAGAATGTGAGGAAACAGTGGGAGACATCCTGGTTAGATAAATTAATAAACCAATCTAATCTTGCAAGAGCATACGCTGAGTGTTTCTTTTCTCTCTCTCCAGGCAGCAACCTTTTCACGCCCTAATCAAGATAATAAAATGTATCGCTTGACCGATCCGAATTCTTATTCGGGACCGGGGAAAGTTGGTTCAGCTCTAACTTGTGACAACAGTCATGAGTATGAGAATGGGAAAGGGGATTGTATGGATTTCCAGGATACCCAGTTGAAGAAGAAGCATGGTTTTGCATCTACTTCTGGTGTTCTTGTAATTGAGAACTGTTTTACGGTCAGCCCTACCTCCTGGGTACTTGATACCGGATCAGGATCTCATATCTGTAATTTATTGCAGGGACTGAGAAAAAGTAGGAAAGTTGCACCGGGTGATATGTCGCTCAGAGTAGCGAACGGAGCACAAGTTAATGCGGCAGCCGTCGGTGAATATCACCTAGTATTGCCAAATGGCAAGACTATGATTTTGAACGATTGCTACTATGTACCCTCCATGGTTTGCAACATCATATCAGTTTCTTTACTCGATAAAGATGGATATAACTTTGTTCTTGAAAAGAATATCATGAACATTCACCTTCATAAGGTACTGGTTGCAGAGGGTACATTGTGTAATGGTATCTACGTTCTAAATCAGAATACAGTTCTCAATGTACAAAACACACGCAAGAGGAAGAATTCAGATACGAATGAATCCTACTTGTGGCATTGTAGACTTGGTCATATCGGAGAGAAAAGACTGAGTAAGTTGCATAAAGATGGACTCTTGAATGCGTTCGAGTTTTCATCTTATGAAACTTGTCAGTCTTGTCTCAAAGGAAAGATGACCAAATCTCCGTTCACCGGACATGGAGAAAGAGCAAGAGAGCTCTTGGGACTCATACACAGTGATGTGTGTGATCCGATGTCTATACATGCAAGGGGCGGGTTCTCCTACTTCATCACATTCACTGACGATCTCTCTAGGTTCGGATATGTGTATCTGATGAAACACAAATCTGAAGCTTTTCAGAAATTCAAGGAATTCAGAAAGGAAGTAGAGAACCAGATTGGCAAAAGTATCAAGATCCTCCGGTCTGATAGAGGAGGGGAGTACTTAAGCACGGAATTCCTAGATTACTTAAAAGAGAATGGTATTCTCTCTCAGCTTACTCCTCCTTATACACCACAGCACAACGGTGTTTCGGAGCGGAGGAATCGTACCCTATTGGATATGGTTCGCTCCATGATGAGTAGTGCTGAGTTGCCTCTTTCATTCTGGGGACATGCGCTTCAGACAGCGGCATACCTTTTGAATCAAGTTCCGTCCAAATCAGTGCCTAAAACTCCGTATGAAATATGGAGCAGTAAGAAACCATGTCTTAAGTTTATTAAGATATGGGGTTGTCCGGCCTATGTGAAAACGCAGAAACCGGACAAGCTAGAGGCATGATCAGTTCTGTGTAAATTTGTGGGATATCCTAAAGACTCACTAGGATATCTGTTCTACCACACTGAAGAACAGAAGGTGTTTGTATCTCGCCACGCCACCTTCTTAGAAAGGGAGTTTCTTGCAAAAGAAGCTAGTGGGAGTTCGGTAGAACTGGAAGAAATTCAGCGACCACAAAATGTAACTGAAAATTTGGAGGAACCGCTAGATTCAATAACCCCAGACGAACCTCAGCCACTCCGCAGATCTGGTAGGATTTCTCATCCGCCCGAGAGATACTACGGTTTTCTCATAGACGGGGATCGAGAGGATTGCATCTTGGAAGACGATGACCCTACCAGTTTCAGGCAGGCCATTATCAGTAGGGACTCTGATAAGTGGCAGGAAGCAATGCAATCCGAAATGGAGTCCATGTACACCAATAAAGTGTGGACCTTGGATATTGCTCCACCTGGGGTAAAACCCGTTGGATGCAAATGGATCTACAAAAGGAAACTTGGTGTAGATGGGCAGGTGGAAACCTATAAAGCTAGACTCGTTGCAAAAGGTTTTCGTCAAAGACCTGGTTTGGACTATGATGAAACTTTTTCTCCGGTAGCTATGCTCAAATCCATTCGGATTCTACTTGCCATTGCTGCCTTCCATGACTATGAAATCTGGCAGATGGATGTTAAAATGGCTTTCCTGAACGGTTGTTTGGAAGAGTGCGTTTACATGGTTCAACCAGAAGGTTTCGTAGACAATGGGAGCAGCGGAAAGGTGCGCAAGTTTCTTAAATCCATTTATGGATTAAAGCAGGCATCGCGGAGCTGGAACATCTGTTTTGATGAGGCAATCAAGGAATTTGATTTCATCAAGAACGAAGATGAACCCTGCGTATATAAGAAGATTGTAGGACGAACTGTCGTATTCCTAGTCTTGTACGTGGACGACATTCTTTTGATAGGAAATGATATTCTTATGCTACAATCGGTCAAGCTATTTTTGTCACAAAGGTTCTCCATGAAGGACCTGGGTGATGCCTCGTACATTCTGGGGATCAAGATCTATAGAGATAGATCCAAGAAACTATTGGGACTTTCACAGTCCAGGTACATAGAGACTGTACTAAAGAGATTTAGTATGGAGGGTTCCAAGCGCGGTAACATACCCGCATTGCACGGAATTACCCTCTCCAAGAAGATGTCTCCTAAGACTGACGAGGAGAGGGTTCGCATGAGCACTATACCCTACGCTTCGGCGGTAGGATCTATAATGTATGCGATGCTATGTACAAGACCAGATGTAGCTTACGCGTTGAGCGCGGTAAGCCGGTATCAGTCAGACCCAGGGGAGGACCACTGGACAGCAGTGAAGAACATTCTCAAGTACCTGAGAAGGACTAAGGAGATGTTCCTGGTTTACGGTAATGGAGACCTCAGGGTCGAGTCCTTTACCGATTCAAGCTTCCAGAGTGACAAAGATGACAGCAAGTCTGTCTCGGATTTTGTGTTTACCCTCAACGGAGGGGCGGTATGTTGGAGGAGTTCCAAGCAGGATACCGTCGCAGACTCGACGATGGAGGCTGAATACATTGCTGCAAGCGATGCCGCAAAAGAGGCGGTCTGGATAAAGAAGTTCATTAGTGAACTTCAGGTGGTTCCGTCCATTGTTGACCCAGTACCTTTGTATTGCGATAACAATGGGGCTATAGCTTTAGCGAAGGAACCAAGGTCCCATCAGAAATCCAGGCACATCTTAAGGCGGTATCATCTGATCAGGGAGATCATTGATCGCCAGGAGATCGAGGTGCGGAGAGTGGACACAAAGGACAACACTGCGGACCCATTCACGAAGGCTTTACCCCAGACTTAGTTCGAGCGGCTGATCGAGATGATAGGTCTTCGATACGCCAGTACATGGCCTTAGTGCAAGTGGGAGATTGTTAGTGTATATGCCCTAGAGGCCATTACTGTATCATACTAGTATGTATATTACTTGATGGAAGCTTGGGATATTCACAGTTGTACAGACAATCTTGCTCAATATAGTAGTATGCTACTTGGTTTGTCTCTGCATTAATGTGTACTTGAGTGTTTATTTATTATATCACCTATACACATTAGTAGAGCCCTTTGGATCTTTGCTTGATTACCGGCGTTGTGATGGCGATCACACTCGTGGGGGCTGGGTAATCTACAAGCACATCCTTATACACGTCCCTTGTCGTGGGAGTATCGAGATAGGGCATCGATACTCCGGAGTAGACTAGCGTATGCGCTTCTCATCCCAGCACGGGAGGCGGTCTGTCCCACAGCCGGCGGTACGTCGTACTTGAGATAGTATGCGGGTGCTCGTTAGGTTACGAGTACACTGGACAGGACTCGTCGGGAACTGATGGTTGGTATTATACCTGTCGTCAGTTATCAGTTCCCAGGTGACATGAGTACAGCTTAGTCCGCTGACTTGACACTGTCACTCAGCCTCGAGTGTGTTCCTACTGTTCTTTGATTACTACCCTACCACGGCTCTACTGAGTCGTGCAAACAGGTAGTAGTTGGGAGCAGTCCCGAAGCACTTGGAGGCAGTGACGGTTAGACAGGATTCGTCTCTCCCGGTATTAGGGGTTGACATCGCGCTGTGTCTAGGAGAGCCATTACACAAGTAGTCCCTGGCCAGGGCAAGCGAGATATACTGGTAGGTTCCGGTGTTATCTCAGGGTGTTCTGGGCTTCACTCCGACACGACTTGTACCGCTATTAGGGGTCTGACGCTTGCCGCCCCCTAGGCCCGACATGCGATGTATCAGACGAACAGACCGGACTATACGGAGATTGTCACATACAGGCTCAGTAGGAGTTCGGATGGGTTTACCTCATCGGCCTTCTTATCGACATCTACCTGAGGACCGTTACGTACAGCTAGTGCCGCTTGTGGTCTGTGGTTAAACCCACTGCCAGCATAGTGTCGAGTCTTTAGAGTCCCACACAGAGAGTTTCCCTACACTGAGCGAAACGTGTAGAGGCCGTATGGTTTTACGGCAGTGATGCGATCACTTACGTACACTTGTGTGCGTATGGTGTTCGGGCAGGCAGTACTAGTAGGCTTTTGTTTAAGCCGGATCCTAGTATTGCACGGATGGATTTGTTTTGTCTTCTGTGCATCCGCATTCTACGGAATATGGATGCAGGTGTGTATGCACAGTTTTTCGGAGTGATGAAGGAGGAGGTGCCTCATTAGGGTTTTGGCAGTTGGTTCGGCCAAAACCGTTATGTGGCAGGCTCATTAGGGTTTTGACAGTTCGTTTGGTCAAAACCATTATGAGCCGCGAACATCATTTACTATTCCTATTAGTGATAATCTTATGATGGCTAATTGCATTGACCATTTGACCCCGTTGACCTCTCTTGACTTTGTTGACCGGTTGACCGGGTTGACCATTGACTTTCAAGAGGGTTCCACACTCTTCTTTTCTTTTCCTTTTTCTTTTGGATTATGATAATGGTCATTTCAAAGTAGACATCAACTTTATCTTGATGGGATTAGTAATGATGTTGTTTTGCATTATTTGCAACCATGGTTGTTTTTCTTTTGTATCATAATTTTATTCTCACTCTCTCTCTTGAAATGAGAAGCTCCATGGTTGCTAGCAAGCTCCTTCTTCTTCCTCCTCTTGATTTCTCTTTTGATCTCATGTGTTGAGAGAAAAAGGATTCCACTTGACAAACACATCCATACATCTCCTCTACACATCCTAGGGCTTCTAGATTAGCAATCTCCTTGCCCTAGTTACCTCGGCTTGAGGTGGAGCTCGGTGTACATCTCTCGGGTGGATCGTCTTGGACTCAAGGAGGCCGCGGAGGTGACCAAAGTCCGGATCAACCATTGAGCAAGCAAAGAGAAGAACAACAAGAAGAGAAGAACAACAAGAAGAGAAGAACAACAAGAAGAGAAGGAGTTCAAGTTGAGGTATAACTTCTAACCGAGTAGATAACATCTCAAGTTAGGATGCTAGTGTATTGTTTAGCAAAGATCCGGGTTTTACGGTCCATGTTACAAAGTTTAGAAAATTTTTTGTTTTACCGTTTCCGCTACCCCGAAAGTACCGGGAGAGGTAACGTGGACCTAACAGTTCCAACCATTGTTGATCCAATACCTCTGTATTGTGACAACAACGGAGCAATAGCTTTAACAAAGGAACCCAGGTCCCATCAGAAGTCCAGACACATCTTAATGCGGTATCACCTGATCAGGGAGATCATAGATCGTAGGGGGATCGAGGTCCGGCGAGTTGCTACAGAGGAAAACACTGCAGATCCATTCACAAAGGCCTTACCCCAGACTCAGTTTGAGAGGCTATTCAAGATGATAGGTCTTCGATACGCCAGTACATGGCCCTCGTGCAAGTGGGAGATTGTCAGTATATATGCCCTAGGGGCCATTATTGTATCATACTAGCTTGTATATTACTTAAGGGAAGCTTGGGATATTCACAGTTATATTAACAGTCTTGCTAAACATGGCAGTACGCTACTTGGTTTATATCTATCTTAATATGTGTATATGTTAGCATATCGAGAATACATATTGATAGAGCCTTTAGGATCTTGCTTGACTACTAGCGTTGTGATGGCAGTCACACTAGGGGCTGGGTAGTCTATAAGCACATCCTTTTTCAGGTCCCTAGTCGTAGGATTATCGAGAAAGGGCATCGATACTCCGGAGTAGACTAGTGTGTACGCTTCTCATCCCAGCAGGGGAGATGGTCTGTGCACAGCCATCAGTACGTTGTACTAGAGATAGTATACAGGTGCTTGTTGGGTTACGGGTACACCGGACAGGACTGGCGGCGAACTGTTGGTTGGTATTATACCCATCATCAGTTAACAGTTCCCAGGTGACATGAGTACAGCATAGTCCCCAGACTTGACACTGCTTCTTCGTCTCGAGTGTGTTCCCACTGTTCTTAGATTGCTACCCTACCAAGGCTCAAAGGAGTCGTGCAAACAGGTAGCAGTTGGGTGCAGTTCCGATGCACTTGGAGGCAGTGGCGGTTAGATATGATTCGTCTCTCCCGGTATTGGGAGTTGACATTGCGCTTTGTTTGGAGAGCCATTACGCAAAGTCCCTGGCCAGGGCAAAGGAGATTTACTGGAAGGATTTCCAGTAGCTTCTCAAGGTGTAATGGGCTTCACTCCGACACGACTTATGCTGCTTTTAGGGGGCTGACGCTTGCCGCCCCTAGGCCCAATATGCGATAGTATTAGACGAATAGACCGGACTGTACGGAGATTGTCACATCAGGCTCAGTAGGAGTTCGGATGGGTTTCTTCATCGACCTTCTTATCGACATCTACCTGGGGACCGTTATGTACAGCTAGTACCGCTTGCGGCCTGTGGTTAAACCCACTGCCAGCGTAGTGTCGAGTCTTTAGAGTCCCACACAGAGAGTTTCCCTACTTCGGGCGAAACGATATAGAGGTCGTATGGTTTTACGACAGGGTTCGGACACATACGTGTTTTTACGCACGTACGATGTTCGGACAGTTTATACTAGGAGGCTTTGGTTTATGCCAGATTCTATTATTGGATTATTGGATTTATACAGTCTCGGTATTTCCGTGCTTTCATGGATAGGAGGGGCATTCTCGTAATTAGTCGAGAAGCTTCTAGAAGATTAATGAGTTGGGGCCTTAGGTGGAATTTGCATTAAATGGATTAGTGACTCATGGTGTGATTCATCCAAATGAGTTAATGAAGCATTTATTGCTTAATGACTCATGAGATGATTCACCCAAAAAGAGTTAATGAAGCATGGTTAATATTATTATTATGTTATTCATTTAATAATTATCATGCTTCATATATATTCACAAATGAGTTATAATTCATTATGATTCTCACTCATACCTTCTCTCTCCTCAAGCTCTCTCTCTTCAAAGAACTAACCCTAACCTCTCATGTGTTGGGATCCAAGGGTTAGCAAGAATAATAGATCTCTAATCCTCTTCTATATCCTCTAGATTACCTTGATTAGCAGTCATAGTCACCTAGTTACCTCAAGTGAGAGGTTAAAGCTTAGAGAAGTAGCTCTTGGGTGGATCTTCTATCACATCGAGGAGGCCGACGAGGAGGTGATCAATAAGACCAAGAAGGACTTGATTCATTAGGTATAATCATCTATCATAGTAGCTAATCACTTCTATATAGTTGTTAGTTAGGGTTTAGCAAAGATCCGTAAAGTTAGTCGATGTTAGTTTAAACAAAATGATCGTTTTACCTATTCCGCATCCCCGCATCATGTGGGGTGTCTATCATCGACTTACAAGTAGAGCCATGGTAGGGTGGAAATCAAAGCACAGTGGGAGCGACACAAGACTCTATGACGATCTCCGGTCAGCAGACTAACCTGCACCAGGGTTACCAGAGAACTGCTATCTAACGTGAGGTATAATACCATGTAGGAGTTCTCGGCGAGTCTGTTCAGTGTACCCAGTCTCAACAGAGCACCCGTATACCATCTCTGATGTCAAACACAAAGGGATATGGGATCATCCATTGCCCATCACATGGGTCAAGAATATATACGCTAGTCTACTATAGAATATCGATGCCCCGACTCGATATTCCCACGACTAGGAACATTAAAGGATGAACTCATGGACTACCCAGGCCCCACTAGTATGATCTGCATCATAATACTGGAAGTCGAGTACACATCCTAAGGTCTTTATCAACATGTAACAGAGAGACAGTGAGTGTACATGTTAAGATAAAGAGCAACCAGATAGCGTACTATCATGTCGAGCAAGAAAGTCCTCCTTATATATGTGCCAGCATCCATTATATTATACATCTCATGTACAATAATGGCTTCTAGGGCATACATACAACTAACACGTTATGCCACACTTCTTGCAGGTCAACCGCACGGATCAGTAGCGGCATCGCTGGCACATAGCTACTTTCGGGTGTTTTGCTTTGGTAGGTGGGACATTTGTACAGTGCCCCCTCTTGTATTTATATTTCATTTTGTATCTAGATACTCCATCAAATCAAGCTAGTATTTGTATAAGTAATGAGACTTAGTGAGGCTTGTGTTGCGAGACTTAGAGCGAGGGGTTTTCCGCTACTTGTGGTTTTGATGTCTTGCTTATATCTTTTTCTTTTGTGGTGAACTTCGCCGTTGGGCGTCGTATACTTATATATAGTGTCTTGCGTGGTTGTGATCCACCATTTAGCGAAGTGCTGTTTCCCACTTGGGGTTGCCTTTTTCATTATTATGTATATGTAGTTTTGGATCAAACAATACAAAGGAGGTGCTGCCCAAATTTTTAAAAGACGAAACATGTTTTCAACTAGTAAGATAAACTTGCATTTTTCATGCTACACTATTTATGCATCTAAGAAAAACTTTTGATTTCATTATACCTTTATTCCAAAACATCACCTCTTTTATTTCTAATGGCATAACGTAATTTAAGATTTATGGGTTTCAGCTTACTTGAATTACGTTATGCCATTAGACGTTGCGTGATTTAAGTGCTGGTCACGAGCTAATATTTCAGGTCATGACAAAGTTGGTATCAGAGCGCTAGGTTTAACCTTGGTTCGAGTCTATGTTTGACTATGCGGAGTCTAGGGCGTATGTATATTTCGGAACCGAGGGTTAACCTTACGGAACTTAGACTTGAACGGGGGGGTATTAGAACCGAATTTTCGTTTCATAGGTTGACCTTGATTGATGGAGTAGGTAGCTTGAGTAGAGTGACGTAACGTATGTATGTTCCGCGGCATATTTACGATACGATACTCCACTTAAGAAACTTTAGGATGTACACATTTTGAGATCTGTGATTCTCTTCGAACCCATGATTATACATCCATTTGAGCCTTGATTCTGTTCGTCTCCATTATCATACTTTCATTGTTGTTGTTCCTTCTTATGATCATATATCCATTCTGGATCTGTCGTTTCCTTTCATGCCTTTGATCTTCTTTTATCGATACTCGATTGAGGTTCCGGTCACCATGGTTTGAGCGCAGTTTGAGCTGCTGCTAGTGTTGCGGTCAGGGCGAGCTCGTCATGGACGAGGACTGACCATTGTGTTTTCTGGTCACACGGGAAACGTCTCGAGTTAGTATTTATGTTCTGACCTCTTGTTGAGGCGAGTGGTTGGTTTCGCACCGGATGATCGGGCCATTGTTGGAGCTGCCAGTTGCGAGAAGACTGTTGATGTACAGCCGACCTCAGAAATTGTGAAGTCGTCTACCGTGCAGATAGATGACCCAGCTATTGCAGAGATTTATAGGATGTCGCCTCCAGACTTTACGAGCTGAGATCGCTGGAGCTCCCAGGCAGAGATGCGACAGATGATAGCTAGTCTATCCCGATTTGAGAGACGAAGGTGATTCGTCAGATTGATGCACCGACACAGGCCCAGTTGAATTGAAGATTTTTAGTGTGGAGAGTCTTACTCGGATCTAGAGCAGACCGATCCATAGATGACCGTTGATATATCGCCTTTCCTGGAGGATTGAGGCCTTATTAGCATGCTGACGAAGGGTATTCGCATGTCGCCTAGGCGAAGTTAAAAAGTTCGAACGAATGTCAGAAAACCCATTTTTCCAAGTTTAAAGTATTCGGAGGAACATGCAAGTAACTCTGTGGGCCCTCTAGAAGAATGAAACCCTAACTCGACATGATGACCATTGAACCACTTTTGAACCCTAGGGTTTGCTGCAGTTTAGCGGTGCCATCGGTGAGCCTTGGGTTTGCCCTTCTACGGCTGGTCCAGAGGTACTTTGGTATGTGCCAGATATTATTAAACTGTGCTCAGGTGTTGAGCTTTTGGAAAATTTTGGGACCTTGATGACTCGATCGAAAAGTTTAGCGTCGTCCGGATATCATGTGATAAGAGATCAGCAAGCTGACCAGTTTTGGATAGAGGACCTCACTCAGATGCGTTGTGAGTTGATCGAGAACAAACGAGTGTTGAGTATTCTTCCGATGGTTGGGACGAGTTCCCGAGGATGTGCTCGGCCAGTTACCTTCTGCAGAGTGATGAAGATACCGAGTTCGTGATTTCGAGCCCGTGTGAGAGACTTCGGATTGGCTGTACCCGAGAACATTTGCAATACGTAGATAGCGTGACGTGACATCGAAGTGGACGATGATACAGACGAGTAGGACCATAGATTCGTGTGAGATGCTGAGGAGCTGTTGTTACTCCCCGTTGAGATTACAGATCTGAGGTGTATACAGAGGTGTTGGGATACGGCCAGTTCCCGAGAAGATGCAGTGCCGAGAACACAGATGTCCAGAAAAAACGAGAAAAGATTATAAAAGAGTACCAGCCTCCGTATAGTTCGCGTAGGTGAGATCGGAAGAGACCCTGAGCGGGTTCTTTCCAGGACACTACTGTAATAAGATTTGCACCCAGGATCAGATGTGTGACGTGTATTCAGAGAGCCAGAGGTCGACGCCAGTAAGGTGCTGCTTTACGAGTGGTCGTGATGATTGGCCGAGAGATGACCAGAGAAGTGCTAGAGCGGAATCGTTCCCGTTAGCACACTTGACCGGGCCGATGAGCCGATGGATTGTGAGATTAGTGAATCCACAGAGAAGATAAGGACCTAGAGACTGAGGACGCCAGACCGTGAGCAGGAGGCAAGCGTATATTCTTGTTCTGCCGGTTTTAGGCGCACCGATTTATTTTTCGACATTGTAGGAGGTGTACCTCAATATCATTTGTTGCGATTTGCGGTTGTGATCCGAGTATCACGCTTATATCGCTTGGATTTGAGTTTTGATGATTGAGCTTTATGATATTGTTTTCGTGCACCATGGCTACACTTGCTGGGTATTTACATTGTGCGCATAGTTATCGCACTTGATATATATTTTACACACCGTTGTGTTGATTTACTATTTATGCATAACCATTACATTTGATGTCGATTTTGTACCTTGGTAGCATGTGTTTATGATTTCGTGGATTTCATACGAATGATGTGATTTTTGCACTCGGTATAGCTCACATGTGCCTGCAGTGCATAGATACGGATATTGCGCCCATAGTTGCACATGTTTTTTGATTTATACACCTTGGTTCACTTGGTGTTGCTTTTTACGCGTTTGAGTTATTGATGGTATTTTTTGCATTTGATGCACCAGATGTTGTTTTCGTGCACAATAGATACACCAGATGTTGTTGTCGTCCACACCCGTTGCACTGGACAGATATTTTCGTGCACACCTGTTGCACTTAGTTTTGGTTTTATGCATATTGTGGCACCTGTATTCGGATTTGAATTTCGTGCGCACCAGACGCACGTGATTGTTGGATACGCTTTTCGAGGCTGATTTTGCTCTTGAGCGCCTTGTTTTCACGATAGGCACTATATTATGAAGTAGTAGAACATGACTGATCTGAGGACAATACCTGAGTACTTTACATGCATTAAAAAGTTTAACAAGAGGTTTTCAAAATGGAGCTATAGTCTCGCTATTTCCTACGTGTCCGTGAGCGACACGAACGTTTTTTTTAAAGGAAAAGCTTTTGGGATATTTTGAAACGACGGAACGTATATTTAGCAAAACATATATGGGCATATATTATTATTTTTCAAAAGAGTGTCCGTCATTTATGCCGTGAGTTACGCATTCATGCGGTGATTCAGAAAAGATTTTGCATGTATTCTATTCAGTTCTTGAAATTTTTCCAAAGATGCGTATTATACACGTATTATAGTATTTGACTAGTTTATATTGGATTTTAGTAGTGGATTTCGAGATCTGTATCTCTGTTGTCACTCCGAGGATATGCATGCAAATATTATGATTTTCGTGATTCTTGACGGAGTTCGATTTGAGACTTGTATTCGTTTTTAGGCGCACGCAATGCGCTGTAGTATTTCTGCATCTTCCATGATTTCGGAGCCCCGTTGTTTTGAGCTGATTATTGAAATGTTTTAGATTTTAGGGGTTTAAATTTAAATTCGGGGACTGAATTTATTGAAGGGGGGAAGATTGTAACATTTCAGAAAATATAAAATATTATTTAAAGAATTTAATATTAAAATAATATTTTCCCCGAAAACTGCCGATTTGCGAAATTGGGGTTTTCGAAAAAAAAGGTATAAATATATACCAATAAATGTGAAATAAATGGAAATTTAAAATGATTTATTCATATAAAAATATATTTAAAGGATTTGGAATTTTTAAAATTTATTATATGCAACTTGTATAAAAACCCGATTAGTGCACTGCTAATCACAATTAAGCCAAATCCGTGTTTCTACAGTTTTTCATGCCTAGTGCACCATGTCATGTTACATGTTGTTGCATTTGTGTTGTTTCATTGGTATTATGTGATTTGGTTTTGAAATTTAAAAGAGAAAACAAAAAGAAATGAAAAGGGTTAAAAAGGTGAATGATTGGAGAGAGAGAGTGTGTGAGAATAAGTGAGAAAGAGGGGAGGTTGCTGCCATATCTTTACCCCATCATTTTTTCCTCCTTCTTCATCTTCCTCCAACCTCACTTCCCTCCACTTCTACCCCTAGATCCATCTCCAAATAATCCCCAAAACCTTATATACCCTTCACAAAAATTAATCCACATCTCTTCCTCTACACATTGGACCAAGCAAAGTGGGATTTTGATAACTTTGAGAAGCTAGGGGTTTTCTTGAGTGGCCTATATGAGGTATAATCCCTTCACTTAGTTTGGTTTCATGTTTTCCTAGCATTCTAGTTTAGATTGGAAATTGTTTACGAATGGGTTTGTGAACTTTGAAATTCTAGAGAAGGGTTTGGGAAATTGATGATGTTTAGTGGCTGTCAATAAGACTTTAGAGGTGATTCTTGACCTGGACCATAGCATAGAAACCAAAATACAGAATTAAGAATTTACCCATGTCGGGTTTTTGTGGATTTTGTGATAGTATGTAGAGTTCTGGAGTAACACGAGGACACCATAAATCATTTAGCAAAGACAGTGAGATGAGCAGGTGATTGTGAGTGCACCCAAGAAACCCGAGTCCCCACAACCCCTTGCAGGCCGCAGATTTAATCCCCCAGGACACAAATTGCGGCCTGGTCTTGATGGTTTGGCTTGGTGTTTTCTCCATGTCTTCCTTATTTGATATCTAGAGAAACCTCAAATGCAAAATTGGCTAGTTTGACCTGAGTCAAAATCTGGGAGCACTTTGATGCGATTTTGGCTATGTTTTCCGTATTTGAAATGTTTGGTTTTTCTATTTGGATTTGTATTTTGTTGTTGGATATTCGTACATCAACGACAAGGGATAGTTGGTTGGTTTTGCATGCGTGGCCTATAGGTTCTAACCTATAGGCGATCTGTGTGCCATTTTGGTTTCCGGATTCGATTTTAATAGCGTTGCGATTGTGTTGATATTGTAGGTACCTTCGTGTGGATTCCGAGGTGACGGAGCGTGGCGTCATCGACTTCGGCAAGCAAGGATCGGGTGAGTAGATCTATATCTACGGGGGAAGTCGGGTGGATGGCGTATAGCATGCCCGCAAACTTTGACGGAAACCGATTTATATATATAGTTTATGATTAATGAAACCTTTATTAGAAAACTATAGATATAGTTAAAAGGTAGTTAGCGAACCATATTAGAAACTAAGGATAGTTAGAAGTGATATGATACGACTAGTATGTGATGACGGGATTTGAGGATGATATTTGATGATATGTTGGTATACGGATGCGAGTCATTTGAGATGATTGATACCCTGCCGGTCCCCGGATATGAGATTGTTGCGGATGTGATCTGAGACATAGGTATATAGAGATATTTATATATGTTGTGAATCGTAAGTGATAGTCGTACGAGACGTTAGGTCCGTACCCTCCTCGTCTTATACGTTAATAGGATCCCTGATAGATTAATTCTGTCGTACGATGATTTTCCGTACCTGATGAGTTTGACTTGATGTTTGATCCATACCCTTGACTAGAGCATGCCGTACGATGGATTATACCGTACACGATGTTGTGAGGCTGGATGCCGATTGATAGATTCACCGACTCGGTCATGTTAGATACGTATATCATATAGCTTTTAGCTGGCGATTTACTTTATGCTACATTCATGTCATTCTCATTGCATCATATATATACCTGTGCGAGTACACCTACACCGTTATTGATGATGCGTATGCTACACTTACACAGATTGGTCGGCTCACACACTTCATCATCGATAATTTCTATGTCACTTACACAGTAGAATCACTGCTTCAGGATGTGACTCCTTGCATGATATACTAGCTATAGCTACCTATTGTACACTCATACTTGAGTACATACCACTTGTTCATCCATACTTGCGCACATACATATTGTACACTCATACTTGCGTATATACCACTTGTATATCCATATTGGTGCACATACATATTGTACACTCATACATGCGTATATACCATTTGTACGTCCATCTTTGCGTACATACACATATGCACCTTTATACGATATTGCATTCGATTTTGGAGATTTGGGATCCGCAAGATATATTTTAAAAACTGGATTCATTTAAAAGGGCGGTTTTCCCTCGATATATACATATTACTGTTCCATGTTGCATGATATACGAATATCCTTACATTTCTGTTATATATCGCATATATCATACTTTATGATTACACGCATTAAGATATGTTGTTTTCATTAGATTTCTGGATTTGAGAACCGTGGCTATTTCAATAAAAAGCGTGTACTGTTTTAAAAATCTGGTTTCTCTTGATATGATATTTCAGTGTGTCTGTTCACACCAGAATATTGCATTATTATATTCCCCATTCTTATTCTTTTTATAAATAAACAGGTGCTTTTGACGCATGTCTGCTACATGTTACAGGTTACTGGTTTTTGGAGCAAAAACAGTGGAAAAGACACAAGACAACAGAAAAAGGACTTTTGACCAACAAATAGAGGGATCCTAGTCAAGCCTAGACGAAGAACAGTGCAATGTCCAAAATGTCAAGGCAAACGGTTAAAAGATCGCTACATGTTTTTCACTGAAAGATCTGGAGAAGAATAAGAAGCCAAACAGAGAAATGAGATGAAGAAATAACAAGCCCAGATAGCCACAAATAAGCCCAGAAAAAATGGTTCAATGATCTGACCAAAGGGCCGCGGAACCGCGGCCCAAGGCCTACATTTGTCGCGGTTCCGCGGCTAGTTAAAGCACGTGTCGGTGCAAAATTGCTGTGTCGGTGCGGATGTTTGGATTTTTCGTGGCCAAATCTGTAATTGCATATGTGCGAATCCCGTAACCCTAAAATTCCCCTGTTTACTTATAAATTGTAATCGAAAGATTGTAAAGGCTATGCCTCTTTTCATTTTCACAAATCCAGATCTGTTCTGTATTATTGCTTGGAGAGAGCCATCAATAAAAATTAGTAAGTTAATTTTATTTCTTTGCTTTGTTCTCTTTTAATTTAGAATATCTTTTAATCCCCTAATGAGCGAGTAATCTCCTCGCTTGTTAGGGTTAGCCTTAGGGAAAGGTTTGAGAGATGAGATCTCTCACCCTTTTCATGCCATTCACATCTAAGAATTAGAACTCCATGCATACACGCACACACCGCTCCCTACGACACCCTACCCCTCGAGGTAACGGTGACACCGTAGTATAAAGGACCGGGTTGCGCGTGTTTTCCATGGAGGTTAGGGTAATTATCGATAAAGGAAGGACAAGAATCTAGAGGAAGAAACATCTTCCCAAAAGATTCTAATCCACTTTATTGATAATTACTATAACATCTAATAGATCTAAAATAAGGCATTGAAAGCGGTGAGGAAACCTTTAATCTCCCAACTTCCCCTAAGCCTAACCCTAGCAAGACTTTAATTTAGATTAATTTAGTTTATTGATAGATCTAGGTTTTAGATTTAATAAATCAATCCAAACAACATTTGGAATCAACTCGTAAAAACACATTAAGAAAATTACATATCTCTGTGGATCGACCTGTATTCACCGGCTAGCTGCAAAGCGACGCCGTTTCTGATTACGGTAAATACAAGTATTTTTGGACAAAATCAAATGTTTATATTCCCCATTCTTATTCTTTTTATAAATAAACAGGTGCTTTTGACGCATGTCTGCTACATATTACAGGTTACTGGTTTTTGGAGCGAAAACAGTGAAAAAGACACAAGACAACAGAAAAGGGACTTTTGACCAACAAATAGAGGGATCCTAGTCAAGCCTAGACGAAGAACAGTGCAAGGTCCAAAATGTCAAGGCAAACGGTTAAAAGATCGCGACTTGTTTTTCACTGAAAGATCTGGAGAAGAATAAGAAGCCAAACAGAGAAATGAGATGAAGAAATAACAAGCCCAGATAACCACAAATAAGCCCAGAAAAAATGGTTCAATGATCTGACCAAAGGGCCGCGGAACCATGGCCCAAGGCCCACATTTGCCGCGGTTCCGCGGCCAGTTAAAGCACGTGTCGGTGCAAAATTGCCGTGTCGGTGCGTCGGTGCGGATGTTTAGATTTTTCGTGGGCAAATCTATAATTGCATATGTGTGAATCCCGTAACCCTAAAATTCCCCTGTTTACTTATAAATTGTAATCGAAAGATTGTAAAGGCTATGCCTCTTTTCATTTTCACAAATCCAGATCTGTTCTGTATTATTGCTTGGAGAGAGCCATCAATAAAAATTAGTAAGTTAATTTTATTTCTTTGCTTTGTTCTCTTTTAATTTAGAATGTCTTTTAATCCCCTAATGAGCGAGTAATCTCCTCGCTTGTTAGGGTTAGCCTTAGGGAAAGGTTTGAGAGATGAGATCTCTCACCCTTTCATGCCATTCACACCTAAGAATTAGAATTCCATGCATACACGCACACACCGCTCACTACGGCACCCTACCCCTCGAGGTAACGGTGACACCGTAGTATAAAGGACCGGGTTGCGCGTGTTTTCCATGGAGGTTAGGGTAATTATCGATAAAGGAAGGACAAGAATCTAGAGGAAGAAACATCTTCCCAAAAGATTCTAATCCACTTTATTGATAATTACTATAACATCTAATAGATCTAAAATAAGGCATTGAAAGCGGTGAGGAAACCTTTAATCTCCCAACTTCCCCTAAGCCTAACCCTAGCAAGAATTTAATTTAGATTAATTTAGTTTATTGATAGATCTAGGTTTTAGATTTAATAAATCAATCCAAACAACATTTGGAATCAACTCGTAAAAACACATTAAGAAAATTACACATCTCTGTGGATCGACCCGTATTCACTGGCTAGCTGCAAAGCGACGCCGTTTCTGATTACGGTAAATACAAGTATTTTTGGACAAAATTAAATGGCGCCGTTGCCGGGATGGCGTAAAATTTCTTTCTGTGTAATTTTGGGTTGATATAAAATTTAAAAAAAATTATAAAAATCTGAAAATAAAAAAGAAATAAAAAATTATCAATTTTGATCTGTTTGAAGGGTGTATCTTTTGAATCTTGCAGGAACAGCAAAGAATCGCGGATCTGGAAATTCACAGAGGGCAAAACAAAATAAATCACATCAGAACAGAGAGGGAAGATAACAACAGAGCCATAAAATTTTTTTTGAGCCACTGATCTCCTCATCCCGCCGTGTTTCCGCGGCAAAACTACCCCCCAGACCATGGTTCCGCCGCTACTTGGCCACGTCAGCGCACCAAATTTTCTGGGTTTGTTTCTCCTTCTCCCCTCTGTCAACCTCCATATATCTTTTGTGAAAATTTTCTGCAGGATTTCTTTGCGCTAAAAACCTTCTCCCCCCTTCTAGATAACAGATTTTTTGCAGTTTTCTTTGCGCTGCGCTTAAAAAAATTGATTGCAAGTGAATTTACAGTTTTGCATAATTTAATCGGGTTTTAAGGGGCTAATTGACCAAACTAAGATTTGGTGGGGATTTCATCACCCTTCCCAGGACCCCAGAAAATACTTAAAGCATTTGCATTGACCACAATTAATTATAAAATACTAGACTCAGCCCTAAGGACTTCGAGCTCAATAGGAAAAGGACTAGTATAGGCATCGGCCGTTTATCCTAACCTGACCTTGCGGTGTCTAGGCAAGTGTGTCTAGGCTAGTGGTTATTAATTAGGCCCACTATTGTGGTTCCTTCCCACTTATCTGGCACTTACCTGGCCGCAAGTGTCGGTGAAGAGGCGGTTTGAGGTCCTATTTCTAGCCATAGTTAGGAGCTGTCTAGCAGACCTAGGTGACCCTAGATCTAAGCCTTATTGTGCATGTGTGGTTGATACATTTGTGTCACAAGTCCCTTTTCAAAAACATCTTTGCAAACATTCTCACATAAAAAAAAGAAAAATCTTTTCAAAACTTGCAACTTGTCGCTAAAGAAAACTTGCAACTCACTTCCACCACTTCTTCTCATTGACGTTATCTTACCTCCACGTTCTGTTTTTTCTTTTTTCTGACTACACTACCCCTTTTAGTGTATGTCACTTTGGACTAGGGATACTAACGCCCGATTAGTCCGTGTTTCGTTGGTACCGACCGACGAACCCTTCGACACCGAAGTCGACATTCCCTCCATTTCCTTACCTCCACCTTCAAATTCTTCTTTCGAAGGTATGTTGGGACACAACCCCAACGATACCTTACCGACGGGAATGATTCCACCTCCGTTAGGTGCGAATAACCCGAATCTTTCGCCTGTTGTAGCGCCCGCACGAGTCGCGCTCCAGGATCTCTTCTACCCCGTCCGCACTTCTTTACCTACCTGTCTTTCAGCCCCACCGGCAAATAGGGACAACTTTGAAATAAAACCACATTTCATCAATATGCTGCCAAAATTTCATGGTTTGGAATCAGAAGATGCATATATCTTTATCAATAAATTTCAAAATGTATGCGCTATGATGAAAACGACCCAATTAAGTGATGATGCTATAAGGCTAAGGGTCATTCCTTTTACCTTATATGACCTAGCCGAGAAGTGGCTATACAGCACCGCATCACATTCCATTAGAAATTGGGACAAGTTTGTGAAAGCTTTTCTGAAAAATTTCTATCCTCATCACAAAACTGCTAGAATCCGTAACGAGATTATACAATATTCACAGCTTCCTTCCGAACCATTTTGGAAGTGCTTCGAGAGATTTAAAGACCTACTTGTTCAATGCCCTCATCATGGGATCGAAAGTTGGCAACTTTGCCAAACATTATACGAGGGATTGAACTCGCCAACGAAGCAGTTGCTAGATACCATATGTCAAGGTCATTTTCTCTCCAAGTCTAGCGACGAAGCGTGGCAGTTTCTCGAGCATCTTAGTGAACAAACAATTCAGTGGGAGAGCACAAAGACTACCTCATCTTCTTCTATTGGTCAATCTAGGGCAGGCATACATCAAGTAGATATGTCGATTGCTATGAAGGCCGAGATGGCCGCTCTTATGAAAAAGTTAGAAGCCATTGAGACCAAAATCTCATCGCCTTCTCCTGCCCCTGCTTTACCCACACGAACTGTTTGTGCTTGTTGTTCGGATCCATCGCATCTAACTGAAGAGTGTCCTTATAACGCATCTACTCAAGGACAGGATCATGTCAATGCTGCATTTCAGCAATGACAAAGAAACGATCCGTACTCTTCGACATACAATCCGTGGTGGAGGAGTCACCCAAATTTCGCTTGGAACCAAAATCAACAATTCCAAGGAAATAACAATTTTCAAAGACCTCCTCCTCCACAACAACAACAAGAACCTTCGCAAACTCAAAACCAGCAACCTTTCCAACAACAACCTTATACAAATCAAACGAACAATTTGGTTCAACCAAATGATGATAAGGTTATCTCGCTAGAAAAAAGTCTAGATGCATTTCTCAAGCAATCTACAGAATCCGCAGCAAGATTTGAAAATTATGTTCAGTCTTTGATGCATAACAATGCTTCACACGATCAAAGTATCAAATCTGTTGAGGCACAAATTGCATAATTAACTGCTGCGTTGAGCGAGAGAGAAAAGGGAAAGCTTCCATCTCAACCATTGCCAAATCCCGGTCACACACAAAACGCATATCACAATCACAATGTTAATGCGGTGACCACGTTGAGATCCGGAAGAGTGTTGCAGAATAATGTGGGTATTAGTGATGACATCCCTGCCGGTGGTTCTTCTTCTTCTCCATCATCATCTTCCCCTTCTTCATTTTCTTCACCTTCTTCTTCACCTTTTTCTTTAGAGCCTATTCTCCACCCTTCACACGGCTCTACTTCTTCTAACTCGAACGGACTCATTTCTCACAACACGAACACATCTACACGGGGTGCCGTTCCTACTCCGCAGATATTTGACTCAACAAATTTTCAAAATGCTCCATTTCCAAACAGGTTGAGTCCCAATAAACCAACTGCACAAATGGAGAAGACTGTGGAATTATTTAAGCAGGTTAGCATAAATATACCTCTCTTGGATGCAATCCAACAAGTCCCTTCATACGCGAAAATCTTAAAGGGCTTATGCACCTCGAAAAGAAAGGCATCTCAAGTACCCAAGAAAGTGCTAGTGGCTAGTGCAGTGAGCAATGCTATTAACCACCCTCAAATCTTACCCCAAAAACGAAAGGACCCCGGCTGTCCTACGATTTCAATCACAATTGGGGATAAGAAAATTAATCGAGCACTTTTAGATCTTGGGTCTAGTGTTAACCTGCTTCCCTACTCCGTGTACGAACAATTAGGGGTTGGAGAGTTGAAGCCCACTCATTGTACTTTCCAAATGGCTGATCGATCAATCACCCATCCAAGGGGTGAGCTAGAGGATGTGTTGATCAAAGTTGGGGAGTTCATATTCCCCGTTGATTTTATTGTTATCGATACACAACCTGTTGCTAACCCACGGAACCAAATTCCGGTGATCCTCTGTCGACCATTTTTGGCCACTTCCAATGCTGTAATAAACTGTCGCAATGGCTCCATGACTCTATCCTTTGGGAAGATGTCTAGTGAGTTCAATATTTATAAGATGGGAAGTCTGCCCCCCGTGCCTAAAACTAGTACACGAGAAGTTTGCTCTGTTCATAAAATCACGCAGGAGGACTGCGAGCTTGAAAGATTCTTGTTTGATGAAAACAGTTTTGACGTCACTAGTGCGTTCCTCCTTGAGCCTACCACCGTTGACACAACCGATATTGATTATGAATGTTTTACTTTTTCGGATGATGACGACTCACAGCCCGAATATGAGTCTCTTGAATTTGTGGATGAGTTAGTCGAAGCTTCCGAATCGGTTGTTTGCAGTGATTTCGAACCTGTGTTGGAGTCCTTTGAGTTCGAGGTAGATTCCGCAATGATTCTTTCGCCTCCGAAACTCGAACTCATGTCCTTACCGCCTCACCTTAAATATGCTTACATAGGTGAGAATGAGACTTTTCCCATTATAATATCAGTCTCTCTAGCCTTCGAGCAAGAGAACGCTATTTTAAAGGTCTTACAAGATAGGAGGCAAGTTTTCGGTTGGACTATGGCGGACATCGAGGAGATCAGTTCCCTTATAATTAAATATCATATGCAATTGATGGATGATGCCAAGTCAATAGAGGACCCACAGAAACATTTTGGGGGTATTGTGGTGAGTCAACCTCCTCCTTTAGAAGTTGAACCACCCCCATTTTTTTTAATAAGCTACGAGAATGCTAATATTCCACTGATTGCTGATCATTCACATTCTCGTTTTGATGCATCACCACCTACTGTATATTCACCTCCACACCGTCCATACCACCACTTCTATCCTCCCCAATTCTTTTTGGATTGCTACAACTTATTCTTCCACCAACCGATACTCTTTACAGATAAATTTTTCAACTGGTTGGTGTTGACGTTTGGTCTATGCAAAGTTTGGCAGTAATGTCTAACATAGTTTAAATGAAGTTTGGGGGAGGGCCTTTTTGTATATATTTTTGTTTTTCTTAACAATAAAAAATTAAAAATAAATAAACAGGGAAGTGACGGTATTTTGACCCTCTTAGTTTAGTATGACAGTGAGGACACTGTCAAGTTCAAGTTTGGGGGTATGCTCGGTACGTCTTCTTCCTTCGCATTCATTTGTACATATTTTTGCATGTGCATACTTATTTGAAAAAAACCATAAAAATCTGAAAATTTTCAAAAATTATAAAAATTATGGTATTCAATTTTGGCTTATTTGACTAGAGTTTGACAGATAGGTTAACTAGCTAGGAACAACTAGATCTTAGACTTAGTGAATTAAAAACCCTAAAAATAACATTCCTTAAAGTTTAACGGTAGAAAGTTTATGCCTTGTAGTTTATTTAGAAATAGGAAAATTTTGGGTTCACTTCTTGGGCTAAAGTCGAAACGAAGGAAGAGTATTGATGTTCTCATTAGAGTATAAGTTTGAAAAATAGTTTCTAGCTTAAGTCTAGATTCTGAAAACGTATACCCTATAATTTGCACAATCACGCACCTTGAAACTTGGAATAGTAGAAGAGACCTTGAAATGCTCTTGTCTAAAGTCCTTAGTACAATGAAAATAAAAAAAAAGTGAATAAAGAATTAAAAAAAATGGACACTGGTTTTTGTGATTACTTAAGGCTGTAAAAATAGAAAAATATTTAGCGAGGGTGTTTCATCACCTAGTGCCGTAGACCAACTGGTTTGGGAGTCACTGCTAAAGCCTTAGGTGTTGCAAAACTAGGAAGTACGCTTTAAAAGTGCAAACACATTTTGTAATCGGTCGTTGTTAACGGTCGCATGAAGGATGTGTAAGCGAAATTCAATTAAAAATTCACCTACTGATAAGTACTTTGGACAACGGACAAGGGCATGATTGCTTGATTTGAATTTTCAAGTGTAGGGGTGATCTATACACACACGTAGGGGTATTTAAGTGGAGTTTAGATGAGAGAAAGGGATGAAGAATAGAACTTGTATCTTTAATAGAGTTGATAGAAATTCCTAAGTGAAGATGAAACCCTAGAAGGAAGACTTAAGAGATGCCGAAAGCTAAGTAGGTCTACATAACATATATAATCTTAAGTTAAATAATGAGGAAGTGTGAAGAATGTGGGTGGATAATTTGCGAGTCAAAAGATAATAGAATTCCTTGTTAGAAAACCTAATTGGAGAACAATAGTCAATGGGCCAAGTTGATAGGATTTTGTGGGTGTAATCCGCTGAAAACCCTCAGGAGACAAAACTCCTCCTACTAGGGACACCTAGAGGTTTAGCGGCTTGTTGCACGTGCTCAGTGCAATCGCGTTTCCCTGCGAAAGTGCGGCTAAGTTAGATTTTTATAAAGAATAAATATAATAATAAGTTTGCTCGAGGACGAGCAAAAGAGTGTCCACCATGCATTTTCTCGGTTCTGAGACGTATGACATATGAAACCCAATTCGAGGAGCTGGATGAGGCTGATTACGGGTATATGGTGGACTCAGTATGGTACCCTGTGGCGGGAACGGATTGCTGTGCAGTAGTCCGTGAGCCTGGCAGAGGGACTACTACCTACCGGTGATAGTATTTGGGCTCGGCGGATATCCGGAGGATACCGACCGGAGTCGAGAGATTATGTGGGCCGATCCGGACTGACGGAGCCTGAGATATGAGGATTTACGTGTCGATACTGGATACGGGTTTCATGATGTTTTCGAGTGTCGATGTTGGACACCCAGGTTCCGTGATTTTGATGTGTCGCGAGGGACACCCATTGATTTATATCCTCATACTTTCATGCACATGCTTTTATGATGCATACATACATTGGTTATATGGTTGGACGAGATCCACATGCATACATACATTGATTATATTGTTGGATGATATCCACATGCTGATTGACATTGATATTAGTGTTGGCATATATACAGACCCGGTCACCCTAGATATCATAGTATTACCTTTATGATATAGTTGACCTAGGAGTCGTTGTTTATTTGATTTCTACTTGTAGATGTTTTTCTATTCAAGAGTTGGCAACTCACCCCCGTTGTGCCACAGTTCTTGCTGGTTGACCGCACGGATCAGTAGCGGCATCGCTGGTATATAGCTACTTTCGGGTGTTTTGGTTTGGTAGGTGGGACATTTGTATGGTGCCCCCTCTTGTATTTAAATTTCATTTTGTATCTAGTCAACTCCATCAAATCGAACTTGTATTTGTATAAGTAATGATACTTAGTGAGACTTGTGTTGCGAGACTTAGAGCGAGGGATTTTCCGCTACTTATGGTTTTGATGTCTTGCTTATATCTTTTTCTTTTGTGGTGAACTTCGCCGTTGGGCATCGTATTCTTATATATACTATCTTGCGTGGTTTTGATCCGCCGTTTGGCGAAGAGCTAGCTCCCGCTTGGGGATTCCTTTATCATTATTATGTATATATGGTTTTGGATCAAAAAATACAAAGGAGGTGCTGCCCAAATTTTTAAAAGACGAAACATGTTTTCAACTAGTAAGATAAACTTGCAATTTTCATGCTCCACTATTTATGCATCTAAGAAAAACTTTTGATTTCATTATACACTTATTTCAAAACTTCACCTCTTTTATTTTCTGGGTTTCAGCTTACTTGAATTACGTTACGCCTTTAGACGTTGCGTGATTTAAGTGCTGGTCACGAGCTAATATTTCGGGTCGTGACAAAGTTGGTATCAGAGTGCTAGGTTTAACTTTGGTTCGAGTCTATGTCTGACTATGCAGAGTCTGGGGCGTATGTATATTTCGGAAGCTAGTGAGCTTTCTCACTGAGGAAGATGAAGCTCAAGTGAAGAATGAGAATCAACTCATGAGGTGAGAATAGCAACCATGGGTGAGTTAGTGTCATACACTAAATCATGTAGGGGTTAAACCATGGCTAATCAATAATGGTTAGGTTAATAAATATCTACAAGTAAAACAAAATTAATGGACTTGGTCAATGGTTCCACAAGCTTCTACAAGCTTCAACCATGTGACTGAATCCCACGAATTTTGATTAACTTTAAATAAATAAAACCATCACATTATTAAGCATAGTGTAAGTCTCATACACCCATGTCACATGTTGCATCAAGCATGACACAATAGTTGTACATTAATATATATCACATATATACTATACACACACAAGTGAGGAAAAGAAATGTTTAGTGAGCTAATATTAGTTAATGTAAATAATATATCACATATATAATTATACGTTAAATTATTAAATCAACACTTGATTTAATAATCTGGCTATATCATATACAACCGACTAATATCAAATGTAACAACTTATCGAATCAACACTTGATCCGATAACCCGGCTATATCATATATAACCAACTGATATCACATATCGCGAGAATAAAATGCGGTATCACATACGCGCATTAATCTCGGTCCCGCACATATCATATATGTGCTCCTACTTCATTTCGCATGAACCAGGAAACCTCTGTGTAGGACTCTAAAGACTCGTCAATATGCCGGTAGTAGGTGATGATCACATCAAACACCCATAAGCCGCAAGCGGTCTGCTAAACGTAATGGCCACCCGTGTATTGAGAGATCAGAAGACCAATAAGCAAGCCTGCTTGTACTCCTGCGAATCCAATCAGTAACACTACCGTACAGTCCGGTCTCTTCGTCAGATATGTCGCATATCATAGCCTGGGGGTTGTATAACGTCAGACGCCAATAGCTTGATAAGTCATGCCGATGTAAGGTCCATAACGGTTCGAGAAACTACCGATAACACTTACCAGTAAATCTCAGCAACCCTGGCCAGGAATTTCCTGTTATGGCCAATCGAGCATAGCGCAACATCAACTCCCAATAACGGGAGATACGAATCCCCTCCTATCGCTCATTGCCTCCATGTGACTCGGGACTGTACCCAAAAACCACCTTTTTGCACGATCTCTTGACCGTGTAATGGTGGAAATCAAAGTACATTGGGAATCACACAAGACTCTATAACGATCTCAGGTCGACAGACTAACCTGTACCAGTAGCTCTAGAGAACAGCTATCTGACGATATGTATAATACCATTTAGGAGTTCTCGGCGAGTCCGTTCAGTGTACCCAGTCTCCAATGAGCACCCTTATACCTTCTCTGATGTTAAATAACAATGGATGTGGGATCATCCATCGCCCATCATATGGGTTAAGAAGCGCATACGCTAGTTTACTCTGGAGTATCGACGCCCTGTCTTGATACTCCCACGACTAGGAACAATTATAGGGTGTACTTATGGACTACACTTGGCCCCACTAGTATGATCTCCATCATAGTCCCGGTAGTCAAGTACACATCCTAAAGGATTCATCAACATGTGAGAGCAAGACAACATCACTTATACAAGTCAACATGTTAAGACAAAGTGCAACCAGATAGCATACTATCATGTCTGTCACGACCCGAAATAGCACGTGACTGGCACTTGAATCATATGAAATCTATAGGACCACATCTAATTCAAGTAAGCCAAAAGCCCAGAAATCTAAAACCATTTTAAATAACAAATGAAGGAAAACTTACTTAAAAGCAAGTGGTTTTAATAGCATAAGCCCAATTATGCATTTTTAAAACATCAACTCTTTTCTAAAAATTTCGGCAAAGTTCCATTTGTAAATACTGGCCCCGAACGGGGTACAGCATGGTAAATATATTCATCAATGATAAAAGGCATCCCCAAGCTAGAGCTAGCACTTTGTCAATCGACGGACACAACCACGCGAGAAATATAATACAGAACGCCGAAGGGCGAGGTTCAAAACTCCAAAGGAAACTCAAACAACATGAAATCCATATTAATACAACACGCGACTCTAAGGTCGAAATAATACACAACACTGGTCTCTAGGTCTGAAATAATATACATGTCTGGTTGATGGAGTTTTACTAGATACAACTGAATATAAATAAATACAATGGTGGCCACGATACAAGTGAACCCACCTACCAAAGCAATAACCCGAAAGGAAGCAGTGTGCCGGCAAAGCCGTAACCAAACCTGTACGGCAAAACCTGCAAGAAACTGTTGGAGATAGTGCCCTCAGAGTCAATTATTGGATCAAAGGCACGTGATTGCAATGATTGAGGGAGGACCTGTCCCGGTAGGACAGTCTCACTCGAGATGATAGTATGCTATCTGGTTTATCTTTATCATCGTGTACTGCTTGGTGACCTGACAGGTCGCTATTACACGTTGATAGAGCCCCTAGGATTCTTGCTTGACCACCAGCAGTATGAGGGCGATCATATAAGTGGGAGCTGGGGTCTATAAGCACATCCTTAAAAGGTCCCTAGTCGTGCGAGTTTCGAGACAGGGCATCGATACTCCAGAGTAGACTAGTGTATACAGTCGAGACCCCGACGAGGGGCGGTGGCTGGTCTCACAAGCCATTGGTGTCAGTTAGATCACCTAAGATGTATACAGGTGCTCATTGGGTTATGAGTACACCGGACAGGACTCGCCGGGAACATGCTAGTTGGTCATATACCAGACGTCAGATGGCAGTTCCCTGGTGACATGTGTACAGGTTAGTTCATCGACCTGGGGTTCGTCATTTGTCTCGTGTGAGTTCCCAATGTACTTTGATTACTATCCTACCACGGCTCAAAGGAGTCGTGCAAACAGGTTTTAGTTGGGTACAGTCCCGAGCCATATGGAGGCAGTGAGCGTATCTACAGGGGTTCGTCTCTCCCGGTATTGGGGGTGAGGTCGCGCTGTGTCTAGGAGAGCCACTACACGAAGCCCTCGGCCGAGGCAAGGAGATTTACTGGTAGGTATTCCAGTAGTATCTCAGGGTGTTCTGGGCTACACTCCGACACGACTTGTACCGCTTTTGGGGGTCTGACTTTTACCAACCCCCTAGGCTCGCCATGCGATGCTCATAGACGAACGGACCGGACTGTATGGATATTGTCACTGTCAGGCTCAGTAGGGTGTCAGGCTGAGTTCGCTTACAGACGTCCCTTTTGGTCAATACCTGGTAGCCCGTTACGTATTGGCTTATACCTCTGACGTGCTAGTGGTTAAATCCACAACCAAGGTGTTGACGAGTCTTTAGAGTCCCCCACATTCAGTTACTCAAGCTTTCGGGCGAAAGCTGTAGAGGCCGTATGGAGATATGGCAAGGTCCGATCAGATACATGCGGTATTGCACGGATCAGGATCGGACAGTTTGTACTACAGGCCGTATGGATATATGGCAGGGTTCGGTCAGATACGTGCAGTATTGCACGGATCAGGATCGAACGGATAATACTAGCCGGCTTTGGTTTAAGCCGGATCCTAGTATAGTACAGTATAGATTTTGTCTCATTGCATTTGTATTCCGGTCAGAATACAAATGCGGGTGTGTATACACTGTATCAGGGTTTTCCTGTAATTTATTACGGGACCAGTTTTCTGGAGTTGCCAGTTTGCTTTTCGTTTCGGCCATATTTCTTTGTATCGTTCATTGGCCGAAGATTGGTGGAGGAGGGGTCATTTGCATTTGTGAAAATAAGCTTTTGTGGAGGGGGTATTTGCATATTATTGTATCATGATACTTGCACCATCATTTGACCTCTTTTGACCATGATGGCTTGACTTGTTTTTCCATGATGGTTGTGGTGGAGTGTTGGTCTTTGTTATGTTATCATGCTTGTTGATGATGAAAGGTGATGATGTTTGATGTGAGACTTGCCTTTTTCCCTTTTACACTCCACCTTGCATTATTCTTGTCCCATGGGCTTATTTCCTCACTCAACTCCATTCTCATCTCACCCACCACATACCATGGCCGGCCAAAAACCATGAAGGGGCTGTCCAAATTTTTGAGTGTGGGTATTTCGTTCATTTCATGCTACCAAATATCCCCAAGTTCCTCCACATAATTCTTGTATCATCCCTCCACCAAAATGGCACCTCCATGAACCCCAAATGAGACACAAGCCTCTAAACTATATTCTACAGCAAACCTTGGGCACGTCGACTAGCCAGCTTCGTGCCCGAGTTGCCTCGGCATTGAGGTGGGAGCCCGTAAAAGATGTAGGCGATGTGGTGCACTTCCGGCGACGAGGTGGAGACAACACATTCCGCGGGAGATCGGGACGACGACGAGAAGACCGGAGGACTCGGATCAGTCGGTATATCTCTATTCCCTATCTTGTAGTTAGCTAGGACTAGTTAATGGTTCGATCCGGGTGTTTAGTGCGTGGTGGTACCGGTTTGCTTGTTTGCAAAAATTAAAGTTTATCACCGCTTCCGCATTTGGCCGTAGGATTGACGGCCGGGGGGCCGCCGTGCACTTACAGTGGTATCAGAGCCTCGACATTAACTTAGTCTAGCTTTGTGTAATGTGTTTACATTTCCGATCGACCAAAATTCCAAAACCCGCATTTTGTTTGCATCAGTTTTCTGTTGAAATGTTTTGGAGTCGAAAATTTTTTCAGGTTGCAGAAAAGTGATGTACTGGAAATTATAAGAACACTGTAGAAATTCGATACAGTTACTCCACAGTGGGAGCGCGGAACCGCGGCCAAACACCCCTTTGGGCCGCGGTTCCGCCGCACTGTGTTAAGATCACTGCATCAAATTTCTGCAGTTGCTCTCTGGGTTGATTTTAGGGTTTTTGGAATATTAATTTTGGGCCGAGAATTTCTTGATGTGCTACAGTAGTACTTGGGGGCCCACTTGTTAAAATTTGATCGATCGGATATTTTAAACACATTATTTCACAGTATTTACATTATATCTGCGACCGTGAATGTCATTCGATCGGTAAATCCTTTCTAACTGCTATAGCCCGGTTAAACGGATTTGCGAACGTGACTTTCACGCTGATATTTTGTGATTTTGCTGTGATGTTGCGGATCGGTCGTGGGGGATAGCCTGGATGCAATGCTAGTACTGTTTTTGTTGTATTATGTACATTTGATATTGCGGGGCGAGCGTCCGACATGTGGACTGCCGTCACTGCCTGTTTGTATTATTTTTTTTGGGGCATGACCAGGTTGCGGTCGATGTACCCGTTGTATGTATATTTTACTTTCTGTACTAGGATTACCCCGCGGAGGGGTGCATGGATAGCCGGGTTCTAGAAGGCAACAAGCCCGCATCTCATGGCATTGAGACGGAGGGGGCTTCACTCTAGAATTGGCGGGCTATTCGCCGCACTCGTAGGGGGTACAGGTTGACCCAGGAGGGGTGCCCAAGTTACCGGATTCCGTGAAGTGCTGGGTGGTCCATTCACGGAGCTGAAGGGGGCTGCCTCGCTTCAGGTTTTGGCAGGTGACTTGCCGCGCCCGTAGGGGTCTAGGATTTCATTGCACAGGCTATCCACACGACCAGGGGAACGTCGGGTTTCAGCGGCTCTGTGAAACCCGGGGATCCCAGATATCTGTTTTATTCTGTGATGCTGTACATTTCTGTGATGTTTCATTTTTTATCACGCCTTGAGCGAATATAATATATTGGTATATATATTAGTAGATGTTGTATATGTTTTGCATCCGCGCTAGTCCAGTCCCCGCTCTGTCGTTAGTTAGCTAACCTAACGGGTAATGACGGGACCCAGTGGCGAATGCGGATGGCATATACGTACATCAGTATATTTTCGTTCTTTGTGGTGTGATCAATTGATGGGACTGCATTGATTCAGATCAATGCAAGTTAAAAACAAACCTAATCTGATGTTGTTGGAACACTTTTCAAAAAGCTGTTATTGCAAGGACGTTCTCTTTTATTTAGCATCGTGGTATTCAGTTGGAATATCCTCCTCCTCAGTCGACGAGGCAAGGGCCGAGATCCCTTCACCGGGAGTGACCCCTTGGACAAAAGTTTGCGTCAGGGCAATAACTTCACTATAGCCGATTACTTTTGCTTTGCATCATGGTATTCAGTTGGAATATCCTGCTCCTCAGTCGACGAGGCAAGGGCCGAGATCCCTTCACCGGGAGTGACCCCTTGGACAAAAGTTTGCGTCAGGGCAATAACTTCACTATAGCCGATTACTTTTGCTTTGCATCGTGGTATTCAGTTGGAATATCCTGCACCTCATTCTACAGGGAAAGAGCCGAGATCCCTTCACCGGGAGTGACCTCTTTAGCAACGGTTTTCGTCACTATATTTTTAAAAAGCTATCCGTTCCTTCAACGATATCAAGTTCATCACGTTAATGGTTTTCGCCAGAAACCATTCGTAGCCCTCCGTCGTTTCATATGGATGGTCAATAGTATTCAAGCTGTGTATGTTGGCCAAAGTCAAGGCACAGTGATTGGTAGCTATTGGGGTATTCATATGCAGCATAGATAGATGCGTTGGTTTGGGACAGTCGTACTGCCATTTTAGCCAAAGTCAAGGGTAGGTACGGGTGGATTCAAATTAACCTGGAGAATTTGACGGGTAGAACTTGACATGTGACTTATGATATGTTGGCCAAAGTCAAGGTCATAAGAGCATGGGGCAAAAATCACATCGGGAGTTTCAAAAGAACTGAAACTTGCCAGATATGCGCATACCTTCTGGAGTGTGATATCGTGAGCGGATTCCGTCGCGTTGTCGTGCGATGATAGTTGGATCCCGATTCCCACTGATGAGTTAGTTTACTCCTCGGGTGACCCCGACTAATTCTTCTTTCAGGTTTGGAGGAGAATTTGACGGTACAGTGGGAGGTTTCCAGATTAGATAAATTGGTAACCATTCTGATCTAGGTTAGAGTGCACGCAGAGTGTTTCTTTTCTCTCTCTCTTAGGCAGCGACCATTGACCCGACCCTAAGACTATGACTCAGAGACTAAAATTAACCAAACCTTCTTAAACACTGGCTTTTGGATTGTCAGAGTTGCACACCTCATTGCCACTCCTACTTTTACCCTTTTCTCCAGGACACCCTGTGTTACTACTGTCACGACCCGAAAGTACGGAACATGACCGGCACTTAAACTACGAACGTCTCGAGACGTACGTAATCTAAGCAAATCGAAAACCCAGAAATCCAAACCAAGAAAAGTAGTAGAGTGCAGGAAAAACCAACTTAAAGCAAGTAATTTCAATAGCATAAGCCGAATTATGCGGTTTTTAAAACATCAAAAATTTACTGAAAATTTCGGTAGAGTCTCCTTTGTAAATACTGGCCCCGAAACGGGATACAACATGAATAGTATACAAAATCAAGAAAAAGGCATCCCCAAGCGGGAGCTAGCTCTTCGTTAATCGACGGTCACAACCACACAAGCAATATAATATACAACGCCAACGGCGAGGATCAAAACTCAAAAGGAAACTCAAAACCACCAGAATAAAACGAGCGACTCTACGTTCGAAAGAATAAACAACACTGGTCTCTATCTCAATAAATACATGTTTGGTTGATGGAATTTACTAGGTACAACGGAATAATATTATACAAGGTAATATGAAGGGTATGATACAAGAGAAACCCACCTACTAGCAAGTCACCCGAATGAAACTGAGCCCGCAAAGCCGTAATGAAACCTGTACGGCAAACCAGCAAGAAACTGGGCACAACGGGGGTGAGTTGCCAACTCGTGAATAGAAAAACATCTACGCACAGAAATCGCATAAATAACGCAACCTAGGTCAATGATCAATATATCCCCAAATATGAATAACACGTAGCCTATAACAATGCTAGGGTAGATATCTAACCCGAGTGTAATCTCATGTGCCCGTGTCAGTGCCTCAGGTAGCAATATATCATATGGATGATGTATGAATGCATGAAACAGAATGCTTGTACTGAACAAAACTGGTTTCATAAATCAGTGAGATTTCTGTATTTTAAAAGAAATGAGGTACCATATATGAAATCAGCATAAAACAGTGCCCAGCATCGACACAAAACAAGTATCCAAATACCTCGATATCTCTGTGTCACAATCTATGTACCTCAAGTCTCAATCACAATATCTAGGGCGCCGTCAGTCCAGACCGGCCCCTACCATCCATCTCAAGACCACGACGGTATCCTCCGGATATCCGACGTGTCGGGTAATATCACCGGTAGGTAGTGCTCCCCTGCCAGGCGCACATCGTCATCATCACGCGCTTCTTGCCCCGGGGTACCTTACCCGGTCCACCATGTACCCGAAACGGTTCATCCGTCTCCTCGAATCGGGTCTCGAAATCCATCAGCAAACTCATGGTGGACGACTCATACATCATGGGAAAAACCGCACTTTTATTTAAAAAAGAGAGAAATCAGTTTATATATGTTTTGCGGTTTTCCTCCAAATCCAGAAAATATCATAGAAATCCGAATCATCAATAGCATGTAGAACCATGAATATAAGCATGAGAATGAATAACAGTATGCATGAAGCGACAAGTAATAACTACAATATCTAAGCTGGCATATAAGGTACGTACACTAATATTACGTCAAACTACTGGCTATCAAGCTAAGTTAAGCGACAATATTTTCTAAGGTGTACGTGACATGGCAATTACCGATGAAGATGTGTGTGAGCTGGCAAGTAAGTGTATGTGGTACATACACATCATCGGTAATGGTGCTGGTGTCCTAACAGCATAATGTCAACAATGCGATATGAAATAACAATGTAAATGTGCGATGCGGAGCGAGCAACCAAAATGAACGGGAGCTAAAAACTAGACGCAACTATAACTAATCTGCATTAATCTAATATAAGTCCTACAAATGGTGCCATTTGAAATAACACGAACCGCGGGGTTTTGAAAATAGGGCTACGGTGGTTTTTAAGAAAGGATACGTCTTTTGAAATATCCGTAGATCCCTTGACCTGTCTTTTAAAATACCCACGATCCGCTAGTTTTGAAATAGGTAGGAGTCTAATCTAATCTAACAACTACACTAAACTATACGGCTGAACTAACAAGCTGATCTACAGGTAAGGAAACCGCCTGTCATCTGAGTCGATACATATACATACCTGTATATATAGAGTCGGTGATCCCGCCTCAATAATATCATATCCATAACCAGACATCCCAAGTCAAGAGTGCGGATCAATCATCAAAATATAGCTCGTACGTAAATCCGTCGTACGGCATCCCCAAATCTGGGTACGGTCAATATCACATTCATTATACTATTCATCTGATATCCTCTTATCAAGTATCATGATCGGGGTACTGATCTACGTCTAGTACAATATTGATACCATCTATGTATGCATGCATGTATGTGAAACACTACGTCAAGGACCCGCTACAACATCATGTCGTATCTCAAATACGAACCCTGCTATATCACCGATCTCACGGCCTCAAATCAAATCTCATCGACTCATCATAAATCCCAAGTATTATCATCCTCAATCCGTATGTGAACACATAGTCCCATACCCATGTGAACACATAACTATATAATCCCGTATAAGCACAAATGAAAGAAGAAAGTATGCAAGTATGGGTGTGTGTGTGCATGTGTGGTGCGACCACTACTCTAGGGTTTCGCGACACTAAATCATCCAAGAACACCAAATATCTATATCATCGATAATATCAAACAAATTATAGTCAAAATATATATATATGTGTGTATACGTATTCGTATACATCACCACGAACTGCGGGGGTGCTATACGCCATCCACCTGACTTCTCCCTGTAGATATAAATCTACTCACCTGGTCCTCGCTCGCCGGTGCCGACGTCGCCACGCCCTTACTTGTCGTCTCGAAGTCCACATGGGTACCTACATATCATAACGCACCGTATCGCATTATAATCCGACTCTTGAACAAAACGACACATGAAACCCATATAGGTCAAAACCTATGGTTGCTTTCACAAATCAACCCAAAAACCCTCGACGTCGGCGTACCAACGTCAAACCATCGAGGAAACCCAAACACACCAATCGTGATTTCAAAACTCACTAATTATATAAGAAATAGGGTTTAGTTCATCAAAACCATAAAATTAAACAATTCGTTTTATTTTCCAAAAACCTAGTTAGCACAAATTCCCATTTCGGTTCAAAACTTGATGTTTTACCCAAACTAAATATTTTGACGATTCTAATAGCCAAAATGCTCACTTAATATGATAATTAGGTCATACAAATCACCTCCATATTTTTAATCTCACGAATTAGCATTAACTCAAAATTCAAGTTTGCAACAAATATCGATTTTAACACTTTTCAAAGTAAAATTCACAATTTATCAATTAAGCACGGTTTTGCATGATCAAAGTCGCTAAACAACAAATTAAAATGCTAATAAAGTCATCAAAACCTTAATTACATTTTAAATCACAATTTATATGTATTTCACCAAAACCTAGTTTGCAAATTACATAATTAATACAAATTTAAATTTAACAAAGATATAAACTACTAACTAGATTAGTTTTAGCATAACAACATGTTAAACTACACAATTTTCCCATGATCAATTATAAGAACCCCAACTTAAATTCACAACTCTAATCTAGAATTTTCCAAACCCTCACTTAATAATTTCAACTTGAAATTAGAAACCAAATTAACATTTAACTACTTTAGCTTATGAAAAAAAACTAACAAATTAACCATTAGATAAGATTATACCTCACAATTTGTAGATCTATCTTGCAAGAATCTTAGCCTCCAAACTTGCTTCCATGCTCCAAGATCCACACTAGATTGGTTAAAGAATAATGGGTAATTGTTGGATTTGGGATTTAAGAGGTTTTAATTTGATTTTTTCTTGAATTTTTTTGAGCACTTTGTGTTGGAAATGAAGTGGAAAGATTTTGGGGCTGATCAAGGAGGGTCTCGGCCAGATATTGACGGGGGGAGGAGAGAGAGGGAGGTAGAGAAAGTGGGGTGAAGTCAAAGTCAAAGTAAGGTCAAAGTCCACCTAATTCACCCATTTTCTTTTCTTTTCTTTCATATCTTTTCCTTTGAAAATCAAGTGGGGAAAACTATGGTGGCTGCTGAATTCAGCCATGGGGGGGAGTAAGTGGGGGTGTGTGGGTATGGGTACGGGTGTGGGGTGATGAAAAATGATAAATACAATACCCCAAACATCCATTTACGCTAAAAAAAGCCTTTTTTCCTCAATAATTTCTAAACCGTTTTGGCAAATGATTTCGTTCCAAAAACCGCATGATAAAATTTTATTTAATGTTTTATGATGCACAAAATTTGTTTCGACTCATTCCAATTTGTAATTTTCCATAATTAAATGTATTAGTGACGGCTTAAAATAATAGTAAAATAATATTTTTTTCAGAAAATTTGAAATTTTACCAGCGGCTCAATAAACACCAAATAATAGCAATTACATAGCTAGAATATGTATATTTAATTTTTATAATAAGATATTTGTATTTTGACTTTTTACAGAAAACCCCCTTATTTTACCGATTTTTTTGAAATTTCACCGAAACGATTTTCAAAACGTTACAATCTTCCCCCCTTAAAGAAATTCGGTCCCCGAATTTAAATTCAAACTCCCCCAAATACTAAAACATCTAAGAAAACCATCAAGTCGTCGGGGCTCCGAAATTGTAAATACATAAAACAAATCGTAGCGCAGCGCATGCGCTTGAAAAATGAGCATATAACTCAAATCAAAACTCCGTCAAGCATCCCGTAATCTTCGGAGTCATGGAGAAGACATCAATGCCAAATCCAAAACAAAACCAATATGACATAACTCGAAACTATACATGTAAATATCGAATCTATATATGTAAGTATCTGAAGGAAATGCACGCCAAATCTCTTTAAGTCGCTGTGCACGCGTATAACACTGCACAGTGGCAGACGTCTAACATAAGGAAATAACTATATACATATATACCTTTGTTTGAAATGTACGTTCCGCCGTTTTGGAAACAATTTAGAAGGGTCTCCTTGTTTTAAACATTTCGTGTCATATCAGACACGTAGGTAAATACTGAGGCTATAGCTCGCTTTTTTTGGAAATCCCTTCAATAACTATCAATGCATGCAAAATATATTCAGGTACTGTCCTCTGACTAGTCCTGCTCAGTACGAAAACACATAGCAATATCATAAAAACGTACTACTCTATACGAAATAAATCCCAAAATATGCACATGAATGCTACGTGCGTCTGGTGCGCACGGAAATCAAAATCCATGAATGTGCCATACATGCGCACAGAAACAACATCTAAGTGCATCGGGTGTGCACGAAACATCTGTCGTAGGCAACGTGTGTGCCTGACAGCAAAATCAGGTGCATCTGACATGCACGAAAAATCTCGAATTAGTGCATCTGGTGTGCACCACATCGCATCTCGTAACAGGCGCCCAACAGGCGCTAAAAATCCAATCCGGTGCATAAAATGCACAAAACAAATGTCGAGCATCACCCTCGAAATCGAAATCCAGTGTATCCAAGTGCACAAAATACATGTCACTGCACTGCCAACATATATAAACTATACAGAGTGCAGGAACCAAATCGCGTGCGTGCATACGCACAAAATCAACTCAACTGTTTAAAACCGTACAATCACAAACATGTGAAACTAAAGCACGAAAACGATATCAAGTGCAACACTGTGCAAAGATCGTAAATCCTCAATCATCAAAATCAAGTCATACAAATAAATCACCCAAAACATCGAAATCAATAATGGCGGAATAGTACCGCTCAAGTGCATCCTCTAAGAATCTCGGCCAACTGTCACGGTCCCTAGTGGGACGTCTCGTCGATGATCATGAACTCTGTCCTGCTGATGTGCGTAACCATGACCACTCCTGGGTCAAGGTCTTCACTGTGAATTACCAATCTTTCGGTCCATCGGCTCATCGGCCCTGTCGGGTGTGCTAACGGGGACGATTCCGTTCTGGCACTCCTCTGGTCATCTCTTGGTCAATCATCGCGACCACTCGTAAGAAAGCATATCACTGGCGTCGGCCTCTGGCTCTCTGAATGTACGTGACACATCTGATCCTGGGTGCAAGTATCATTGCAGCAGTGTCCTGGAAGGAAGCCTGCTCACGGTCTCTTCCATGTCTCGTCTCTGCCAACTGTCCGGAAGTCATTGTCCTTTCCTATAGCTGCATCTTGCTCTGGAACGACTGCATACTCATCGCGACTCCTTCTGGAAGGTAAGTCCAAGTACCATGCCTCGGCATGCGCATCGCCTCTCTGATGTCGGCGGAGTGGAACGTCATCTCATCTAGATCTGGTGCGAACCTCTTACTCCACTTTTCTCTAATGTCGTCTGCTTTGGACTCGTCTCGTCGTGGCTGCATGGACTGAGCTCCAACGGCTATCCTCGTATCTGGAGTCTCCCAAGAATGCATCTCACCACCTAGCATCCGAATTAAGTCGAGCCATCCGATCGAGTCGTCAAAACCTCATAATCCCCAAGATCTCAACCTCTTGGGCACAGTTTAATAGTATCGAGTACATACCACAGCATCGGTGGTCCAGCCGTAGAAGGGCAAACCCAAGTCTCACTAATGGCGCCGTAGAACTGCCGCAAACCCGAAGGTTCAAAGGCCTTCCCACGGTCATTAAGTCGAGTTAGGGTTTCATTCTTCTAGAGGGACCATAGAATTGCCTGCATGTCTTTCCGAATACTTTAAACTTGGAAGAATAGGTTTCTGACATTCGATCGTCTCTGTCGACTCCCAACGTCTCCGCGTGAAGTCGTCTCTAGCTGGAATCAATCTACCTGATGACCTCGCATCGGGGTAGGCGAACGATTCACATGTCCTAGTCATTCATCCACGATGACTAGCGACCTTCTATCATCTCTTAGTACAACTCGTTCTGCACTAACTCCAGCATCTGGGGCAATACCTCGTCGTTCGCGGCAATATCTGGCTCGCTCGTCTGCACGCTGAACAGTGCCTCGATCATCAGGAGTAAGCAACACACCAACGGTCATCAAAATCTGGCTGGCCTCCATCATCGGTTCAATTCTCTAGTGTCGACCAGCACCTCCAAGTAACCTCATAAGGGCGATCCGCCAAACGCTCGTGGCGCGGAAACACAGTAAGAAGACACATCTCTGCAATCGTGTCGCCGGAATTTCGCCCTGGTCAGTCCTCGTTCGTGACGAGCTTGTGCTGACCGCAACTCTAGCCGTATCTCTCCCTGCCGTAACCGTAGAAGCAAAACCAAACTGGTACCGATGAGGCTAGATCGGAAAGAATATAATACTGAACAAAGAAATGTACATCCAAAGGCTTCTTAAGTGGAGTAGCGTATCGTAAATATGCCGCGGAACATACCCACGGTACGTCACTCTACTTTAGTCACCTATTCCATCAACCAAGGGTCATCCTACTCTCCGAAGGTTAAAACCTGACGCTCTGATACCAACTTTGTCACGACCCGAAAGTACGGAACATGACCGGCACTTAAACTACGAACGTCTCGAGACGTACGTAATCTAAGCAAACCGAAAACCCAGAAATCCAAACCAAGAAAAGTAGTAGAGTGCCGGAAAAACCAACTTAAAGCAAGTAATTTCAATAGCATAAGCCGAATTATGCGGTTTTTAAAACATCAAAAATTTACTGAAAATTTCGGTAGAGTCTCCTTTGTAAATACTGGCCCCCAAACGGGATACAACATGAATAGTATACGAAATCAAGAAAAAGGCATCCCCAAGCGGGAGCTAGCTCTTCGTCAATCGACGGTCACAACCACACAAGCAATATAATATACAACGCCAACGGCGAGGATCAAAACTCAAAAGGAAACTCAAAACCACCAGAATAAAACGAGCGACTCTACGGTCGAAAGAATAAACAACACTGGTCTCTATCTTAATAAATACATGTTTGGTTGATGGAATTTACTCGGTACAACGGAATAATATTATACAAGGTAATATGAAGGGTATGATACAAGAGAAACCCACCTACTAGCAAGTCACCCGAATGAAACTGAGCCCGCAAAGCCGTAATGAAACCTGTACGGCAAACCTGCAAGAAACTGGGCACAACGGGGGTGAGTTGCCAACTCGTGAATAGAAAAACATCTACGCACAGAAATCGCATAAATAACGCAACCTAGGTCAATGATCAATATATCACCAAATATGAATAACACGTAGCCTATAACAATGCTAGGGTAGATATCTAACCCGAGTGTAATCTCATGTGACCGTGTCAGTGCCTCAGATAGCAATATATCATATGGATGATGTATGAATGCATGAAGCAGAATGCTTGTACTGAATAAAACTGGTTTCATAAATCAGTGAGATTTCTGTATTTTAAAAGAAATGAGGTACCATATATGAAATCAGCATAAAACAGTGCCCAGCATCGACACAAAACAAGTGTCCAAATACCTCGATATCTCTGTGTCACAATCTATGTACCTCAAGTCTCAATCACAATATCTAGGGCGCCGTCAGTCCAGACCGGCCCCTACCATCCATCTCAAGACCACGACGGTATCCTCCGGATATCCGACGTGTCGGGTAATATCACCGGTAGGTAGTGCTCCCCTGCCAGGCTCACATCGTCATCATCACGCGCTTCTTGCCCCGGGGTACCTTACCGGGTCCACCATGTACCCGAAACGGTTCATCCGTCTCCTCGAATCGGGTCTCGAAATCCATCAGCAAACTCATGGTGGACGATTCATACATCATGGGAAAAACCGCACTTTTATTTAAAAAAGAGAGAAATCAGTTTATATATGTTTTGCGGTTTTCCTGCAAATCCAGAAAATATCATGGAAATCCGAATCATCAATAGCATGTAGAACCATGAATATAAGCATGAGAATGAATAACAGTATGCATGAAGCGACAAGTAATAACTACAATATCTAAGTTGGCATATAAGGTATGTACACAAATATTACGTCAAACTACTGGCTATCAAGCTAAGTTAAGCGACAATATTTTCTAAGGTGTACGTGACATGGCAATTACCGATGAAGATGTGTGTGAGCCGGCAAGTAAGTGTATGTGGTACATACGCATCATCGGTAATGGTGCTGGTGTCCTAACAGCATAATGTCAACAATGTAATATGAAATAACAATGTAAATGTGCGATGCGGAGCGAGCAACCAAAATGAACGGGAGCTAAAAACTAGACGCAACTATAACTAATCTGCATTAATCTAATATAAGTCCTACAAATGGTGCCATTTGAAATAACACGAACCGCGGGGTTTTGAAAATAGGGCTACGGTGGTTTTTAAGAAAGGATACGTCTTTTGAAATATCCGTAGATCCCTTGACCTGTCTTTTAAAATACCCACGATCCGCTAGTTTTGAAATAGGTAGGAGTCTAATCTAATCTAACAACTACACTAAACTATACGGCTGAACTAACAAGCTGATCTACAGGTAAGGAAACTGCCTGTCATCTGAGTCGATACATATACATACCTGTATATATACAGTCGGTGATCCCGCCTCAATAATATCATATCCATAACCAGACATCCCAAGTCAAGAGTGCGGATCAATCATCAAAATATAGCTCGTACGTAAATCCGTCGTACGGCATCCCCAAATCTGGGTACGGTCAATATCACATTCATTATACTATTCATCTGATATCCTCTTTATCAAGTATCATGATCGGGGTACTGATCTACGTCTAGTACAATATTGATACCATCTATGTATGCATGCATGTATGTGAAACACTACGTCAAGGACCCGCTACAACATCATGTCGTATCTCAAATACGAACCCTGCTATATCACCGATCTCACGGCCTCAAATCAAATCTCATCGACTCATCATAAATCCCAAGTACTATCATCCTCAATCCGTATGTGAACTTATAGTCCCATACCCATGTGAACACATAACTATATAATCCCGTATAAGCACAAATGAAAGAAGAAAGTATGCAAGTATGGGTGTGTGTGTGCATGTGTGGTGCGACCACTACTCTAGGGTTTCGCGACACTAAATCATCCAAGAACACCAAATATCTATATCATCGATAATATCAAACAAATTATAGTCAATATATATATATATATGTGTGTATACGTATTCGTATACATCACCACGAACTGCGGGGGTGCTATACGCCATCCACCCGACTTCTCCCCGTAGATATAAATCTACTCACCTGGTCCTCGCTCGCCGGTGCCGACGTCGCCACGCCCTTACTTGTCGTCTCGAAGTCCACATGGGTACCTACATATCATAACGCACCGTATCGCATTATAATTCGACTCATGAACAAAACGACACATGAAACCCATATAGGTCAAAACCTATGGTTGCTTTCACAAATCAACCCAAAAACCCTCGACGTCGGCGTACCAACGTCAAACCATCGAGGAAACCCAAACACACCAATCGTGATTTCAAAACTCACTAATTATATAAGAAATAGGGTTTAGTTCATTAAAACCATAAAATTAAACAATTCGTTTTATTTTCCAAAAACCTAGTTAGCACAAATTCCCATTTCGGTTCAAAACTTGATGTTTTACCCAAACTAAATATTTTGACGATTCTAATGGCCAAAATGCTCACTTAATATCATAATTAGGTCATACAAATCACCTCCATATTTTTAATCTCACGAATTAGCATTAACTCAAAATTCAAGTTTGCAACAAATATCGATTTTAACACTTTTCAAAGTAAAATTCACAATTTATCAATTAAGCACGGTTTTGCATGATCAAAGTCGCTAAACAAAAAATTAAAATGCTAATAAAGTCATCAAAACCTTAATTACATTTTAAATCACAATTTATATGTATTTCACCAAAACCTAGTTTGCAAATTACATAATTAATACAAATTTAAATTTAACAAAGATATAAACTACCAACTAGATTAGTTTTAGCATAACAACATGTTAAACTACACAATTTTCCCATGATCAATTATAAGAACCCCAACTTAAATTCACAACCCTAATCTAGAATTTTCCAAACCCTCACTTAATAATTTCAACTTGAAATTAGAAACCAAATTAACATTTAACTACTTTAGCTTATGAAAAAAAAACTAACAAATTAACCATTAGATAAGATTATACCTCACAATTTGTAGATCTATCTTGCAAGAATCTTAGCCTCCAAACTTGCTTCCATGCTCCAAGATCCACACTAGATTGGTTAAAGAATAATGGGTAATTGTTGGATTTGTGATTTAAGAGGTTTTAATTTGATTTTTTCTTGAATTTTTTTGAGCACTTTGTGTTGGAAATGAAGTGGAAAGATTTTGGGGCTGATCAAGGAGGGTCTCGACCAGATATTGAGGGGGGGGAGGAGAGAGAGGGAGGTAGAGAAAGTGGGGTGAAGTAAAAGTCAAAGTAAGGTCAAAGTCCACCTAATTCACCCATTTTCTTTTCTTTTCTTTCATATCTTTTCCTTTGAAAATCAAGTGGGGAAAACTATGGTGGCTGCTGAATTCAGCCATGGGGGGGAGTAAGTGGGGGTGTATGGGTATGGGTACGGGTGTGGGGTGATGAAAAATGATAAATAAAATACCCCAAACATCCATTTACGCTAAAAAAAGCCTTTTTTCCTCAATAATTTCTAAACCGTTTTGGCAAATGATTTCGTTCCAAAAACCACATGATAAAATTTTATTTAATGTTTTATGATGCACAAAATTTGTTTCGACTCATTCCAATTTGTAATTTTCCCTAATTAAATGTATTAGTGACGGCTTAAAATAATAGTAAAATAATATTTTTTTCAGAAAATTTGAAATTTCACCACCGGCTCAATAAACACCAAATAATAGCAATTACATAGCTAGAATATGTATATTTAATTTTTATACTAAGATATTTGTATTTTGACTTTTTACAGAAAACCTCCTTATTTTACCGATTTTTTTGAAATTTCACCGAAACGATTTTCAAAACGTTACAACTACGAACGTCCACTTCCATTGGACAAAACCATCGTATGGTTATATACGAAATCGAAGGAATTTATTCGAGGATGGTTTCAGGTTATGGAGAAAACGGATAGGACTATTCAGTTGTCTTTTCCTTTTACCTTCTCTCAGGTTGCGAGTACTCCTTGGTTTAGGAGATATTACACCTATTACGCAAATTGGATAGTCTTCTTCCAAACCATAGGCAGGTGCCGACCGGTAGGGAATGAAGAAAACCAATTAGCCTAACAGTGGTGTACAGAAGGTATTAAGTAAAGACATATCAAGGGATTAGTAAGAGGGCAACGTAAATTGTGACTGATATTCACGACCAAACCAAGTATTTCTTCGCCAATCGTAAATTACCTTTGTATTTCTCCAGGACACTCCGTATCACTGCGAAGATCCCAAGTTTATTGGATAATCCATCGTATGGTTATATACGAACTCGAAAGGAACTTGTTCCAGTTCGGGGATGGATTCTGGTTCAGGAGAAATAGGAATAAGGTTTATTCAGGTGTCTTTTATCTTCACCTTCTCTCGCATTGCGAGTGCTCCTAGGATTAGGACAGTACACCCATTATGCTTATTGGATAGTCTTCTTCCAAACCATAGGCTGGTGCCGAACGGTAGGGAAGGAAGAAAACCATTTGGCCTAAGGGGTGTGCAGAAGGTAATGACTAAAGACATATAAAGGGATTTGGAGAGGTGGCAAAGAATTATACGGTTACAGTCGTGAATCTGGAAGAGGCATTACTAGGAATACCGGGATACCCCGTCGAAACATTTCAATGTTTCAGTTTCACTATGTACTGTTAAAGGAAAACCGATTTCCCAATTTGACACTTACTCCAGGGTATGTATTTACCAGGTATGATTCTCACATCTGTATGGTTTTACAGATGATGAGTGGGAGTAAGTTATTGGGAATTAGGTGATCATCCTCATTATATCGGGATTCGTTGTAATCGGTGATATTTGAGGAAGTCACCAGGGTTGTTTGCCGGACGGCAAATATTTGGTTTTGAATATCCGCTGTTGTGCACCAATTTCAAATTGATATATCTGTACGTCTATTTTCATAGAGTGAGATATACCTTTTGAAATTATGTCTATGACATTTACCTATATCAGTGGATGGTTAGGTAAGGAGCATTAAACAGCGGTGTAATTCTTCTTAACCATAAGTACAGTTTTCAACCTACGACACACAGTGAATGAGTTATCAGACTCAAAGGACTTATACAGGGTATTGTATGTTGTTCAGGGTCCATCAGGACAGAGGGGTTGGTCCCCGTACTATATTCGGTTTACTTATAACTTCTCTAGTTTTTAGACAGGTGTTTCGTGGAAACACAGGGTCCGAATTTTGGGAAGTTTTAGGTATTTGAGTACAGTAGAGAACCAGGTGTAGCAAGTATCAGGATTCTTCAAAGTGATCGAAGATGTAGATACTTGTATATGGTATTCAGTTGATAGTAATGGTTAAGAGAACTTGCTTCTCTTTCAGGTTACTCATAATTGGAAGTGTTCCTAAGTTGAATAACGCTGATCGGCCTCTTTCCATTTAGTTGACATGCACTGGAGACAGCTGCATGATTTGAATCTGGTTCAATTAAATCAGTGCCTCTGGTCCTATATTGTATATAGAATAGTTCGTATCTTAACGATGTTAAGGTACGGGGAGTTGTCCGGCTTATGATTAAAACCAGACACTGGACAACTCAAGGCATGTTTCTGTAATGGCTGTTTGTGGGTTGACCCAGGCTATGACGAGGGTTGACTTTCTACCATCTGGAAGATCAATAGTGATATTGTTCTTAACTCGCCACAGTTTTAATAAAAATGGATTTTTCAGAAAACAGTAGCGGGAGTATGGTAGAACTGGAAGTGATTCCAGAACCGCAAACGATTACTGAAGATTTTGATAGGAACCTAAAGATTCAATCTAGTTTCACATTCCATTGGCCACTCCGCAGATACGGTGGGTAACCTCAGGCACCCGAGAGGTACTTCGGTATGCTCAAGGACGGTGGCAGGGGCGTTCTTGTTTACCCACACTTTCCACTGCTGTTGTTCCAGGTTGCGAGACCCGGCGGGAGGATGAGTATAGCGTCGTTCTAAACTAGTTTTAGAAATGTACATTTATATGACTCTGCCAGAGGGTTGTCGTAGTCAGTGGGAGCGGCGGAAGCATTGGTGGACAGGTGGCTTATGTCTATTTATAGACTAAAGCAGATATAGCGGAGATAGATCATCAATTTCTGATGTGACAGTCATAGGTTTGACTTCATCAGAATAGGGGATGGATCTGTTGTGAAGGTAGTAGGGTGTGATGTCCTGGTATTTGGATGACATACACAGAGTAGGAAGTGATATTCCTATACTACGATCGGTTATACTTTGGTCGTCACACAGTAGTTTCTCCACATGGGACTTGGACATTATATCAGACATACTGGTTACTAGATCTATGGTTTTAGATCTAGATTTGGGTAGTTTCCCAATCAGGGTACTTAGACAGCATTCTAAGAGTATTTAGAATGGACGACTCCTGGAACGGTATTATACCTGCAGGTAATAGGAGCCACCCTCTCTAAAGGTGTCTTACAGACTAAAATGGAGAGGGATGTGCATGATTGGCAGATCACTTGCTTAGGCAATTGAGTCAATCATGAGATGTCAAGTACCACACCAGATATTGTTTTTGCGGTAGATGCAATAAGTTGATATTGATCCAATCCTGGAGAAACAGTCGGAAGCAGTTTTAGAACATAAGTGGATGTTCTAGGGATATGATAACGACAGCCTCTTTCGGGAGACAGTTATCATTCCAGGCTTCCAAGGTGACATGGATGACAAGGATGTTGTCAGAGTTATAGTTTTCATTCTGACGAGGGACAGTATTTTGGACAGGTGGTCCAAGGCAATACTGAGGGAGGCATGGCGCAGGATACTGATTAAGTTCAGTTGTCGATACAGTCTAAGAAGTTTGGATTTGGAGTTCATTTATGAGCTAGGTCCCATCAGACATCCAGACATATTCTAAGACAGGTATTGCTCATTTCGGGAGATGGTTTTCTCCGCGAACTTGAGATATAGAGAGACATAGAAAGAAACATCAAAGCGGATCCACTCACTGAGGCTATTCCTCGAACGCAATAGTTTCGCAAACGAGCTTTGTGAGACTGACAAGTAGAGGAGTTGGGTGTTCGGTATCACACAGGCTGTGAGTATACGACATCGCAATAAATAGCCTTGAGTGGAAGTGGGAGATTGTTGGAGATAGTGCCCTCAGAGTCAATTATTGGATCACAGGCACGTGATTGCAATGATTGAGGGAGGACCTGTCCCGGTAGGACAGTCTCACTCGAGATGATAGTATGCTATCTGGTTTATCTTTATCATCGTGTACTGCTTAGGTGACCTGATAGGTCGCAATTACACGTTGATAGAGCCCCTAGGATTCTTGCTTGACCACCAGCAGTATGAGGGCGATCATATAAGTGGGAGCTGGGGTCTATAAGCACATCCTTAAAAGGTCCCTAGTCGTGCGAGTTTCGAGACAGGGCATCGATACTCCAGAGTAGACTAGTGTATACAGTCGAGACCCCGACGAGGGGCGGTGGCCGGTCTTATAAGCCATTGGTGTCAGTTAGATCACCTAAGATGTATACAGGTGCTCATTGGGTTATGAGTACACCGGACAGGACTCGCCGGGAACATGCTAGTTGGTCATATACCAGACGTCAGATGGCAGTTCCCTGGTGACATGTGTACAGGTTAGTTCATCGACCTGGGGATCGTCATTTGTCTCGTGTGAGTTCCCACTGTACTTTGATTACTACCCTACCACGGCTCAAAGGAGTCGTGCAAACAGGTTTTAGTTGGGTACAGTCCCGAGCCACATGGAGGCAGTGAGCGTATCTTCAGGGGTTCGTCTCTCCCGGTATTGGGGGTGAGGTCGCGCTGTGTCTAGGAGAGCCACTACACGAAGCCCTCGGCCGAGGCAAGGAGATTTACTGGTAGGTATTCCAGTAGTATCTCAGGGTCTTCTGGGCTACACTCCGACACGACTTGTACCGCTTTTGGGGGTCTGACTTTTACCAACCCCCTAGGCCCGCCATGCGATGCTCATAGACGAACGGACCGGACTGTATGGATATTGTCACTGTCAGGCTCAGTAGGGTGTCAGGCTGTGTTCGCTCACAGACGTCCCTTTTGGTCAATACCTGGTAGCCCGTTACGTATTGGCTTATACCTCTGACGTGCTAGTGGTTAAATCCACAACCAAGGTGTTGACGAGTCTTTAGAGTCCCCCACATTCAGTTACTCAAGCTTTCGGGCGAAAAGCTGTAGAGGCCGTATGGAGATATGGCAAGGTCCGATCAGATACGTGCGGTATTGCACGGATCAGGATCGGACAGTTTTTACTACAGGCCGTATAGATATATGGCAGGGTTCGATCAGATACGTGCGGTATTGGACGGATCAGGATCGAATGGATAATACTAGCCGGCTTTGGTTTAAGCCGGATCCTAGTATAGTGCAGTATAGATTTTGTCTCATTGTATTTGTATTCCGGTCGGAATACAAATGCGGGTGTGTATACACTGTATCGGGGTTTTCCTGTAATTTATTACGGGACCAGTTTTCTGGAGTTGCCAGTTTGCTTTTCGTTTCGGCCATATTTCTTTGTATCGTTCATTGGCCGAAGATTGGTGGAGGAGGGCTTATTTGCATTTGTGCAAATAAGCTTTTGTGGAGCTGGTATTTGCATATTAATGTATCATGATACTTGCACCATCATTTGACCTCTTTTGACCATGATGGCTTGACTTGTTTTTCCATGATGATTGTGGTGGAGTGTTGGTCTTTGTTATGTTATCATGCTTGTTGATGATGAAAGGTAATGATGTTTTATGTGAGACTTGCCTTTTTCCCTTTTACACTCCACCTTGCATTATTCTTGTCCCATGGGCTTATTTCCTCACTCAACTCCATTCTCATCTCACCCACCACATACCATGGCCGGCCAAAAACTATGAAGGGGCTGTCCAAATTTTTGAGTGTGGGTATTTGGTTCATTTCATGCTCCTAAATATCCCCAAGTTCCTCCACATAATTCTTGTATCATCCCTCCACCAAAATGGCACCTCCATGAACCCCAAATGAGACACAAGCCTCTACACTATATTCTACAGCAAACCTTGGGCACGTCGACTAGCCAGCTTCGTGCCCGAGTTGCCTCGGCATTGAGGTGGGAGCCTGTAAAAGATGTAGGCGATGTGGTGCACTTCCGGCGACGAGGTGGAGACAACACATTCCGCGGGAGATCGGGACGACGACGAGAAGACCGGAGGACTCGGATCAGTCGGTATATCTCTATTCCCTATCTTGTAGTTAGCTAGGACTAGTTAATGGTTCGATCCGGGTGTTTAGTGCGCGGTGGTACCGGTTTGCTTGTTTGGAAAAATTAAAGTTTATCACCGCTTCCGCATTTGGCCGTAGGATTGACGGTCGGGGCGCCGCCGTGCACTTACAGAAACTGTAGCACAACGGGGGTGAGTTGCCAACTCATGAGTAGAAAACATCATCGAGCAGAAATCGTATGTATGACTCAATCCTAGGTCAAAACGATCAAATATATATAACCTCAAATGATAAAGTCTGAAGTATGAAAAGGTCGCAATGGTAAACATCTATATATAAGTGTAATCCCATGTGCTCGTGTCAGTGCCTCAGGTAGCAATATATCATATGTATGAGGTATGAATTAATGTATTGAAAACAGTATACAAGTAAATGAAGAAACTGTTTTCTTGTTTTAGTTAGATTTCTGTTTATATAACACGAGGTATCATCAATAAAATCAACATAATCAGTGTCTAGCATCGACACAAAACATAAATCCCAATATCTCAATATCTCAGGCTCCGGCTATCCGGACTGGCCTGTATCATCAAATCTCAATACCTCAATATCTCAAATCTCAATATCTCAATATCTCGGGCTCCATCAGTCCGCATCGGCCCATATCATCAATCACTCGACCACGAATGGTATCCTCCGGATATCCGCCGCGCCAAACAATCACCGGTAGGCAGCCTGCCCCTGCCATGCTCATCATCCTCCATGAAATCACTCTCGCCCCGGGGTATCATACCGAGTCCACCATGTACCCGAAGCGGTTCATACTACTCCTCGAAACGGGTCTCGAAATCCAAGAGCTATCATGAAAACTCATGGTGGACGACTCATGCATCACGAGAAAACCGCAACTTGCATTTTAAAGATAGAGAGAAGTTTATATATATTCTTGCGATTTTCCCCCAAATCCCGGAATCTCATGAAAATTCGAAATCCAAAAATCAAATGTAAGTAAACAGTGAATATCGGCATAAAACCCCAAAATACTGCATAACCAATGAATATATGAATGCATCTGATATCATGCAATTAGTGCAATAGTTAAACTAGCATATGGAAGTAATAACATATTGCAACTATCAGCTAGCAAGCTATGTCAATGAAATAATATTCACTAAAGTGTACGTGACATGGCAATTACCGATGATGATGTGTATGGGCCGGCAAGCAAGTGTATATGGAGCATACGCATCATCGGTAATGGTGCTGGTGTCCTGACAGCATGATCTCAATAATGGCATATGAAAACACAATATAAGCATGCAAATGCGATGCGAATAGCAATAAAATGCGGGAGCTGAATAATAAACAAAACAATGAAGAATCTACATCAATATATATGTGTCATACAGTTTTGCGATTTGAAATAACACGAATCGTGGTGTTTAGAAAATAAGGGCTACGGTGTTTTAGAAAAGATACGTCTTTTGAAAATATCCGTATAATCCTTTGGCCTGTCTTTAAAATACTCACGATTCGTTAGTTTTGAAATAGGTATGACCTGAGTCTAGTCTAACATCTACAAGTTAACTATAGGACTAAACGAACAATCTCACAGAAAGAGTAAGGAAAAACTACCTAAATCTGAGTCTATACATATAAAAATAATAGTCGGTGATCCCGTCTCAATAATATCACGTACAATACAATATAAATATAATATGACATCCTCGAGTCAAGAGTGCAGATCTATCATCAATATAGCTCGTACGGTAAATCCATCGTACGGCATCCCAAATCTGGGTACTGGTCAATATCACATTAACTCATTATTCATCTGGTATCCTTTTTATCATATATAATGATCTGGGTGTACCGATCTACGTCTAGTACATACTGATACAATCTACATATATATGCGTGTATGAAAACACACGCCCAAAAGCCCGCTAAAATCTCATGTCGTATCTCATAATACGAACTATATCATACAACCGATCTCATGGCACCAAGTCCAAACTCATCGACTCATCTCCAAAAATCAAGTACTATCCTCATAATCCATGTATATGTATACGTATATATATATATACATAGTCCCATACCCATGTGTGTGTGTGTGTGTCTATAAATATATATATATATATATCCCCATATGCGCATAGGTAAATAAAATGAATGTATGTGTATGTGTGCGTGTAGGCAAATCATTACCCTAGGGTTCGCGACTAAGAAGTTAAACTAAGTTACTTCTAATTACCATAAACTAAACCATGAACACATAATCATATCTTGATAATCATCCACGTATCATAAAACACATATATAAACATATATATACAAGCTATACTACGAACTGCGGTGGTGCTATACGCCATCCACCCGACTTCCCCCGTAGATATATATCTACTCACCTGCTCTTCTTTTGCCGTTGACGACGTCGCCATGCACTTGCTTGTCGTCTCGAAATCCTCATGGAAGTACTTACATGTCACAACGTATCGTATCGCATTAAAATCGAAATCAAAACCAAACGACATGCTAAAAGCTTATAGATTAGAACCTACGGACTACGCCTTTCAAACCACCAAACAACACTTGATATAGACGTACAAACGTCAAATGATCGAGGTAAAACACAATTACTAAAATCCATAATCCAAAATATGAAAAATATAACTCCGAATCAAAACAACAACTCATGAAAATGGTCCCAGATTTTACCCTAACTGAAATTAGCCAATTTTGCATATATAAGGGGTCTATTTTACTGGAGATAAATCCCAGGAAGAAGAACGAATAAAAATGGTGGGACCCGGGCCGCAAATTGCGGCCTCGTGGATTAAATCTGCGGCCATAAAGAGGGAATAGGGGCTGGGGTCATAGGTTATGCTTCCTAGGTGCCTGCATGTATCTCAGTGTTTGCTAAATATTTTTCAGTGGCTCCGGGTGTTAGCAGATTTCAAATTCCCTACAGAATTCCACAAAATACGGATATCGGGGATTTCTAAGTTCGCTAATAGTGGTTTAAGTCTCAGTTTTAGTCCAAAAAGTTATCACTAAGGGGGTTTTAAGGTCTCTACTACACTCAATTGCGCATCACAACTCAAGGATTTCTCAAACCCTAACTTGAAATTTTCAAAGTTCACTTAACCTCGATATATCGATGCCAAACTAACAATAGAAGCTAAAGGAATGTAATACTACTCTAATGGTGATGAAATTACCTCATTTGGCACTCTTGAATCCTCTAGAGCACCAAAATGCGAACTTTCTTGGTCCATAGTGTAGCTTGTGAGCTTGTGCACAAAATTTATGAAGAGGAGATGATGTTTTGGGGTTGTTTTCAGGTGTTTTGAGGTGAAGAAGTGGAGGTAAGCGAGAGGGGCAGCAGCCAAGCATGAGAGGGAAAAGGAAAAGATGAAGATGATGGAATGAGAACAAGGCCATGACCAAGGTTGACCCCCTCACCACTCTCTCGCATGCACATACCTCCTTATTTTATCATTTTCCTTTTTCTTTTCTTTTCTTTTCCTTTTCTTTTCACTTTTAGAAACAACAACCATGCATGATAAAATGAGAAAAAGCCATGAAAAAAATGTAACAAGTGTTAAAATGACATGTGCATGTCATGTGCACAAAACACGTTTAATGCGCGATTAGCGATATCCAATCGCGATTAGCATTAAAATAATATATAATAAATCATAAAATTTCATAATTTGCATAAATCCCATAAAGCACCTTCTTTTTAGTAATTTCTATAATTATCCAAAATTTTCCCAATTTATCGGTATTAACTTATACCACCATATTAAAATATTCAATATATTTATTATTTAATTATAAAAATTCCAAAAAATAATATTTTATTTTTTTCTGAAATGTTACAGTCTTCCCCCTTAAAGAAATTCGGTCCACGAATTTAAATTTAAACCCCTCAAATACTGAAACATTTCAGTAAAAGTCCAAGTCGTCGGGGCTCTGAAATCATCAATACATAAAACACATCATAGCGCAATGCATACGCATGAACAATGACCAGATAACTCAAAAATAAAACTCCGTCAAGCATCCCGCAATCATCGGAGTCATGGGGAAGATATCAATGTCTAAATCCAATACGAAAACCAACATGATATACATCAAACTATACATATAACATCATCAAAACATTTGGAAGCAATGCATGCCAAATCCTTCCAAGTCGATGTGCGATGCGCGTATCACTGCACAGTGGCGGACGTCTATTGCAGAAAAATAACTATATATATATACTCTTTGTTTAACATACACGTCCCGCCGTTTTGAAAACAATTTAGAAGGTTTTCCTTGTTTTAAACGTTTCGTGTCTTATCAAACACGTAGGTAAATACTGAGACTATAGCTCCCTTTTTGGAAATCCCTCCGATAACTATCAATGCGTGCAAAATAAATCTAGGTACTGTCCTCTGACTAGTCCTGCTCAGTACGAAAACAAATAGCAAATATCATAAAAACGTACTGCTCCATAAGAAATCAATTCCAAAATGTGAATAATAATGCCGCGTTGGGCTGGTGCGCACGGAAAACAAAATCCATGAATGTGCCATACATGTGCACAGAAATAACCACCAAGTGTATCGGGTGGGCATGAAACATCTGTCAAGGGTAACGGGTGTGCCTGACAGCAATATCAGGTGCATCTGATATGCACCAAGAATCCCGATTTAGTGCATCTGGTGTGCACCAAAATCGTATCTCATATCATGTGCCCAACATGCGCGAAAATCCAAATCAGGCGAATCCATCATGCACGAAATCACGAAATCCAATATCAAGCACCGAACATGCGCAAAATCCAATCCAAGCGCATCAAATATGCGCAAGAATCCAATCAGGTGCACAAAACAAATATCGAGTATCACAATCGAAATTGACGGTATACAACTCATTTCAATCCAAATCCAAATCAGGTATACCGTGGTATATAATCTCACAACCATGTGCATCAGCATGCACAAAAGCAAATCAAATACTAAAAGTGCATGAAAACTATGCCGAAATCATAAGTCAAATCATATTCATGCCCTAGGCATGAAATCAAGGTCAATGTCTCGAATGACATCAAAACTTTGTCAGGTGCAACTGTGGTGCACAAAATACGTATCAATGCACTGCAAGCATATGTAATCTATACCGAGTGAGAAAACCAAATCGAATGCGTGTCATATGCACAAAATCAACCCAACTGTATGAAATCCATGAAATCATAAACATGTGCAGCCAAGGCACAAAACGATATCAAGTGCGATACTGTGCATAAATCATAAATAAACACAACGGTGTATAAAGCACATTTCATGTGTAATAACTATGCACAAAATATGAATACCCAGTAGGTACAACCATGGTGCACGAAAACAAATATCATGAAACTCGGTCATCCAAAGTCAATCATGCGAATAGATCGCCCAAAATGCCGAAATCAAGTATGGCGGAATAGTCCCACTCAAGCATATCCTCTAAGAATCTCTGGCCAACTGTCATGGTCACTCATAACATGTCTCGTTGATGGTGCCGAACTCTGGCCTGCTGGGTGTGCGTAAAATGACCGCTCCTGGATCCAAGTTTTCTCATAAATTGTTCCAGAAAGGTCCTGTCGAGATCTCTCCTAAATCTCGTCTTTGCCGAACTGTCCGGAGGTTATCACCCTTTACTATATCTGGTTCTCGTTCCGGAACGGCTGCACACTCATCGTGACTCCTTCTGGAAGATATATCCATATACAACACCTATGCATGCGTATCACATCTCTGATGTCGGCGGAGTGGAACGTCATCTTATCAATATCTCGCACGAACCTCTTACTCCACTTTTCTCTAATGTCGACTGCTTCAGACTCGTCCCATCGTGGCTGCATGGACTACGCTCCAACGGCTATACTCGTATCTGGAGTCTCCCAAGCAGTATATGCCATCACATGATATCCAAATGAAGTCGAACATTCCGATCGATTCGTCAAAGTTCCATAATCCCCCAAGAGCTCAACATCTTGGGTAAAGTTTAATAGTATCGAGTACATACCACAGCACCGGTGGATCAGCCGTAGAAGGGCAAACCAAAGCCTCACTAATGGCACTATGGAACTCCCGCAAACCCTAAGGTTCAAAGGCTTTCACATGGTCATTATGTCGAGTTAGGGTTTTCAATCTTCTAGAGGGTCCATAGAATTGCTTGCATGTCTTTCCGAATACTTTATACTTGGAATATGGGTTTCTGACACTCGATCGCCTCTATCGACACTCAACGTACCTGCGTGAAGTCGTCTATAGCTGGAATCAATCTATCTGATGACCTCGCATCAGGGTAAGTGAACGAACCACATGTCCTAGACATTCATCCTCGGGTGACTAGCGACCTGCTATCATATCTCTAAGTACAACTCGTACTGCAATAGCTCCAACATCTGAGGCGATATCTCGTCATTCGCAGCAGCAACTGGCTCATTCGTATGCATGCTGAACAGTGCCTCAATCATCATGAATAAGCGATACATCAATGGTCACCAAAATCTGACTGGCCTCTATCCGTGGCCTAATCCTCTGGTGTAAATCTGCACGTCCGGGAAATGTCATAACAGCGATCTATCAAATGCTCACGGCGCGAAAACAGAATAAAACAACGTATCTATGCAAATCGTATGTCCCTGGAATCATGCCATGGTCAGTCCTCGTCCATGATGAGCTCGTGCTGACCGCAACTCTAGCCATAGCTCTCTCTGCCCGGGTAATCGTTGCAGCAAAATCTTAAACCGATATTGATGAGGATAGATCATGAATGAATATAATGCTATGCAAGGAAATGTACATCCTAAGGTTTCTTAAGAGGAGTAGCATATCGCAAGTATGCCGCGGAATATACACATGGTACGTCACTCTCCTTAAGTCACCTACTCCATCAACCAAGGTCAACCTATGTGACAAAAGTTCGGGTCTAAAACCCCTCGACTAAGTCTAAGTTCCGTAAGGTCAAGCCTAGATTCCGTATATATACAAATGCTCTAGTCTCCGCATAGTCAAACATAGACTCGAACCAAGGTTAACCTAGCGCTCTGATACCAACTTTGTCACAACCCGAAATAGCACTTGACTGGCACTTGAATCATATGAAGTCTGTAGGACCATATCTATTTCAAGTAAGCCAAAAGCCCAGAAATCTAAAACCATTTTAAATAACAAATGAAGGAAAACTTGTTTAAAAGCAAGTGGTTTTAATAGCATAAGCCGAATTATGCGTTTTTAAAACATCAAGTCTTTTCTAAAAATTTCGGCAGAGTTCCCTTTGTAAATACTGGCTCCGAACGGGGAACAGCATGATAAATATATGCATCAATGATAATAGACATCCCCAAGCGGGAGCTAGCACTTCGTCAATCGACGGACACAACCACACGAGCAATATAATATACAACGCCGAAGGGCGAGAATAAAAACTCAAAAGGAAACTCAAACAACATGAAATCCATAATAATACAACGCGCGACTCTAAGGTCGAAATAATACACAACAAAAGTCTCTAGGTCTGAAATAATATACATTTCTGGTTGATGGAGTTTTACTAGATACAACTGAATATAAATAAATACAATGGTGGCCACGATACAAGTGAACCCACCTACCAAAGCAATAACCCGGAAGGAAGCAGTGTGCCAGCAAAGCCGTAACGAAACCTGTACAGAAAAACCAGCAAGAAATTGTGGCACAATGGGGGTGAGTTGCCAACTCGCGAGTAGAAAACATCACCGAGCAGAAATCATATGTATGACTCAATCCTAGGTCAAAACGATCAAATATATATGTAACCTCAAATGATAAAGTCTGAAGCATGAAAAGGTGGCAAGGGTAAACATCTATACATAAGTGTAATCCCATGTGCTCATGTCAGTGCCTCAGATAGAAATATATCATATGTATGAAGTATGAATGTAATGTAATGAAAACAGTATACATGTAAATGAAGAAACTGTTTTCTTGTTTTATTGAGATTTCTGTTTATATAACACGAGGTATCATCAATGAAATCAACATAATCAGTATCTAGCATCGACACAAAACATAAATCCCAATATCTCAATATCTCAGGCTCCTGCTATACGGACTGGCCTGTATCATTAAATCTCAATACCTCAATATCTTAAATCTCAATATCTCAATACCTCGGGCTCCGTAAGTCCGGATCAGCCTATATCATCAATCACACGAACACGAACGTATAAGTCCACGTTACCCGTCCCGGTTCTTTCGGGGTTGCGGAAACGGTAAAAAACGATTTTTGGGGCTAGGGTAACATGGACTAGAAAACGGATCGTTGCTAAACAAAACACTAGCAACTAACTACAAGTTTTACGTACTCGGTTAGAGGATTTTACCTTGTCTTGAACTCCTTCTCTTCTTCTCCTTGGAGTGGGTTGAATGGTTCCTCCTCGTCGCCTTCTCTTGCCGAAGAAAGATCCACCCGAGGGCCTCAACCTTGAGCTCCTTCCTCAAACTTGAGGTAACTGAAGTGCTAGGTTTGCTAAACCTAGAACCTTAGGATGAGTAGAGATGAGTTTTGGTGTTTTATCTCAAAAGCAAATGGTTCTCAACTCATGAGAGATGTTTTGCTTTGAGAGAGAGGAAGAGGATGAGAGAGAATGAGAATGAGAGAATGAAATGAAATTAGCAACCATATTCACATATATGTGAATTATCAATTAACAAAATTAATCAAAAAGAAAAAGGTGATGGTTGATTTGAAAAGACCATTATCATTTCACATTTAATGAATTTTGCTATGATCAAAGAGCATCTTTTGTGTGAAATGATGATGGTCAACTTTTCAACATGGGTCAACAAGTCAACCATGGTCAAATGGTCAACAACCCTAATCATAACACAATTTTCTTTAATTAATATTATTAATCATATTTCACATATTCATTAGGGTTTGGAAAAAGACAACGGTCATCAACCCTAATGAGAATCCTCTGCCTCTGCCTCTCTCAACTGTGCATACACACCCGCATCCATGTTCCGAGGAACATGAATAAAATGAGTTAAAACTAACCCCAAAACATATAGTAGGATCTGGCTTAAACCAAACCCCGCTAGTAATAACTGTCCAGACACCAAACGTGCACAAGTACGCTTATGTGAACGAACCCCATCGCAAAACCATGCGACCTCTACTCTGTTTTGCCCAAAAGCGAATATGTTAGTTATATGTATGCCCTAGAGGCCATTACTGTACATTGGATGTATATTGTAGTGGATGCTGGGACATATATAGGGAGGACTTTCTTGCTCGACATGATAGTATGCTATCTGGTTACTCTTTACCTTAACGTGTACATTGATTGTCTCTCTGTTACATGTTGATAAAGCCCTTAGGATGTGTACTTGACTACCTGGACTATGATGCGGATTATACTAGTGGGGACAGGGTAGTCCATAAGTACATCGTTCAAGGTCCCTAGTCGTGGGTATATCGAGACGGGGCATCGATATACCAGAGTAGACTAGCGTATACCTTCTCGACCCATACAGATGGGCGATGGATGATCCTATATCCATTGGTGTTTGACATCAGAGATGATATACGGGTGCTCAGAGGAGACTGAGTACATTGGACGGACTCGCCGAGAACTCCCAGATGGTATTATACCTTACGTCAGATGGCAGTTCTCAGGTGACACTGGTACAGAGTAGTCTGTTGACCCGAGATCTTCATAGAGTCTTGTGTGGTTCCCACCGTGCTTTGATTTCCACCTTACCACGTACAAGAGGGCGTGCAAAACGGTGGTTTTTGGGTACAGTCCCGAATCACATGGAGGCAATGAGCGATAGGAGGGGATTCGTCTCTCCCGGTATAGGGAGTTGATGTTGCGCTGTGTTCGATTGGCTATAACCGGAAATCCCTGCCCAGGGTTGCTGAGATTTACTGGTAAGTGTTACCAGTAGTTTCTCGAATTGTTATAGAACTCATATCGACACGACTTATCGAGCTATTGGGGTCAGACGTTTACCACCCCTAGGCGAGATATGCGACATATCAGACGACGAGACCGGACTGTACGGTAAGTTTTACTGGTTGGATTCACAGGTGTGTGAGCGGGCTTGCTCGTCGATCTTCTGATCGCTCAATACCCGGGTGGCCGTTACGTTTAGCAGACCGCTTGCGGCTTGTGGGTGTTTGATATGATCATCATCTGCTGCCGGCGTATTGACGAGTCTTTAGAGTCCTACATAGAGGTTTCCTGGCTCAAGCGAAACGAAATAGGTGCGCATATGAGATATGTGCGGGACCGAGAATAATGCATGTATGTGATACCGTATTCTATTCTCGCGATGAATGTATCGACGGGTTGTATGCGATATAACCTAGTTATCGAATCAAGGATTGATTCGATAAGCCGATACATTGGATATTAGTCGGTTGTATGCGATATGACCGGATCGTTAAATCAAGTGTTGATTTAATGATTTAATGCATAATTATATATTTGATATATTACTTTGCTTTAACTAGTATTGGTTCACTTTGAAAAGATTTTCTCACTTGAAGTTCACAAGTTGTATATGTGATATACTTTTGTGCACTTGATTGTATCATGTTTGATGATGCATGCAAACTTGGGTTTGTGTAAAGATTAAACCATGGTTATATGAATGGTTAGGGTTTTGTTTTCTTATTCATTTATTTATTTATTTATTCTTTTTGGAAAATAATAAGCATAAAGAGAAAATGGTGGCTTTCTTTGTTTGTATATTGAAACTTCATGAAGCTTTGACTAAGTGACCATTTTGTCTCATGCTTAACCCTAACCATTCCACTTAACCCTAGTTCATTCTCTACAATTGACCATGGTTGGTTTATGATAAGTATTCTTTTATTTTCTATTTGAAAATAACTTATCATAATATTTTCTTCTTCTTCTTCATCTTCAACATGAAGAAGCTTGCTGCCTACAATGGCAACTCTTGAAAATGAGTGAGAAATCCAATTCTAAAGTGAACCCACTTCCTATTTCTTCATCCTCTACCTCTTGCCAAGTAGTATAGGGTGTTTTCTTCACAAGTTTCATGACTTGGTGAAGTTGGAGCTTGATCTTGTGTTGCCTCGACGTAGATCATCTTCGGCATCGAAGCCGACGACCAAGCCCGCTCATTTCTCCGATGAAGCCGACGCTAGAGCCCGGGATTTGATTTGGACAGCAAGGAGACTTCATCATGGAGCAATGGAGGTGGAGGACCAGATCTACAAAGGTTGTATTTCCGTTCCCTTAGTTAAGTTGTTAACTAGTTTCATTTTTTGCCTAAAATCTAGTTAACGATCCGTATTAGGGTTTCTCGGCACTTGTAAAATTTGAATTTGGCATGGTTGATGCCTTATGAGACCTCATTTGTGTGCCTAGGAACCCTACAGTGGTATCAGAGCCTAGCTAGAGGCTTAGGCGATGCGTAGACGATGTTTGAAACCCGAACGAACCCGAAACCCATTTCCAAAATGCTCTCTGGAAATTTTCTGAAAATTTGGATTTTTGTCAATTAAAAATATGCAGAAAAATAAGCAGGGTCTTATTTAAATTACTGTGAAAAACGAGGGTCTAAATCGATAAATCCACCGCGGAACCGCGGCACATGCTTGGCATGTGCGGCGGTTCCGCGGCCGTACTGTCCCCTTGTCCAATGATTTCTGCACAGTAATTCATATAATTGAATGCTATATTTTCTAGGTATTTTTATTGTGACTCTACAGATGAGTATTCTGGGGTTGTATTGGGAATCAAAGATTCGATCGGATTATCAAATTTTGTCTGTGAGTTTTTCCGGATATTTAGAATATGTTAAAAAAGTTCGACCGGATATAAATACCCAATTTTTCCCCTGTCGGGAAATTTCCATGTGTTGGATCTTTCCGTAGTTTAACGACGTTCTAAGTAGTGCAAGTAACGCGATGGTCCCTCTAGAAGACAACAAACCTTAACTCGATTATGTGACCGTCTTGAACTGCCCTTTGAACCTTCGGGTTTGGGGCAGTACGGCGTGCTACATGTGAGGCGTTGGCTTGACCCTTCTACGGCTGGACCGTTGGTACTGAGGCACGAAGTGAATGTTTTTAAACTTGTTTCATGTGTTGAGCTATTTCGGGAAAACTTGGGTGTTTGAATGTTCGATCGGAAAGTTTAACATTTTCTATTTATCTGGAATGCGATACAATAATTGGAATTCACAAGTAGTTATGAGATAACTGATTTGAATGTTATAAACATAGCACTTTAGTCTCACTTGATCGGTTGCCACGGAATTTTGATGCGATCAAAAGTCCGTTGCAATCACGTAGCGTACGCGGATACTCGCCGGGTAAACTTAATAGACAGCCTCACTCCATAGCCCCGACCAAGTGACTGTAGGAGAACCCCGTCGCCGAAAGCATCCATTCGGGTGCTCGCGGTAGCGGTGTTCCGCCTTGGTGCACTTCGTCGACGGTATCGGGGGTACGGCCGTCTACTGAAGTTTGCGACGAGCATTCGATCAGTATGTCGGGAATCTAGTTGAATTGCCCGACTTGATATTGAAAAGAGTTTTCGATTTTGAGGCTAAAATGCGGGGTTTATAATTGTTAGACATGCGATGTCTAAGTAATTCATTTGATTAGGCATGCGATGTCTATGTAGGTTGCGGATTCCAACTGTTGTAGTTTTACACTTTCTTTTCTGTGACCGTAAGTGTAATATGTGATATCGCCGATTTCGTTGCTATATGTCAACGACAATTGGGATGCGCATATTTACTTACGTTGATGACATGTGATGTTATGTGTTGCTGGATATGTTATATTGGATCGTCGTGTTTGAATAGCCGGGTTTTTTTATGTGAGATGAGTGTTTTTCATTTTCATTCATGTAAAAACTTGTATGTAATATTCTTTTATTGGGGCACTTCCAGGTTGCGGAAGATGTCACCCTCTGTAAATTATTTACTTTTCTGCACTAGGATAGACCCAAGGAGGGGAGCACAAGTAACCGGGTTCTAGGGTCCAGTGGGAGACCATCTCGAGGAGTCGAGTCCGGGTCTCCTAACCCTAGAATTGGTAGGGTTGCTTGCCACTCTCGTAGGGGTCTAGGGGTGTGGGTTTGGCTATTCATCACGACCGTGGAATCCGTGTTTTATACTGGCTCGTATTGAAAACACGGACGTCCTAGTATATCCAATATTTCATATGATTCTTCTGCTGCGATATCTGTGATGTGATCATGTGATATGTTCTATGATAGATACTTATATAGTATATATGATATATTATATAGACGTTACTTATGTTTTACACCCGTGCTAGCCCTGCCCTGCTCTGCCGTTAGTTACCTAACGTAACGGTGCAAGAGGGGACATCGAGGCCAATGCGGATGGCATAAGTGTACGTCGTATTTATCTGTGATGTTTAGGTAATTAAATGATGGGACTTCATTAATGAGATTAATGAAATAAAAGAAACCTAAAGATGTTGTAGAATCGAATTTCAAAATAAAAAGGGTAGCTACAGTTCTTGCTTTGCACAGCGGTATATATGATATATCCTGCACCTTATTCGATAAGGAAAGGACTGAGATCCCTTCACCGGGAGTGACTCCTTTAGCAATAACTGGTAGATGCTACACACTCGGTTTGTTTTTTGATTGCTTTTAAGAGTTTTTGCTTTGCACAGTGATATATATGATATATCCCGCACCTCATTCGACGAGGAAAGGGCCGACGATCCCTTCACCGGGAGTGACCCCTTTAGCAAAACTAGAAAAGCATAAAAAACACTCCATTTCAAAATCATTTGATTCTACAACGATATCAAGTTCATTACGCAATAGGTTTTCAGAAAAACCTGTCGTAGCCCTTCGTCATTTCAGATAAGTCCTACTTAGTATTCGTGCTACGTTTGTTGACCTCCGTCAAGGCGTAGTGTGCGGTAGCTAACTAGTATTTATCCGCTTATGCATATGATGCAGATTGGATTAGGGTAGTCGTGCGGCCTTGTTGACCTCCGTCAAGGGTCGTGCGGGTGGGTTTAATTCGATCAAGAAATGACGGGTTGAACTTGACTAGTAGCCTATGGTTTGTTGACCTCCGTCAAGGACATAGGACGCTAGGGGCAAAATATTATCGGGAATTTCAAGTGTTGAAATTTGCAATGAGATTGCATACCTTCTATGAGATAGTTGGATCCCAATACCCACAGCGAGTAAGAGTTACTCCTGGGAGAGTTTTACACATTACAATTAGCCAATCAAGTAGGTGTCTAGAAAGGTGTCAACGGGGTTACGCCTCTGGGAAAACGAGGTTTACATTAATTAGGTTCGTGCGAAAGCACGGGGGACCTCCCTCAAAGTACCGACACTGGCCTGGCTGAAAGATTGGCGAACTTGTAGTGTGTAATTAATCCCGGCTAGTCTTTCCTTTTAGGGTTTGAAGGAAGATTTGATAAAAAACAGTGGGAGCCATCCTGATTAGATAAAATAATAAACAATCTATTCTTGCAAGAGCGCACGCTGAGTGTTTTCTTCTCTCTCTCTCCAGGTAGCGACCATATCACGCCTTAATCAAGATAATAATACGGATGAATTGACCGAACCCGCTTGTTATACTGAGCTGGGGAACGTTGGTCCCGCTCCAACTTATAATTGTTATAAGACCGAGCAGGAAATTGGGGATTACCAGAATTCCCATGCCGCCCAAACGAAGAGAGTGCATGCTGATGCATCATCTTCGGGTGTGTTCATTATGCAGAACTATTTCTCAGTGTCCTTTACGTCCTGGGTATGTGATACCGGATCAGGATCCCGCATATGTAATATGTTACATAGGGCTACAGAAAGGTAGAGGACTAAGAACGGGTGATAAGTTTCATGAGGCAGAAAACGGGGCAAGTGTTGCAGCCAAGTCTGTTGGTCACTGTCACCCTGTATTACCAATACATTGATTTTGAACAAATGCTAATAGATACCGAACCTGATATACAAAATCATATCAGTCTATTTATTAGTAAAGAAATGATAAAATTCTGTATTGATGGATAATGTTTTGAACATTTCCTATATCAAAAGTTGATCGGTTCAGGCACGTTATCTAAAAGCATTGATGTTCTAAATCAAACTACAGTTCTTAGTATACAGAACACACACAAGAGGAAGAGTCCAGAAATGAACGAATCCTTCTTGTGGTATTGTAGACTAGGTCATATCAATGCGACCCGACTAGCTAAGTTGCACATAGATGCATATTTAAATCAGTTTGAATCTACATCTTGTGAAACTTGCCAGTCATGTCACAAAGATATAATGACACCAGCTCTGTTTATTGGAAACAGAGAAAGAGTTAGTGAACTCTTGGGATGATACATGTTGATGTATGATAGGTCCCCAGTCTACACATGCCAAGACCGGTTCTTTGTACTTCATTACATTCTCTGATGATCTCTCAAGATTCAGACATATGTTCCTGTTGAAACACAAGTCAGAACCCTTTGAGATATTCACGGAATATAAGTTAGAAGTAGAGAACCAAAATACGGGTTAAAGTATTATATCCTATGATGAGATGAAGGAGGAGAATACTTGAGTACGGAAATCCCGGATTATTCTAAAGGAGAATGAGATTCTCTCTCAGCATTACTCCTCCGTATACACCATAGCACGATGGTATATCGGGGCGGAGCAATAGCACCCTATGTGATATGGTGTGCTCTATGATGAGTACTACTGTGTTTCCTATTTCTTTTGGGAGTTATGCACTTGAGAAGCTGCATACCAATTGAATTGGGTTCCAATCAAATCAGTTGCCTACCGCTTCATATGTGATATGGAAAGGGAAGAGCCCATATCTTAAGTTGGTTAAGATTTAGGGTTGTCCGAGCTATGTCTAAAAGCATAATCCGGACAAGCTTGAGGCAAGGTCTGTTATGTATAACTGGAAAGGTTCCAGCTATACAAACTACAGCAGATGATTTGATCAAACCAAAGGATTCAATAGTTACCAACGAACCTCAGCCTCTCCGCCGATCTAGTAGGGTTCCTCACCCACCTGAGAGATACTTCGGTTTCTCTATGACAGTGGGAGCGAGGATTGCATCATGAGATGATGACCCAACTAGTTTCGAACTGGCCATCAGGAGTGGGACTTTGTAAGAATGGCTGGATGCTTAACGATCTGAGATGGAATCCATTTACACCAACAAAGTATGGACTTTGGTTGCTATATCTGAAGGGTTAAATCCCCATCAGGAGCAAGTATATCTTGAGAAGATTACTTGGTGTAGATGGAAAAGTTGAGACTTTCAAAGCTAGACTTGTTAAAGCTTTTCGTCATCGACCAGGCGTGGATAATGATGAAACCTTTTCAAGGAGCTATGTTTAAGTCCATACAGATCCTACTTGCCACGGCTACATACCATGAATACGATATCTGGCGGTTGGGTGCCATGACTGCTTTTCTAAATGATGTTTTAGAAGAGAACGTCTATAAGTACACAGCCAGAGGGCTTCGTAGACAGTGGGAGCAGCGGAAACGTGTACAAGATGCTTTATAGGATAAAGCAGGTATCGCGGAGTTGGAATATATGTTTTGATGTGTTAGTCAAAGAGTTTGACATCATCAAAATGGTAGATGAACCTTGTATATACAAAAAGGTAGTAGGGAGTATAGTGACGATCCTCATAGAGTACGTGGATGACATGCTCTTGATAGGGAAGGAGTTTCCTATGCTACGCTCGGTCAATCTCCGCTTATCACAATGATTCTCCATATAGGATCATAGTGATACCTTCTAAATCCTGGGTTTTGGATCTATGAGATAGATCTAATTGGATGTTAGGATTCTCACTAGTTGTAGTGATATGGTATCAACCGATCCTAGGGAGAATCGCTGGAAGGGTTCCAGGGTGATAAAGACGACTGAAAGTCAGTCACAGGCATTGTCTTTACCCTCAGTAAAGGGACGGTATGTTGGAAGAGTTCCAAGCTAGATACCGTGGCATACTAGACGATAAAGGCTGAATACATCGCTACTTAATATGCTACCAAAGAGGATGTTTGGGTATATATTGGTTCATGAGATGAACTACGTTCATATCCATTGTGTGACAATGGAGTTGTGGCTTATGCCAAGGAACGTCCGTCCCATCAGTGATCCAGACATATTCTAAGGCAGTGTCACCTGATCATGGAGATAGTTGATCTCTAGGGTGATCGAGGTTAGGAGAGTAGACTCAGAGGACAACACGGCGGATCCACTCACAAAGGCCTTTTTCCAGAGAGAGACTTTTATGGGATGGTTGAGTATGAGATACTACAACCACTGCTATAAGATGGCCCTAATGCAAGTGGGAGATTGTTAGTTATAAGTATGCCCTAGAGGCCATTACTTTACATTGGATGTATATTGTAGTGGATGCTGGGACATATATAGGGAGGACTTTCTTGCTCGACATGATAGTATGCTATCTGGTTACTCTTTATCTTAACGTGTACATTGATTGTCTCTCTGTTACATGTTGATAAAGCCCTTAGGATGTATACTTGACTACCTGGACTATGATGCGGATCATACTAGTGGGGACAGGGTAGTCCATAATTACATCCTTCAAGGTCCCTAGTCGTGGGTATATCGAGACGGGGCATCGATATACCAGAGTAGACTAGCGTATACCTTCTCGACCCATACAGATGGGCGATGGATGATCCCATATCCATTGGTGTTTGACATCAGAGATGATATACGGGTGCTCAGTGGAGACTGAGTACACTGGACGGACTCGCCGAGAACTCCCAGATGGTATTATACCTTACGTCAGATGGAAGTTCTCAGGTGACACTGGTACAGAGTAGTCTGTTGACCCGAGATCGTCATAGAGTCTTGTGTGGTTCCCACTATGCTTTGATTTCCACCTTACCACGTCCAAGAGGGCGTGCAAAACGGTGGTTTTTGGGTACAGTCCCGAATCACATGGAGGCAATGAGCGATAGGAGGGGATTCGTCTATCCCGGTATAGGGAGTTGATGTTGCGCTGTGTTCGATTGGCTATAACCGGAAATCCCTGGCCAGGGTTGCTGAGATTTACTGGTAAGTGTTACCAGTAGTTTCTCGAATTGTTATAGACCTCATATCGACATGACTTATCGAGCTATTGGGGTCTGACGTTTACCACCCCTAGGCGAGATATGCGACATATCAAACGACGAGACCGGACTGTACGGTAAGTGTTACTGGTTGGATTCACAGGAGTGTGAGCGGGCTTGCTCGTCGATCTTCTGATCGCTCAATACCCGGGTGGCCGTTACGTTTAGCAGACCGCTTGCGGCTTGTGGGTGTTTGATATGATCATCATCTGCTGCCGACGTATTGACGAGTCTTTAGAGTCCTACACAGAGGTTTCCTGGCTCAAGCGAAACGAAATAGGTGCGCATATGAGATATGTGCGGGACAGAGAATAATGCGTGTATGTGATACCGTATTCTATTCTCGCGATGAATGTATCGACTGGTTGTATGCGATATAACCTAGTTATCGAATCAAGGATTGATTCGATAAGCCGATACATTGGATATTAGTCGGTTGTATGCGATATGATCGGATCGTTAAATCAAGTGTTGATTTAATGATTTAATGCATAATTATATATTTGATATATTACTTTGCATTAACTAGTATTGGTTCACTTTGAAAGGATTTTCTCACTTGAAGTTCACAAGTTGTATATGTGATATACTTTTGTCCACTTGATTGTATCATGTTTGATGATGCATGCAAACTTGAGTTTGTGTAAAGATTAAACCATGGTTATATGAATGGTTAGGGTTTTGTTTTCTTATTCATTTATTTATTTATTTATTCTTTTTGGAAAATAATAAGCATACAGAGAAAATGGTGGCTTTCTTTGTTTGTATATTGAAACTTCATGAAGCTTTGACTAAGTGACCATTTTGTCTCATGCTTAACCCTAGTTCATTCTCTACACTTGACCATGGTTGGTTTATGATAAGTATTCTTTTATTTTCTATTTGAAAATAACTTATCATAATATTTTCTTCTTCTTCTTCATCTTCAACATGAAGAAGCTTGCTACCTACAATGGCAACTCTTGAAAATGAGTGAGAAATCCAATTCTAAAGTGAACCCACTTCCTATTTCTTCATCCTCTACCTCTTGCCAAGTAGTATAGGGTGTTTTCTTCACAAGTTTCATGACTTGGTGAAGTTGGAGCTTGATCTTGTGTTGCCTCGACGTAGATCATCTTCGGCATCGAAGCCGACGACTAAGCCCGCTCATTTCTCCGATGAAGCCGACGCTAGAGCCCGGTATTTGATTTGGACAGTAAGGAGACTTCATCATGGAGCAATGGAGGTGGAGGACCGGATCTACAAAGGTTGTATTTCCATTCCCTTAGTTAAGTTGTTAACTAGTTTCATTTTTCGCCTAAAATCTAGTTAACGATCCGTATTAGGATTTCTCGGCACTTGTAAAATTTGAATTTGGCATGGTTGATGCCTTGTGAGACCTCATTAGTGTGCCTAGGAACCCTACAGAATAACCCTCTGTTTGGGACTCTAAAGACTCAACACTACGCTGGCAGTGGGTTTAACCACAGACCGCAAGCGGCACTAGCTGTACGTAACGGTCCCCAAGTAGATGCCGATAAGAAGACTGATGAGGTGAACCCATCCGAACTCCTAAAGAGCCTGTATGTGACAATCTCCATACAGTCCGGTCTCTTCGTCTGAGAGTATCGCATGGCGGGCCTAGGGGGGTGGTAAACGTCAGTCCCCTAATAGCGGTACAAGTCGTGTCGGAGTGTAGCCCAGAACACCCTGAGATATCACTGGAAACGCTACCAGTATATCTCGCTTCCCCTGGCCAGGGACTTTGTGTAATGGCTCTCCTAGACACAGCGCGATATCAACTCCCAATACCGGGAGAGACGAATCTTGTCTAACCGTCACTGCCTCCAAGTGCTTCGGGACTGCACCCAACTACTACTTGTTTGCACGACTCCTTTGAGCCGTGGTAGTATAGTAATCAAAGTACAGTGGGAACACACTCGAGCCGAAGTGACGGTGTCAAGTCAGCGGACTAAGCTGTACTCATGTCACCTGGGAACTGATAACTGACGATAGGTATAGTACCAACCAACAGTTCCCGACAAGTCATGCCCAGTGTGCTCGTAACCTAACGAGCACCAGCATACTATCTCAAGTACGACGTACTGACGGCTGTGGGACAGACCGTCTCCCCTGCTGGGATGAGAAGCGCATACGCTAGTCTACTCCGGAGTATCGATGCCCCGTCTTGATAATCCCACGACTAGGGACCTGTATATAAGGTTGTGCTTGTAGATTACCCAGCCCCCACTAGTATGACTGCCATCACAACGCTGGTAATCAAGCAAATATCCTAAGGGCTCCACTAATGTGTATATGTGATATGCTAAAAGAAACACATGTACACATTAAAGTAGAGACAAACCAAGTAGCATACTACTATTTCGAGCAAGATTGTTTATACAACTGTGAATATCCCAAGCTTTTATCAAGTAATATACAAACTAGTATGATACAGTAATGGCCTCTAGGGCATATACACTAATAATCTCCAACTTGCACTAAGGCCATGTACTGGCGTATCGAAGACCATTCATCTCGATCAGCCGCTCGAACTGAGTCTGGGGTAAGGCCTTTGTGAGTGGATCTACAGTGTTATCTTCTGAAGCAACCCTCCGAACCTCGATCTCCCGGCGATCCACGATCTCCCTGATCAGGTGATACAGCCTTAAGATGTGTCTGGAATTCTGATGGGACCTGGGTTCCTTCGCTAAAGCTACAGCCCCATTGTTGTCACAATACAGAGGTATTGGATCCACAATGGACGGAACCACCTGAAGTTCTTTCAAGAACTTCCTCTTCCAGACGGCTTCTTTTGCGGCATCAGAAACAGCGATATATTCCGCTTCCATCGTCGAGTCAGCAACGGTTTCCTGTTTGGAACTCTTCAAACACACCGTCCCTCCATTGAGGGTAAAGGCATAACCCGACATGGACTTGGAATCATCCTTGTCACTCTGGAAGCTGGAGTCAGCAAAGGCATCGATCTTGAGGTCTTTTCCGCCATACACTAAGAACATCTCCTTAGTCCTTCTCAGGTACTTGAGAATGTTCTTTACCGCTATCCAGTGCTTCTCCCCAGGGTTTGACTGATACCGGCTTACCACACTCAGTGCATAAGCTACATCTGGTCTGGTACACAACATCGCATACATTATAGAGCCTACCGCAGAAGCGTAGGGTATAATAGATATGCGATCCCTTTCCAAATCAATCTTGGGAGACATCTCTTTAGAGAGGGTGATCTCGTGACAAGCCGGTAGATTACCGCGCTTGGAATCTTCCATACTGAATTTTTTCAGTATGGTGTTGATGTACCTGGACTGTAAAAGTCCTAATATCCTCTTGGATCTATCACGATGGATCCGGATCCCCAGAATGTAAGAGGAATCACCCAGGTCTTTCATGGAGAACCTGTGTGACAAGAACCCTTTGACAGATTGTAGCATAGGAATGTCATTTCCTATCAAGAGAATGTTATCCACGTATAAAACGAGGAATACGACAATTCGTGCTACAATTTTACTATAGATGCATGGTTCATCTAGATTTTTGATAAAGCCAATATCTTTGACCGTCTCATCAAAACAGATGTTCCAACTCCGCGATGCCTGCTTTAGTCCATAAATGGACTTAAGCAACTTGCACACCTTTCCGCTGCTCCCACTCTGAGTGAAACCCTCTGGCTGGTCCATATAGACACACTCCTCTAAATTTCCATTTAGAAAAGCGGTCTTTACGTCCATCTGCCAAATCTCATAATCATGGAAGGCAGCAATGGCAAGAAGGATTTAAATGGATTTGAGCATAGCCACTGGAGAAAAAGGTTTCGTCATAGTCCAAACAAGGTTTTTGACGAAAACCCTTTGCAACAAGTCTAGTCTTATAGGTCTCAACCTGTCCATCTACACCAATCTTCCTCTTGAAGATCCATTTGCATCCTACGGGTTTTACCCCTTCTAGAGCAACGTTCAAAGTCCATACTTTGTTGGTGTACATGGACTCCGTTTCGGTCCGCATTGCATCCAGCCATTTTACCGAGTCAACGCTCTGAATGGCCTGCTGGAAGCTAGTCGGCTTATCATTATCAATGATGCAATCCTCTCTATCCCTGTCTATGAGAAAACCGTGGTATCTCTCGGGCGGATGAGACTGTCTACTACTTCTGCGGAGCAGCGTAGGAATGTCCTGTTCTTTCGAACCCTCTGGTTCTACTAAGCTTTTAGCAATAGTTTTTGGTGTTGGAGATAGTGCCCTCAGAGTCAATTATTGGATCACAGGCACGTGATTGCAATGATTGAGGGAGGACCTATCCCGGTAGAACAGTGTTACTCGAGATGATAGTATACTATCTGGTTTACCTTTATCATCGTGTACTGCTTTAGGTGACCTGACAGGTCGCTAGAGACCCTAGGATTCTTGCTTGACTGCCAGCAGTATGAAGGCGATCATATAAGTGAGAGCTGGAGTCTATAAGCACATCCTTAAAAGGTCCCTAGTCGTGGGAGTTTCGAGACAGGGCATCGATTCTCCAGAGTAGACTAGTGTATACAGTCGAGACCCCGACGAGGGGCGGTGGCCGGTCTCACAAGCCACTGGTGTCAGTTGGTTCACCTAAGATGTATACAGGTGCTCATTGGGTTATGAGTACACCGGACGGGACTCGCCGGGAACATGCTAGTTGGTCTTATACCTGACGTCAGATAACAGTTCCCAGATGACATGTGTACAGGTTAGTTCATCGACCTGGGGATCGTCATTTGTCTCGTGTGAGTTCCCACTGTGCTTTGATTACTACCCTACCACGGCTCAAAGGAGTCGTGCAAACAGGTTTTAGTTGGGTACAGTCCCGAGCCACATGGAGGCAGTGAGCGGATCTTCGGGGGTTCGTCTCTCCCGGTATTGGGGGTGAGGTCGCGCTGTGTCTAGGAGAGCCATTACACGAAGTCCTTGGCCAAGGCAAGAGATTTACTGGTAGGTATTCCAGTAGTATCTCAGGGTGTTCTGGGCTACACTCCGACACGACTTGTACCGCTTTTGGGGGTCTGACTTTTACCAACCCCCTAGGCCCGACATGCGATGCTCATAGACGAACGGACCGGACTGTACGGATATTGTCACTGACAGGCTCAGTAGGGTGTCAGGATGAGTTCGCTCATCGACGTCCCTTTTGGTCAATAGCTGGTGGCCCATCACGTATTGGCTTATACCTCTGACATTCTAGTGGTTAGATCCACAGCCATAGTATTGACGAGTCTTTAGAGTCCACCACACTTTCAGTTACTCAAGCTTTCGGGCGAAACGCTGTAGAGGCCGTATGGAGATATGGCAGGGTCCGATCAGATACGTGCGGTATTGCACGGGTCAGGATCGGACGGTTTGTACTAGAGGCCGTATGGATATATGGCAGGGTTCGATCTGATACGTGCGGTATTGCACGGATCAGGATTGGACGAACATTACTAGCCGGCTTTGGTTTAAGCCGGATCCTAGTATAGTACAGTGTAGATTTTGTCTCTTTGCATTTGTATCCGGACGGAATACAGATGCGGGTGTGTATGCACAGTATCGGGGTTTTCCTGTAATTTATTACGGGACCAGTTTTCTGGAGTTGCCAGTTTGCATTCCGTTCCGGCCGGTTTTCCTTTGTTCTTTCCCGGCCGGACTTTTCCGATGGAGGGGGTTATTTGCAATTGTGCAAATAACATTTGTGGAGGGGGTTTCTTGCAATTGTATTGATTATGATATCTTTCATCCATGATGGTGCATTAATGAGATTAGAAAGGGTATGGGTTTGTTGTTCATATGTTATCATGATGTTTTTGGATGTGGTCACCCCTTGCTTTCTACTACACTCACCTCCCTCTTGTGATATATTTTGTTTCCCTCCACCATTTCCTTGTGAGAATGGCCGGCCACATTAGATGAGAGAAAATGAGAGTGTTTCATTTTGAGTGTGGCATTCATTATTCATCTCATTTTCATGCTAGAAAAATGCAAGCACCATTTTTCTTATCTTGATTCCTCCATCATCTTCAAAGGCAACAAAACCCCAAATGAGACACAACCCTACACATTCTACAGCAATTCTTGGGCATGTCGACTTGCCAGCTTCATGCCTGAGTTGCCTCGGTATTGAGGTGGGAGCCCGTAAAAGATGCAGGCGATGTGGTGCCCTTCCGGCGAGGAGGCGACGACCGGAGTTTCCGCAAGAGATCTGGACGACGACGAGAAGACCGGAGGACTCGGATCACTCGGTATATCTCTTCCCATCTTGTAGTTAGCTAGATCTAGTTTAATGGCCCGATCCGGAGTTTAGTGCGCGGTGGTGCCGGTTTACTAAGTTCGCAAAATTAAAGTTTATCACCGTTTCCGCATTTGGCCGTCGGATTGACGACCGGGGCGCCGCAGTGCACTTACAGTGGTATCAGAGCCTCGCCATTAACTTAGTCTAGCTTCGTTTGATGTGTTTGCATTTCCGATCGACCAAAATTTCCAAAAACCGTATTTTTCCTTCACATCAGTTTCTGTCGAAATTTTTTGATGTCTAAAAATTTTTCAGGTTGTCTCAGAATGATGTGCAGGGAGTTCTAAGAACTCTGGGAAAATTCGAGACAACGATCCCTCAGCTCGAGCGCGGAACCGCGGCAAAACCCCCCTTGTTGCCACGGTTCCGCCGCAGGTTGGTGGGATCAATGCTTCGAAATTCTCCAGTGGGCTTCTGGGCTGTAATTAGGGGTTTTGGAATATTAATTTTGGGCCCAGATTTTCTGTGAGTGCTACAGTATTGCTTAGGGGCCCACTTGTTAATTTTTGATCGATCGGATATATTTAAACACATTATTTCACAGTATTTACATTATATCTGCGACCGTGAATGTCACTCGATCGGTAAATCCGGTCTAACTGCTATAGCCCGGTTAGACGGATTTGCGAACGTGACTTTCACGTTGATGTTCTGTGTTTTGCTGTGATGTTGTGGATCGGTCGTGGGGATAGCCTGGATGCAATGCTAGTACAGTTTTGTTGTATTATGTACATTTGATATTGCGGGGCGAGCGTCCGACATGTGGACTGCCGTCACTGCCTGTTTGTATTATTCTTTTGGGGCACGACCTGGTTGCGGTCGATGTACCCGTTGTATGTATATTTTACTTTCTGTACTAGGATTACCCCGCGGAGGGGTGCACGGATAGCCGGGTTCAAGAGGGCAACAAGCCCGCATCTCATGGCATTGAGACGGAGGGGGCTTTACTTTAGGATTGGCGGGCTATTCGCCGCACTCGTAGGGGGTACAGTTTGACCCAGGAGGGGTGCCCAAGTTACCGGATTCCGTGAAGTGCTGGGTGGTCCATTCACGGTGCTGAAGGGGGCTGCCTCGCTTCAGGTTTTGGCGGGTGACTTGCCGCGCCCGTAGGGGTCTAGGATTTCATTGCACAGGCTATCCACACGACCAGGGGAACGTCGGGTTTCAGTAGTGGCTCTGTGAAACCCGGGGATCCCAGATATTTGTATTATTCTGTGATGCTGTACATTTCTGTGATGTTGCATTTCTTATCACGCCTTGAGCGAATATAATATATTGGTATATATATTAGTAGATGTTGTATATGTTTTACATCCGCGCTAGTCCAGTCCCCGCTCTGCCGTTAGTTAGCTAACCTAACGGGTGATGACGGGAACCAGTGGCGAATGCGGATGGTATATACGTACGTCAGTATATTTTCGTTCTTTGTGGTGTGATCAATTGATGGGACTGCGTTGATTCGGATCAATGCAAGATAAACAAACCTAATATGATGTTGTTGGAACACTTTTCAAAAAGCTGTTATTGCAAGGACGTTCACTTTTGTTTTGCATCGTGGTATTCATTTGGAATATCCTGCTCCTCAGTCGACGAGGCAAGGGCCGAGATCCCTTCACCGGGAGTGACCCCTTGGACAGAAGTTTGCGTCAGGGCATTAACTTCACTATAGCCGATTACTTTTGCTTTGCACCGTGGTATTCATTTGGAATATCCTGCACCCCATTCTACGGGGAAAGAGCCGAGATCCCTTCACCGGGAGTGACCTCTTTAGTAAAGGTTTTCGTCACTATATTTTCTAAAAAGCTATCCGTTCCTTCAACGATATCAAGTTCATTACGTTAAAGGTTTTCGCCAGAAACCATTCGTAGCCCTCCGTCGTTTCATATGGGTAGTCAATAGTATTCAAGCTGTGTTTGTTGGCCAAAGTCAAGGCACAGTGTTTGGTAGCTGTTAGTTATTCATATGCAGCATAGATAGACGCGTTGGTTTGGAACAGTCGTACTGCCTTGTTGGCCAAAGTCAAGGGTAGGTACGGGTGGATTCAAATTAACCTGGAGAATGACGGGCAGAACTTGACATGTGACTTATGATTTGTTGGCCAAAGTCAAGGTCATAAGAGCATGGGGCAGAAATCACATCGGGAGTTTCAAAAGAACTGAAACTTGCCAGATATGCGCATACCTTCTGGAGTGTTATAGCGTGAGCGGATTCCGTCACGTTATCATGCGATGATAGTTGGATCCCGATTCCCACTGATGAGTTAGTTTACTCCTCGGGTGATCCCGACTAATTCTTCTTTCAGGTTTGGAGAAGAATTTGAGGTACAGTGGGAGGTTTCCAGATTAGATAAATTGGTAACCATTCTGATCTAGGTTAGAGTGCACGCTGAGTGTTTCTTTTCTTTCTCTCTCTGGCAGCGACCATTGACCCGACCCTAAGACTATGACTCAGTGACCAAGTTGACCGAACCTTCTTAACACTGGTTTTTTTGGATTGTCAGAGTTGCAGACCTCATTGCCACTCCTACTTTTACCCTTTTCTCCAGGACACCCCGTATTACTACGAACGTCCACTTCCATTGGACAAAACCATCGTATGGTTAGATACGAACTTGAAGAAATTCGAGGATGGTTTCCGGTTCTGGAGAAAACGGATATTATTATTCAGTTGTCTTTTCCCTTTTACCTTCTCTCAGGTTGCGAGTACTCCTTAGTTTAGGAGATAGTACACCTATTACGCAAATTGGATAGTCTTCTTCCAAACTTTAGGCTGGTGCCGAACAGTGTGGAATGAAGAAGACCAATTAGCCTAAACGGTGTGCAGAAGGTATTAAGATTAAGACAAAGTAAGTAAGGGATTAGTAAGAAGGCAAAGTAAATTGCGACTGGTGTTCACGACCAAACCAAGTATTCCTTCGCCAATCCTAAATCACCTTTGTATTTCTCCGGGACACTCCGTATCACTACGAAGATCCACAGTTTATTTGGATACTCCATCGTATGGTTATATACGAACTCGAAAGGAACTTGTTCCAGTTCGGGGATGGATTCTGGTCCAGGAGAAATAGGAATAAGGTTTATTCGGTTGTCTTTTATCTTCACCTTCTCTCGCATTGCGAGTGCTCCTAGGACTAGGACAGTACACCCATTATGCTTATTGGATAGTCTTCTTCCAAACCATAGGCTGGTGCCGAACGGTAGGGAAGGAAGAAAACCATTTGGCCTAAGGGGTGTACAGAAGGTAACGACTAAAGACATATAAAGGGATTTGGAGAGGTGGCAAAGAATTATGCGGTTATAGTTATGAATCTGGATAATGGTAGAGGAATTACTAGGAATACCAGGATACCCCATCGAAACATTTCAATGTTTCAGTTCACTGTGTACTGTTAAAAGAAAACTGATTTCCTGATTAGATACTTACTCCAGGGTATGTATTTACCAGATATGATTCTCACATCTGTATGGTTTTACAGATGATGAGTGGGAGTAAGTTATTGGGAATTGGGTGATCATCCTCATTATATCGGGATTCGTTGTAATCGGTGATATTTGAGGAGATCACCTGGGCTGTTTGCCGGTCGGCAAATATTTGGTTTTGAATATCCGCTGTTGTGCACCAATTTCAAATTGATATATCTGTACGTCTATTTTCATAGAGTGAGATATACCTTTTGATATTATGTCGATGACATTTACCTATATCAGTGGATGGTTAGGTAAGGAGCATTAAACAGCGGTGTAATTCTTCTTAACCATAAGTACAGTTTTCAACCTACGACACACAGTGAAAGAGTTGTTAGACTCAGCGGACTTATACAGAGTATTGTATGTTGTCCAGTGTCCATTAGGACAGAGGGGTTGGTCCTCATACTATATTCTGTTTACTTTTAACTTCTCTAGTTCTTAGACATGTGTTTCGTAGAAACACAGGGTCTAAGTTTTGAGGAGTTATAGGTATTTGAATAGAGTAGAGAACCAGGTGTAGCAAGTATCGGGATTCTTCAAGGTGATCGAAGATGTAGATACTTATGTATGGTATTCAGTGGATAGTAATGATAAAGAGAAATTGCTTCTCTTTCAGGTTACTCATAATTGGAAGCATTCCTAAGTTGAGTAACGCTGATCGGCCTCTCTCCATTTAGTTGACATGCATTGGAGATAGCTGCATGATTTGAATCTGGTTCAATTAAATCAGTGCCTCTGGTTCTATATTGGATATAGTACAGTTCATATCTTAACATTGTTAAGGTACGGGGAGTTATCCGGCTTATGATTAAAACCAGACACTGGACAACTCAAGGCACGTTTCTGTAATGGCTGTTTGTGGGTTGACCCAGGCTATGACGAGGGTTGACTTTCTACCATCTGGCAGATCAATAGAAATATTGTTCTAGACTCGCCACAGTTTTATTAAAAATGAATTTTTCAAAAACAGTAGTGGGAGTATGGTAGAACTGGAAGTGATTCCAGAACCGCGAACGATTACTGAAGATTTGATAAGGAACCTAAAGATTCAATCTGTTTTGACATTCCATTAGCCACTCCGCAGATAAGGTGGGTAACTTCAGGCACCCGAGAGGTACTCTGGTAGCCTCAAGGACGGTGACAGGGAAGTTCTTGTTTACCCACACTTGCCATTGTTGTTGTTCCAGGCTGCGAGACCCGGCAGGAGGATGAGTATAGCGTCGTTCTAAACTAGCTTTAGAAGTGCACGTCTATATGACTCTGCCAGAGGGTTGTCGTGGTCAGTGGGAGAAGCGGAAGCATTGGTGGACATCAGGCTTATGTCTACTTATAGACTAAAGCATATATAGCGGAGATAGATCATCTATTTCTGATGTGACAGTCATAGGTTTGACGTCATCAGAATAGGGGATGGATCTGTTGAGAAGGTAGTAGGGTGTGATATCCGGGTTTTTGGATGACATACACAAAGTAGGAAGTGATATTCCTATACTAAGATCGGTTATACTTTGGTCGTCACACAGTGGTTTCTCCACATGGGATTTGGACATTATATCAGACATACTGGTCACTAGATCTATGGTTTTAGATCTAGATTTGGGTGGTTTCCCAATCTGGGTACTTAGACAACATTCTAAGAGTATTTAGAATGGACGACTCCTGGCACGGTAGTGTACCTGCAGGTAATGGAGTCACCCTCTCTAAAGGTGTCTTATAGACTAAAGGAGAGAGGGATGTGCATGATTGACAGATCACTTGCTTAGGCAATTGAATCAATCATGAGATGTCAAGTACTATACCAGATGTTGTTCTTGCACTAGATGCAATAAGTTGACATTGATCCAATCCTGGAGAAACAGTCGGAAGCAGTTTTAGAACATAAGTGGATGTTCTAGGGATATGATAACGACAGCCTCATTTGGGAGACAGTTATCATTCCAGGCTTCCAAGGTGACATGGACGACAAGGAGGTTGTCAGAGTTGTAGTTTTCCTTCTGACGAGGGGAAGTATTTTGGACAGGTGGTCCAAGGCAATACTGAGGGTGGCATGGCGCAGGATACTGATTAAGTTCAGTTGACGATACAGTCTAAGAAGTTTGGATTTGGAGTTCATTTATGAGCTCGGTCCCATCAGACATCCAGACACTCTAAGACAGGTATTGCTCATTTCGGGAGATGGCTTTCTCCGCGAACTTGAGATATAGAGAGATATAGAAAGAAACATCTAAGCGGATCCACTCACTGAGGCTATTCCTCGAACGCAAGAGTTTAGCAAACAGGCTTTATGAGACTGACTAGTAGAGGAGTTGGGTGTTCGGTATCACACGGGCTGTGAGTATGCGACATTGCAATAATTAGCCTTGAGTGCAAGTGGGAGATTGTTGGAGATAGTGCCCTCAGAGTCAATTATTGGATCACAGGCACGTGATTGCAATGATTGAGGGAGGACCTATCCCGGTAGAACAGTCTTACTCGAGATGATAGTATACTATCTGGTTTACCTTTATCATCGTGTACTGCTTTAGGTGACCTGACAGGTCGCTATTGCACGTTGATAGAGACCCTAGGATTCTTGCTTGACTGCCAGCAGTATGAGGGCGATCATATAAGTGAGAGCTGGAGTCTATAAGCACATCCTTAAAAGGTCCCTAGTCATGGGAGTTTCGAGACAGGGCATCGATTCTCCAGAGTAGACTAGTGTATACAGTCGAGACCCCGACGAGGGGCGGTGGCCGGTCTCACAAGCCACTGGTGTCAGTTGGTTCACCTAAGATGTATACAGGTGCTCATTGGGTTATGAGTACACCGGACAGGACTCGCCGGGAACATGCTAGTTGGTCTTATACCTGATGTCAGATAACAGTTCCCAGGTGACATGTGTACAGGTTAGTTCATCGACCTGGGGATCGTCATTTGTCTCGTGTGAGTTCCCACTGTGCTTTGATTACTACCCTACCACGGCTCAAAGGAGTCGTGCAAACAGGTTTTAGTTGGGTACAGTCCCGAGCCACATGGAGGCAGTGAGCGGATCTTCGGGGGTTCGTCTCTCCCGGTATTGGGGGTGAGGTCGCGCTGTGTCTAGGAGAGCCATTACACGAAGTCCTTGGCCAAGGCAAAAGATTTACTGGTAGGTATTCCAGTAGTATCTCAGGGTGTTCTGGGCTGCACTCCGACAAGACTTGTACCGCTTTTGGGGGTCTGACTTTTACCAACCCCCTAGGCCCGACATGCGATGCTCATAGACGAACGGACCGGACTGTACGGATATTGTCACTGACAGGCTCAGTAGGGTGTCAGGATGAGTTCGCTCATCGACGTCCCTTTTGGTCAATAGCTGGTGGCCCGTCACGTATTGGCTTATACCTCTGACGTGCTAGTGGTTAGATCCACAGCCATAGTATTGACGAGTCTTTAGAGTCCACCACACTTTCAGTTACTCAAGCTTTCGGGCGAAACGCTGTAGAGGCCGTATGGAGATATGGCAGGGTCCGATCAGATACGTGCGGTATTGCACGGGTCAGGATCGGACGGTTTGTACTAGAGGCCGTATGGATATATGGCAGGGTTCGATCTGATACGTGCGGTATTGCACGGATCAGGATCGGACGAACATTACTAGCCGGCTTTGGTTTAAGCCGGATCCTAGTATAGTACAGTGTAGATTTTGTCTCTTTGCATTTGTATCCGGATGGAATACAGATGCGGGTGTGTATGCATAGTATCGGAGTTTTCCTGTAATTTATTACGGGACCAGTTTTCTGGAGTTGCCAGTTTGCATTCCGTTCCGGCCGGTTTTCCTTTGTTCTTTCCCGGCCGGACTTTTCCGATGGAGGGGGTTATTTGCAATTGTGCAAATAACATTTGTGGAGGGGGTTTCTTGCAATTGTATTGATTATGATATCTTTCATCCATGATGGTGCATTAATGAGATTAGAAAGGGTATGGGTTTGTTGTTCATATGTTATCATGATGTTTTTGGATGTGGTCACCCCTTGCTTTCTACTACACTCACCTCCCTCTTGTGATATATTTTGTTTCCCTGCACCATTTCCTTGTGAGAATGGCCGGCCACATTAGATGAGAGAAAATGAGAGTGTTTCATTTTGAGTGTGGCATTCATTATTCATCTCATTTTCATGCTAGAAAAATGCAAGCACCATTTTTCTTATCTTGATTCCTCCATCATCTTCAAAGGCAACAAAACCCCAAATGAGACACAACCCTACACATTCTACAGCAATTCTTGGGCATGTCGACTTGCCAGCTTCATGCCTGAGTTGCCTCGGTATTGAGGTGGGAGCCCGTAAAAGATGCAGGCGATGTGGTGCCCTTCCGGCGAGGAGGCGACGACCGGAGTTTCCGCAAGAGATCGGGACGACGACGAGAAGACCGGAGGACTCGGATCACTCGGTATATCTCTTCCCATCTTGTAGTTAGCTAGATCTAGTTTAATGGCCCGATCCGGAGTTTAGTGCGCGGTGGTGCCGGTTTGCTAAGTTCGCAAAATTAAAGTTTATCACCGTTTCCGCATTTGGCCGTCGGATTGACGACCGGGGCGCCGCAGTGCACTTACATTTGGTTCTGGAATTTCTTCCAGTTCTAGTGCGCTCCCACTTATTTCTTTTTCTAAGAACTGATGTTCCAGAAAGTGGGAATTACGAGAGACAAAGACCTTTTGTTCTTCAGTGTAATAGAAAAGATATCCCCTGGAGTTCTTTGGATATCCACAAACTTGCACTGTACTGAGCGTGCCTCGAGTTTGTCCGCATGCTGCTTTTTGACAAAAGCTGGACATCCCTAAATCTTCAGATATTGAAAATAGGGTTTCTTCCCACTCCATATCTAATATGGTGTGGTAGGCACAGTCTTAGTTGGAACTCGGTTGAAAAGATATGCAGCTGATTCTCGTGCATATCCCCATAATGATCGCGGTAACACATCGTTACTCATCATGGAACGTACCATATCCAATAGGGTTCGGTTTCGTCTCTCCGATACACCGTTATGTTTTGGAGTGTATGGAGGAGTAAGCTGAGAGAGAATTCCATTCTCTTTTAGGTAATTCAAGAACTCGACACTCAAGTATTCACCACCTCGATCAGATCTCAGTGTTTTGATACTTTTGCCTGTTTATTTTTCTACTTCATTTTTGTATTCCTGGAATTTTTCAAAGGCTTCAGATTTATGCTTCATTAAGAAGACATGCCCGAACCTTAAAAAATCATCCATAAAAGTAATGAAGTAAGAATAACCACTTCGCGCATGTGTAGACATTGGACCGCATACATCACTGTGTACGAGTCCCAAGTGCTCGCTCACTCTTACTCCATGTCCAGTAAATGGAGTCTTTGTCATCTTTCCTTTAAGACAGTATTGACAAGTTGCATATGATTGATATTCGAACGGATCCAAATATCCTTCTTTATGTAACTTCGTCAACCTTCTCTCATTGATGTGACCCAGTCTACAATGCCATAAGAAAGCATGATTTATTTCTGGAGACATTCTTTTGTGTGTATTCTGGACATTGAAAATATGTGGTTGGTTTAATACGTATATACCATTGCTTAATGTACCCGACCCAATCAGAACTTGATTAAGGTGAATGTTTACAACATTGCTTACAAATGCAAATTCATAACCTTCTTTAAACATTAAAGATACAGATATGATATTACAAGTTGCATTGGGTACAAAATAACAATCACGCAAAACCAAAACATGTCCATCTGACAATCCCAAGTGACAGTCCCCCATGGACTCAGCATCCATACTAGCTCCGTTTGCAACTCTGAGGGTCATATCACCTGCCTTCAAAACCCTACGCTTTCTCAGTGCCTGCAAAGAATTACAGATATGAGATCCTGATCCGGTATCCAATACCCAGAAAGTAGAGTTTATTGATAGAAATTTTTCAATAACATACACACCTGAAGCCGTAGCCACAACTTGCTTCGGGTCCTGGTTTCTGGCTTTCCAAGCCCTGCAATCCTTTTTCTAGTGTCCACTCTTGTGACAGTAAAAGCACTCTTCCTTTCCCACAAGCTTTCCCGCTACCTTTGTTGCTTTTGCCTTTCCCTTCGTTTCCATTTTACTAACACCGCCCCTTGGTTTTGTGGGGGTTTTCTTCTTCTTTCCCTTGGCTTTCGCCTTGAACCTAGAAGAGGAAGGTCCTCCAACAAACAAAGTGGATGTTTCCCTACCTTTCTGTAGGGTGCCTTCTGCACTCCTCAATATGTTCAGGAGTTCCAAAAGTTCAACTTCCTTTCCTTGCATGTTGAAGTTCAGGATAAACTGGGCGTAAGTGGAAGGAAGGGACTGGAGAATCAAGTCAATGTAGAGCTCATTCTCTAACGTGGTCCCTAGGTCCGCGAGCTGTTCAATGTAGCCAATCATCTTAAGCATGTGTTCCGCTACGGATGATCCGATGGCCAATCTCGCCGAAAACAACTTTTTCGAGACTTCGTATCTGGCGATACGGGATTGCTCTCCATACAGATCTTTTGTATGAAGAAATATGGATTCTAGGTCCATATTCTCGTGCCTCCTCTGATGATCATTGTCCATAGAGGCAAGCAGGAGGCACTTGGCCTTCGCGCAGTCGATCTCACATGTCTTATGGATTTCTATATCCGCGACGCTGGAGGTGGGACCTGGGACAGGAGGAGCTTTGGTGGTAAGGAGATACCCCAACTTGTAATAAGTAATTGCCATTTTGACATTCCTGAGCCAATCTTTGTAGTTTGGCCCTGTCAGTATATTTTTATCTAGTAGTAACTTAAGTCCGGTCATGAGGATTGGTCGCTGCAATTAGGAGAGAGAGAAGAAACACTTTAGCATGATGCTCTTGCAAGTTTAGAGTGGTTTTTAGTTTGTCTAAACAGGATGGCTCCCACTGTCTCTCGAATCCTTCCTCAAACCAAAAAGGAAGAATTAGTCGGGATCAATCTCACCGTACAATCCTTGCTTAACCGTTCAGCCAGGCCAGTGTTGGTACTTCAAGGGAGGTTTTCCAACGCTTTCGCGAAGTTCCTTAATTAAATAACCTCTTTTCCCTGGGGCCGTAGCCCCGCTAACACCTTTCTAGACACCTACTTGGTTTATAGCATTGATCGTTAAGTGAGAAATTTCCTGAGGAGTAGCATATACTCACAGTAGGATCGGGATCTAAATATCTTCGTGTGACAAAACTGAAGGAATCCTACCAGAATCATCACACTCCAAATGGTATGCAGCACTAGCAAGTTTCAGTTTCTTTAGAAACTCCCGATGTGGGTTTTTTCCCCATGCTCTTATGACCTTGACGTAGGCCAAAATATCATAAGTCACATGTAAAGTTCTACCCATCATTAACCAGGTTAATTTGAACCCACCCGTACATACCCTTGACGTAGGCGAAAATGGCAGTACGACTGTCTCAAACCAACGCATGTATCTATGCAACAGATAAATATCCGGCAGCTACCAATCACTGTGCCTTGGCGTAGGTTAAAATACATGGCTTGAATACTACCGAATATTTAACTGAAATGATGGAGGGCTACGAATGGTTTTGGCGAAACCGTGAACGTAGTGAACTTGATATAATCGATGGAACCAGATAGCTTTTATAAGGAGTGGTTCAAGCTCCGCGTTTAAAAGTTGGTTTTGAAAAGAACCGAGTGGTTTTGAAATTGTTCCAACGACTTTACTTTGGTTTATTTTCTTGCATTAATTTAATGCGTCCCATCATTTAATCCTACCATTGCAGAAAACAACGAAAATATGACGTACGCTTATGCCATCCGCATTCGCCATGGGGCCCCGTCATCACCCGTTAGGTTACTTAACTAACAACAGAGCGGGGACTGGACTAGCACGGATGCAAAACATAAGCAACGCCTAAATATATATATATATATATATATATATATATATATATATACATTCGTCAGATGCAATGATAGCCATTCCAGATCACAGATGAACCCATTGGATATACTAGGAATCCGCGTTTCGTTCGAGCCTGTAACGAAAAGCGGATACATGGTCGTGATGAATAGCCAATACCCTACCCTAGACCCCTAAGGGTGCGGAAAACTACCCGCCAAATACCCGAAGTGAAGCAACCTCCCTCAACAACGTGAGTAGGCCACTCGGCACATCGAGGTACCCGGTAGTTTGTGCAACCCTCCTTGGGTCTATCCTAGGAGCAAAAACAGTAAAAAGAAATTATACAATGGCGGCTACAATCTCATCCCGGATGTGCGGCCATACAAATAATATTACATCAATTTACATATTACATCAAATAAAAGATAAATAAAACTCTCATCTCACAACCCCCGGCTATTCATCCGCGACAATCCAACGAATTCATATACACAAACCATCAACATTACAGATCACAGATATGTATAACCCCCACTAATCGACGTATAGCGATTAGCAGACGTTCAATACATATATCACATCACAGATATAACCCATTAGCTGAAGTCTACAGAAGTTCGATCAAAATACGGATTTGTAACCACCCCAAACACAAATTTGTTCTCTGGAAATTCTGGGCAGAAACAGATTATTCTAAAAATCCCAAAACACCTCAATAAGAACACTGCAGGAAAAATGAGCCACGGCCGAGTTAACTCGGCCGCGGATCCGCGGCAAGAAGCATGTTCGTGCCGTGGTTCCGCGGCGAGTTGACCGAGTCAGTGGACCATTTTTCTTGTGTGTTCTTTAAAAACCCTGAGCCGATTTTTAGCATGTGTAGAATTATATTTTGAACAGATCTAAAAATCGGCAGAATGTTCACATTTTGGACGTGTATTGCGGTTTTTTCTCAGATCGAAATTCTAGATACTTCGCTAACATGCTAGTTTGTGTTTAGCTAGGCTCTGATACCACTGTAAGTCTACGTTACCCGTCCCGGTTCTTTCGGGGTTGCGGAAACGGTAAAAAACGATTTTTAGGGCTAGGGTAACATGGACTAGAAAACGGATCTTTGCTAAACAAAACACTAGCAACTAACTACAAGTTTTATCTACTCGGTTAGAGGGTTATACCAAGTCTTAAACTCCTTCTCTTCTTCTCCTTGGAGTGGGTTGAATGGTTCCTCCTCATCGCCTTCTCTTGCCGAAGAAAGATCCACCCGATGGCCTCTACCTTGAGCTCCTTCCTCAAACTTGAGGGAACTAATGTGCTAGGTTTGCTAAACCAAGAACCTTAGGATGAGTAGAGATGAGTTTTGGTGTTTTATCTCAAAAGCAAATGGTTCTCAACTCATGAGAGATGTTTTGCTTTGAGAGAGAGGAAGAGGATGAGAGAGAATGAGAATGAGAGAATGAAATGAAATTAGAAACCATATTCACATATATGTGAATTATCAATTAAAAATATTAATCAAAAATAAAAAGGTGATGGTTGATTTGAAAAGACCATTATCATTTCACATTTAATGAATTTTGCTAAGATCAAAGATCATCTTTTGTGTGAAATGATGATGGTCAACTTTTCAACTTGGTTCAACAAGTCAACCATGGTCAAATGGTCAACAAACCTAACCATAACACAATTTTCATTAATTAATTTTATTAATCATATTTCACATATTCATTAGGGTTTGGAAAAAGACAACGGTCATCAACCCTAATGAGAATCCTTTGCCTCTGCCTCTCTCAACTGTGCATACACACCCGCATCCATGTTCCGAGGAACACGAATATAATGAGATAAAACGAACCCCAAAACATATAATAGGATCTGGCTTAAACCAAAGCTCGCTTGTAATAACTGTCCGGACACCAAAAGTGCACAAGTGCGCGGATGTGAACGAGCCCCGTCGCAAAACCATGCGACTTCTACTCTGTTTTGCCCAAAGGCGAATAACCCTCTGTGTGGGACTCTAAAGACTCGATACTACATTGGCAGTGGGTTTAACCACAGACCGCAAGCGGAACTAGCTGTACGTAACGGTCCCCAGGTAGATGCCGATAAGAAGACTGATGAGGTGAACCCATCCGAACTCCTACTGAGCCTGTATGTGACAATCTCCGTAAAGTCCGGTCTGTTCGCCTGAGAGTATCGCATGGCGGGCCTAGGGGGGTGGTAAACGTCGGTCCCCTAATAGCGGTACAAGTCGTATCGGAGTGTAGCCCAGAAAACCCTGAGATATCACTAGAAACGCTACCAGTATATCTCTCTTGCTCTGGCCAAGAACTTTGTGTAATGGCTCTCCTAGACACAACGCGATATCAATCCCCAATACCGGGAGAGACGAATCCTGTTTAACTGTCACTGCCTCTAAGTGCTTCGGGACTGCACCCAAATACTACCTGTTTGCACAACTCCTTTGAGCCGTGGTAGGGTAGTAATCAAAGTACAGTGGGAACACACTTGAGGCGAAGTGACGGTGTCAAGTCAGCGGACTAAGCTGTACTCATGTCACCTGGGAACTGATAACATACGATAGGTATAGTACCAACCAACAGTTCCCGACGAGTCATGTTCAGTGTACTCGTAACCTAACGAGCACCGGCATACTATCTCAAGTACGACGTACTGATGGCTGTGGGACAGACCGTCTCCCCTGCTGGGATGAGAAGCGCATACGCTCGTCTACTCCGGAGTATCGATGCCCCGTCTCGATAATCCCACGACTAGGGACCTGTATATAAGGATGTGCTTGTAGATTACCCAGCCCCCACTAGTGTGACTACCATCACAACGCTGGTAATCAAGAAAAGATCCTAAGGGCTCCACTAATGTGTATGGGTGATATGCTACAAGAAACACATGTACACATTAAAGTAGAGACAAACCAAGTAGCATACTACCATTTCGAGCAAGATTGTCTATACAACTGTGAATATCCCAATCTTCCATCAAGTAATATACAAACTAGTATGATACAGTAATAGCCTCTACGGCATATACACTAACAGAACGGTATCCTCCGGATATCCGCCGCACCAAACAATCACCGGTAGGCAGTCTGCCCCTGCCATGCTCATCATCCTCCATGAAATCACTCTTGCCCTGGAGTACCATACCGAGTCCACCATGTACCCGAGACGGTTCATACTACTCCTTGAAACGGTTCTCGAAATCTAACAGCTATCATGAAAGCTCATGTTGGACGACTCATACATCACGAGAAAACCGCAAGTTGCATTTTTAAGAGAGAGGGAGGGAGAGAAGTTTATATATATTCTTGCGGTTTTCCCCCGAATCCCGAAATCTCATGAAAATCCGAAATCCAAAAATCAAAAGCAAGTAAACAGTGAATATCGGCATAAAACCCTAAAATACAGCATAACCAATGAATATATGAATGCATCTGATATCATGCAATGAGTGCAATAGTTAAACTAGCATATGAAAATGATAACATATTGCAACTATCAGCTAGCAGGCTATGTCAATGAAATAATATTCACTAAACTGTACGTGACATGGCAATTACCGATGATGATGTGTGTGTGGGCCGGCAAGCAAGTATACGTGGTGCATACGCATCATCGGTAATGGTGCTGGTGTCCTGACAGCATGATCTCAATAATGCATATGAAATCACAATATAAGCATGCAAATGCGATGTGAACAACAATAATATGCGGGAGCTAAATAATAAACACAACAATGAAGAATCTACATCAATATATATATATATATATATATATATATATCTGTGTGTGTCATACAGTTTTGCCATTTGAAATAACACGTATCGTGGTGTTTAGAAAATATGGGCTATGGTATTTTAGAAAAGATGCGTCCTTTGAAAATATCCGTATAATCCCTTGGCCTGTCTTTAAAATACTCACGATTCGTTAGTTTTGAAATAGGTATGACCCGAGTCTAGTCTAACATCTACAAGTAAACTATAGGACTAAACGAACAATCTAACCGAAAGGGTAAGGGAAAACCACTTAAATCTGAGTCGTTACATATAAATATAATAGTCGGTTTTCCCGCCTCAATAATATCACGTACGATACAATATAAATATTATATGACATTCTCGAGTCAAGAGTGCGGATCTATCATCAATATAGCTCGTATAGTAAATCCATCGTACGGCATCCCAAATCTGGATACTGGTCAATATCACATTATCTCATTGTTCATCTGGTATCTTTTTTATCATATATCATGATCTGGGGGTACTGATCTATGTCTAGTACATACTGATACCATCTACATATATATGCGTGTATGAAAACACACGCCCAAAGGCCCGCTAAAATCTCATGTCGTATCTCATAATACGAACCACATCAGACTACCGATCTCGTAGCACCATGCCCAAACTCATCGACTCATCTCAAAAAATCAAGTGCTATCCTCATAATAAATGTATATGTATACGTAGATAAATATATAAACATAGTCCCATACCCATGTGTGTATATATGTGCATATATATATATATATATACATATCTCCATATATGCACAGGTAAATAAAATGATTGTATGTGTGTGTGCGCGTGTATGCAAATCATTACCCTAGGGTTCACGACTAAGAAGTTAAACTAAGTTACTTCTAATTACCATAAACTAAACCATGAACACATAATCATAGCTTGATAATCATCCACGTATCATAAAACACTCACACACACACACACACACACACACACTCACACACACATATATAAGCTATACTACGAACTGTGGGGGTGCTATACGCCATCAACTCGACTTCCCCCGTAGATATATATCTACTCACCTGCTCTTCGCTTGCCGTTGACGACGTCGCTATGCGCTTGCTTGTCGTCACGAACTCCTCGTGGGGCTACCTATATGTCACAACGTATCATATCGCATTAAAATCCAAATCAAAACCAAACGACACGCTAAAAGCCTATAGGTTATAACCTATGGACTACACCTTTCAAACCACCAAACAACACTCGATATAGACGTACAAACGTCAAGTGATCGAGGTAAAACATAAATAATAAAATCCAGAATCCAAAATACGAAAAATATAACTCAGAATCAAAACAACAACTCATGAAAATGGTCCCAGATTTTACCCTAACTGAAATTAGCCAATTTTGCATATATGGAGGGTCTACTTTACTGGAGATAAATCCCAGGAAGAAGCATGAATAAAAATGGTGGGACCCAGGCCGCAAATTGTGTCCTCCTGGATTAAATCTGCGGCCATAAAAAGGGTATAGGGGCTGGGGTCTTGGGTGATGCTTCCTAGGTGCCTGCATGTATCTCAGTGTTTGCTAAATATTTTTCAGAGGTTCCGGGTGTTAGCAGATTTCAAATTCCCTACAGAATTCCACAAAATATGGATATCGGGGATTTCTAAGTTCGCTAATAGGGGTTTAAGTCTCGGTTTTAGTCCAAAAAGTTATCACTAGGGGGGTTTTAAGGTCACTACTACACTCAATTGCACTTCACAGCTCAAGGATTTCTCAAACCCTAACTTTAAATTTTCAAAGTTCACTAAACCTCGATATATTGATGCCAAACTAACAATAGAAGCTAATAGAATGTAATACTACTCTAATGGTGATGAAATTACCTCATTTGGCACTCATGAATCCCCTAGAGCACCAAAATGCAAACTTTCTTGGTCCACAGTGTAGTTGAGCTTGTGCACAAAATTTATGAAGAGGAGATGATGTTTTGGGGTTGTTTTGAGGTGTTTTGAGGTGAAGAAGTGGAGGTAGGAGAGAGGGGCGACAACCAAGCTTGAGAGAGAAAAGGAAAAGATGAAGATGATGGAATTAGAACAAGGCCATGACCACGGTTGACCCCCTCACCACTCTCTCTTATGCACATACCTCCTTATTTTATCATTTTCCTTTTCCTTTTCTTTTCTTTTCCTTTTAATTTCACTTTTAAAAACAATAACCATGCATGATAAAATGAGAAAAAGCCATGATAAAAATGTAACAAGTGTTAAAATGACGTGTGCATGTCATGTGCACAAAATACGTTTAATGCGCGATTAGCAATATCTAATCGCGATTAGCATTAAAATAATGTATAATAAATCATAAAATTTCATAATTTGCATAAATCACAAAAAGCACCCTCTTTTTAGTAATTTCTATAATTTTCCAAATTTTTCCCAATTTATCGGTATTTACTTATACCACCATATTAAAATATTCAATATATTTATTATTTGATTATAAAAATTCCCAAAAATAATATTTTATTTTTTTCTGAAATGTTACAATGTCGAGCAAGAAAGTCCTCCCTATATATGTCCAAGCATCCACTATAATATACATCACATGTACAGTAATGGCCTCTAGGGCATACATGTAATTAACAATCTCCCACTTGCACTAAGACTATTTGTTGCAGTATCTCATACTCAACAGTTTAGCAGTGGTTGTAGTATCCCATACTCAACCATTACAAAATCTCTCAAATAGTATTTGGGGAAGCAGGCCTTGGTGAGTGGATCCGCCGTTTTAACCTCAAAATCTACTCTCCTTACCTCAATCCCTTGGAGATCAACCATCTCCCTGATCAGGTGATACTGTCCTCAGAATATGTCTGGATCGCTGATGGGACCGGTGTTCCTAGGCCAAAACCACAACTCCATTGTAGTTACAATAACAGTTATTGGACGCTCAATGGTACGAACCTTGTTCATCTCATGAATAAGTAATGTCCAGACAAACTCTTTGGTGGCATTGTTGGTAGCAATGTATTCAACGTTTATCGTCTAGTATGTCACGGTATCTAGCTTGGAAATCTTCCAACATACCGTCCCTCCACTGAAGGTAAAAACAATGCCTGTGATTGACTTTCAGTCATCCTTAACACTCTGGAAGCTCGTACCTAGAACTTTCTTTTAGTGCTTCTCAAGTACTTAAGAATGTCCTCCGCAGCTTTCCAGTGATTCTCCCAAGGTTCGATTGATTCCTGATCACTACACCTAGTGAGTCATCTACATCTGGTCCTGTACATAACATCGCATACATAATAGAGCCTACTGCCGAAGTATAAGGTATCCCTTACATGCGAGTGATCCATGAGTAAGTGGGCGAACCACCACGCTTAGAATCCTCCATAATAAACCCCTTTAGTATGGTGTTAATGTACCTATATTTGGGACACTCCCAATATCCACTTAGATCTATCATCATAGATCATAATCCACAAGATGTAGTAGGTATCATCCAGATCTTCCATGGAGAATCCACGTGATAAGAGGAGCTTGATCGAGTGTAGCATAGGAAACCATTTCCTATCAAGAGTATGTCATATTACGTATAATACGTGGAAGACAACCTTACTCTCAACGACCTTCTTGTATATAAAAGGTTCATCTATCTTTTTGATGAAGTCCAACTCTTTGACTACCACATCAAAATAGATGTTCCAACTACGCGATGCCTGCTTTAATCCTGATGGACTTAAGCATAGCTTTGAAAGTCTCAACTTTTCCATCTACACCAAGAATCTTCTCAAGATCCATTTGCTCCCGAGTTACCCCTTCAAGTGCAACATGCAAAGTCATACTTTGTTGGTGTATATGGATTCCATCTTTGATCGCATAGCATCCAGCCTTTTCACAGAGTCGCCACCTGTGATGGCCTGCCTAAACCTGGTTCGGCCATCATCTACCATGATGCAATCCTCGTTCCCACTGTCACCGAGAAAACCGTAGTATCTCTCAAGTGGATGAGGAACCCTACCAGATTCGCGCAGAGGCTGAGGTTCGTTGGAGACTATTGAATACTTTGGTTTTACCAAATCATCAGCTGTTAGTTTGACTAGCTGGAACTTCTTCCAGTTCTACCTCATGACCACAAATTTCTTCACAAGAATTCCTTTTCTAAAAACGTAGCATGCCGACAAACAAAACACCTTTTTCTCCTCAGTGTGGTAGAAGATATTCCCTCACAAATGTTTGGGATATCCTGACAAACTTACAGTACTGACCTTGCCTCGAGCTTGTCCGGATTCTGCCTTTCAACATAGGCTGGACAACCCCATATCCTAACTCGTTTAAGACATGGTCTTTTCCCATTCCATATCACATATGTAGTTGTAAGCACTGATTTGGTTGGAACCCCATTCAATAGCTATGCAGCTTCTCAAGTGCATAAAACCAAAAGGAAACAGGTAACTCAGCAATACTCATCCTAGAGGGCGCCATATCTCATAGGGTGCGATACCTCCGCCCCGATACATCGTTGTGTTGTGGTGTATACGAAGGAGTAAGCTGAGAGAGAATCACATTCTCCTTTTAGAAACTCCAGGAACTCCATGCGCAAGTATTCGCCTCCTCGATCATATCGTAGGACCTTAATACTTCTACCCGTCAAGTTTTTTAACTTCAAGCTTATATTCCTTGAATTTCTCAAAAGTTTCAAACTTGTGTTTCAACAGGAACATATGTCTGAATCCTGAGATAAGATTAGTGAATATAATGAAGTACGAAGAACCAACCTAGGCATTTATAGATAAAGGACCGTATACATCATCATGTATCTGTCCCAAGAGTTCACTTACTCTTTCTCTGTTTCCAGTAAACGGAGTATTGGTCATTTTATTTTTGACACAAGACTGGCAAGTATCATAAGATGAAAATTCGAACAGATTCTCATATTCATCCTTATGTAACTTAGCTTGTCGTGTCGCATTGATATGACCTAGTCTACAATGCCACAAGAAGGATTCCTTCATTTCTGAACTACTCCTCTTGTGTGTGTTCTATATAATTTGAACCGCGGTTTGATTTAGAACGTATATGCTATTATATAACGTGCCTGATCCAATCAACTCTTGATTCAGGAAAATGTTCATAACATTATCCTTCAATACAGAATTATATCCTTCTTTAACTCATTAAAGAAACCGATGTAATGTTGTATATCAGGTTCGGCATGTAATAACATTCGTTCAGATTCAATGTATTAATACAAGATGATATCTGCCAACTGCTTTGGCTGTAACACTTGCACAATTCTCTAACACTTCGAGACATATCACCCAATCCCAGTTCTCTACTTTTCTGTAGCCTATGTAACATATTACATATGCAGGATCCTGATTCGATATCACATACCCAGGACGTAGAGGATACAGAGAAACAGTTCTCGGTAATGAACACACACGAAGAAGATGCATCAACATGCACTTTCTTCGATTGGGTGTCATGGAAATCCAGATATTCCCCTATTTCCTGCTCAGACTTATAACAATTATAAGATAGAGCAGAACCAACGTTCCCCAGCTCAGTATAATAAGCAGGTTCAGTCAATGCATCCATATTATTATCTTTATTAAGGCATGGCATGGTCGCTACCAGGAGAGAGAGAGAGAGAAGAAAACACTCTGCGTGCGCTCTTGTAAGATTAGATTGGTTATTATTTTATCTAATCAGGATGGCTCTCACTGTTTTTATCAAATCTTCCTTCAAACCCTAAGAGGTAGGACTAGTCAAGATTAATTACACCCTACAAGTTCGCCAATCTTTCGGCCAGGCCAGTTTCGGTACTTTGAGGAAGGTTCCCCGTAGTTTCGCACGGACCTAATTAAAATAAACCTCTTTTTCCCAGGGGCGTAACCCCGTTAACACCTTTCTAGACACCTACTTGATCGGCTAATTGTAATGTGTAAAACTCTCCCAGGAGTAACTCTTACTCGTAGTGGGTATCGGGATCCAACTATCTCATAGAAGGTATGCAATCTCATTGCAAATTTCAACACTTGAAATTCCCAATAATATTTGCCCCTAGCTTCCTATGACCTTGACGAAGGCCGCTAGTCAAGTTCAACCCGTACATTTCATGATAGAATTAAACTCACCCGCATGACCCTTGACGAAGGCCAACAAAATCGCATGACTACCCTAATCCAATCGCATCTCATGCTTAGGCAGATAAGCACTAATTAACTACCGCACATTACGCCTTGATGAAGTCCAACAAACGTAACACGAATACTAAGTAGCACTTATCTGAAATGACGGAGGGCTACGACAGGTTTTTAAGAAAACCCTTTGCGTAACGAACTTGATCTCGTTTTCGAATCGAGTGATTTTGAAAAGGAGTGTTTTTTAGGCTTTTGCTAGTTTTGCTAAAGAGGTCACACCCGGTGAAGGGTTGTCGGCTCTTTCCTTATCAAATAAGGTGCAGGATATTTCATAAATACCACTATGCAAAGAAAAAACTATAGAAGCAATCAAAATACAAACCGAGTGGGTTGTAGCATCTGCTAGTTTCGCTAAAGAGGTCACTCCCAGAGAGGGATCTCGGCTCTTTCCTTATCGAATAAGGTGCTGGATATTCTATAAGGGGTACCGCTATGCAAAGTAAGAACTAGAGCTACCAGTTTTTAAAACATGTTTCTACACCATCTTTAGGTTTCTTTTATTTCATTAATCTCATTAATGAATTCCCATCATATTATGCTTCCTAAGCATCACATAAGAAACGAAAGCATCAATATTTATTATATATCATATGTATAAAATATAAGCATTCATCTCAGAATATCAAGTGATCACATCACAGAATATCAGCAGCAGAAGAACACATATGAAATATTGTATATACTAGGAATTACGTGTTTTAAATTCAGCCATTATAAATCACAGATTCCACGGTCGCGATGAATAGCCAAACCTACCTCCCTAGACCCCTACGAGAGCGGCAAGAAACCCTCCCAATTCTAGAGTTAAGAGACCCGGTCTCGACTCCTCGAGATGGTCTCCCTCTGAACCCTAGAACCCGGTTACTTGTGCTCCCCTCCTTGGGTCTATCATAATGCGGAAAAGTAAATAATATATATCAATGGTGACATCATCCTCAACCCGGAAGTGCCCCAATAAAAGAATATTACATACAAGCCTTTACGTGAATGAAAATGAAAACTCTCATCTCACATAAAAAAAACCCGGCTATTCAAAACACGACGATCCAAAATAACATATCACAGCAACATAAAACATCACATGTCATCAATGTAAGTAAATATGCATATCCCAATTGTCGTTGACATATAGCAACGAAACTGGCAATACACCACATATTACACTAACGGTCGCAGAAAAGAAAAAGAAAAACTACAACTGTTGGAATCTGCAACCACCTTAAACATCATAAACCCAATGTATCGCATACTTTGGATTTCATACCTAACCTAATGAATTCCTTAGACATCACATGCTTAACAATTATAAACCCCGAATTTTAGTCTCGATATTGAAAACACTTTCCAATAACCTGTCGAATAATTCAACAAGATTCTCGATAACCTGATTGAATGTTCGTCGGAAACTTTTGAAGACGGCCGCACCCTCGATGCCGTCGACGAAGTGCACTAAGGCGGAACACCACAGCCGCGAGCACCCGAACGGATGCTTTTGGCGACGGGGTTCTCCTACAGTCCCTTGGTCGGGGCTATGGGGCATGGCTATCTAGTAAGGTTACCCGGCGAGTATCCGCATACACTACGTATTTGCGACGGACTTTTAATAAACATCAAAATCTCGTGGCAACCCATCAAATGGGACTAAACTGCTAGATTTATAAAATTCAAACTAGTTATCTCATAACTAATTATGTGGATTCTAAATATTGTATCGCGATCACAGAGAGATATACGAAGTTAAACTTTTCGATCGAATAATCAAACACCCAAACTTTCCCGATGAGCTCAACACTTGAGCGGAGTTCAAAAAAATACCCAGAACATGCCACGGCTCCTATGAACCATATGTAGAAGGGCCGACCCATGCCTCACTCATATCACCACGGAACTACGGCAAACCCTAAGGTATCACCGCGGTTCCGCGATCCAAAAAGTCGAGTTTGGGTATCGTTCTTCTAGAGGGTCCACAGAATCGTTTGCATGATTTTCTGAAGATTTTAAACTCGGAAAAAATCCAACACTTGGAAAATTTACAGCGGGGAAAATATGGGTTATTGATATCCATTCAAACTTTTTAACATCGTCTAAATAACCCGAATACATGTTAGAATTACGACTGCGAAACACCCAAGTTGCTTTTGCAGAAAGTAAACATCACATGAAAATTTAGCAAAAACAAACAAAACCTGAAACACCAAAACCCAGAGACTGGAACACCACGAAAATTTGAAGCCCAAAATCCATAATTGACCCGGTGAGCTCGGTTTTAACACCATTGCGGCAGCCAAAATGGCACCATATTTCTCTAAATTTTCATAGTGTTCATGTTATATCACATAAAGCATTCTACATTTGTTTTAAAAAAATTTTGACACCTCTAAAAATTAGACAGAAAATAGATTTCATATCGTGTGTTTCAGAGTTGTTTCGGTTTCGTAATTCTAACAAACATCATTTAAATCTCTAGCCTGGCTCTGATACCACAGTAGGGGTTCTCTAGGTCGGCAGCAAGGTTTCGGGAGGCATTGATTGATCTCCATTTGATTGGTTGATGTTTTAAAGAAATGTGTTTCGAATAACCGTAATCAATAACGGTGTCGCGTGTAGCTAGACCGAGATGAGTGCGGGTCATCCTCAGAGAAACATTGAATCTTTTATTCTTACTTTAGGCGTGTTGATTAGGAAAAGAGAAAGAATAATGAATAGGGGAACTAGTTTCTTGATCTACGTTAAACACGGATGTAGACTATAGATCAAGATTAACTACGGATGTAGGTTTTATATTAGAAGGGGGCTTGTAGGGTTTGTTAAGATTTAGTAGTTATGTATGATTAATTAAAGATTACTCCTCTTATCCTTTAATAGATTTAAAACTAGATCGATAGTGATGCATGTAGATTAGGGTTTTTAGAAGGAAAAGAGTTCCCACTCATAACTCCTACATTGACATGGATCTCCGTTCATGTCTAGCCTTTACGAAAACAATTGTTAATCAAATCTCTAATCATGGTCGTGAATATCAATGAATTAATAGCGCGCCTGATTAGGATGTTAACTATACTTTTGATAAAGTTTATAAACTTTATAAGACGTTAAAAGAGTTTAAGGATCTTCATCATCCATTAATCTACCTTAATCCTACGAACTCTAACAAGCGGAGAAATACTCGTGCAAGTTGGGAATAGAAAAGATAGAAATCATGAAGAAAATAAAATGCAATAGAATAAAACTATCTTTATTAATCAACAAGATCAAGTACACTTTGTTCTTTTAGAGAATGATTACAAAACCCTGGTTTGCTTCTCGATCTCTTCTTAAGGAGGTAGATGAACTATCGATGATCAAACAGGATTCTTTAGCCGTCGTGGACTTCGTGATCGCGTCGGTTTGATCCCTTTTTTCCACGAGGCTCTCAGTCCTTATTTATAGTCACAGAGCCAGAACCCTAACCTCCTAATATGGTAACTACTTGTTAGAATCCCAACTTGAAAATCCAAAATCCCAACTCCTCAATATTGTGGCGGAACCGTGGCCATTGGGTGGGTTTGGCCGCGGATCAGCGGTGGGGTAGAGGGATCTTGGGTTCATTTCTCTGGTGGCCTCTTCTGATGACACCTGTAGACTATTTTGATATCTGGAATCTGAAAACCTTCTCTAAGTCTCTGCCAGAATTGATTTCATCGATTTAATTTAAGATTTCTGCAGATTTGATCTCGATAAATCCGATTTCCTTGGTTTCAGTCCTGATATAATTTCTGCACAATATCTCAATAAATAATGTCAGTAGAATTTATTTTGATTGAGATATTATCCTAACCATTTGATGTGATATTATTGTTTTAAGAGAATTGGTTAATGATATTTGATAAGGTAAGCATATTTAAATGGACTATATATTATATAGATATTATATGCTTACATTTTCCTTCATAATGTTAATTATAATATATAAACACATGAAAATAGTATTTTTACAGATAAACCCAAATATGTGTCATATTTATAATAAACACCTTTTATCATATAGAAATAGTGAGGAAAATGTCATATCAAATGCACAATATTTTCGACTGAACAAATACCCCCAAAATTAACTTTGATCATCCCGAGAAAACTAGTTATTCAAGGGAAGGAGAAAAAGAAAAACCTAAGTAGCACACTTTTGTAGGAAACACAATTGCACTGAGCACGCGCAACAAGCCGTTAAACCTCTAGGTGTCCCTAGTAGGAGGAGTGTTGTCTCCTGAGTGTTTTTAGCGGATTACACCCACAAAATCATATAATAAAAGAATGATGGTGAAAATTACATATAAAGATAAAAACTATACAATAAAGAACTTGAAAATAAGAGTTTCTAACTAATCCAGCTTTTCGGTTTGTCATGAGCCCTATCTTAATGGTCACGAAAAAATGTTAGAAATCACATCATCCCTTAATAAAACATCGCCTTTAATCTTCCTCCCTATCTTTCTTCCAAACATTGATCATATACCCCTACGTGTGTGTAAAAGACATCCCTACACTTAGAGAATTCAATTCAACTTATCATACTCTTGTCCATTTTGCAAAGTACTTTATAGTTGGTGAATATTTTTGATAAAATTGCTCACACATTCTTCATGCGACCGTTAATGCTTCTTGAGGTACTAACCGACCGATTACAAAATGTGCTTGCGCATTTAGGCGTAATTCCTCGTTTCGCATCAACTAAGGCTTAGCAGTGGCTCCCAAATCTGTTGGTCTAAGGCACTAGGTGATAAAACACCCTCGCTATATTTTTTTTATACTGCCTTAAGCAATTACAAAACAAGTGTTCATTTTTTTACCACTTATATTTTTTTTATATTTTATTTATACTAAGGCTTTTAGACAAGAGCATTTCAAGGTATCCACTACTATCCCAAGTTCAAGATGTGTGTAAGTGCGTATAGTAGGGTATAAACGTTCAAATGTTTGGCGTCAAGAATAAGGACTATTTTTCAGACTTAATTTTATCCTCAGATTAGTAATTTCCTTCATCTTACTAACCGTTGGGACAACGGCTCATAACTACTTATTATTAGTTTCGTTTAAGAAAACATCTAACTTTCTTGTTTTTCTTAAACTATTCCTATCTTTCATATGTAATTTTTCACTTTCTAATTTCCATTATCAAAGAAAAAAAATTTGTGCTTATAAAAAGTGTAATGCAAAGTAATGCGTAAATAAGCACAAACCTCATCCAAACCTGTTTACAGCAGTGTCCTCACTGTTGTCATCTTTTAAATCTCAAATCTATAGACTTGGGAGGAAAAGTTATCAAAGTGGATGAGAAATAACGAATGTGAAATTCTCTCCCAAACTTATTTTTGGCTCGTAATTTTGTAAAAACTTATTTTCAAGAGCCAAAATATTTTTCTCCCCCCCTCCCAAAACTTGTGTAAAATAGTATTAAGCATTTAAAGTTATTGGGGGGGGTTTAAAGTTATTTGTCAAAGTAAAGTCTTACAAAGACCAAAAGTCAATACCAACCATTCAAAAATTTTATCAATGTAACGCAACGGTTGGTAGGAGATCATGTTACCTATTGACCTGAAGAAGTGGGGAGGAGATAAGAGGTGTAACGGAAAAGGTTTACGTCTTGGTTTGTAGAGACGAAACAGGGATGGTGGGTTACTAGCATTCTTGTTTTTGATAAGAAGAAGATGTGGTGGTTCAACTTCTTTAGGTTGGGGTTGATTCATCACAACGCCCATGTTTTCTACGAATGCGAGTTCATCAGCGAAAATTTCCTCGAAGCTTTCATCGATATCCCGAATAACAATCTTATCGGAAAGAACGGGATGATTCACTGACTCTAAAAAAGGTTCACATGTTGACCCGGAAAACAACGTAATAGCGGAGTCGAGATCAGTATCGTAAAGCTGTTCAAATTCGCTGCTGTCGGCATTTATCGCTTCGACAGAAAATACTCGAGCATAGGGTTCGGAGGGTTCATTTCCCAACGTGTAAATGTTAAGCTCAATTGACTTCTTCCTGAAGGATAGGGTCATAGAGCCATTTTGACAATTGATTATCGCGTTGGAAGTCCCAAGAAAAGGTCGACCTAAAATCACTGGAATTTGGTTTCGTGGGTTTGCTACAGGTTGTGTACCTATAACGATGAAGTCCACAGGGAATATGAATTCCACGACTTTGATTAAAACATCCTCTAGCTCACCCCTAGGTTGGGTGATGATCGATCGGCCATCTGAAGAGTGCAGTGCGCCGGTTTTAAATCTCCGATCCCTAATTGCTCATAAACAGAATACGGAAGCAAGTTAACACTGGCACCTAAATCGAGTAGAGCACGATTGATATTTTTACCCCCAATAGAAATAGAGATTGTAGGACTTCCAGGGTCCTTTCATTTTTTAGGTAGTTGTTGTGTAAAAGCAGTGCCCACATTACTTGAAAGGAAAACTTTTTTAGGTACTTGAATTTTTCTCTTCCTAGTGCACAAGTCCTTTATGATTTTCGCATAAGACGGAACTTGTTGAATAGCATCTAGGAGAGGAATGTTTATGTTAACTTGCTTAAAAATTTCCACAATCTTCTCCATTTGTGGACTTGGTCTGTTGCCCCTTAACCTGTTTGGATAAGGTGCTATATCAATAAGGGTTGGATCCAACATTGGAGAGGATTGTGGGGATGAAATGGATACCAGAATTGGAGTGGGGATCGTTTCAGATAGATTCAAGGAAGCGGGTGGAGTGTTCGAGCCTTGGGGAAAATGGAGAATAGGCTCGGAAGAAGGTGGGAGACTAGATGAAGTAGGGCAAGAAGTAGAAGCCGAGGTATCATTAATATCACCGAAGTGTTCATCAACATGTTCACCCACTTGGTTATCTAGCAGTCTTCCCGATCTCAACGTGGTGACGGCACTCACATTATGATTTTGTGAGTGGCTACGATTTGGTAGGGGTTGAGATGGAAGTTTCCCTTTTTCTCTCGCACTCATCGCGACATTTATTTATGCAAGTTGTGCTTCTATCGATTTTATACTCTCACCATGGGAGTTGGTGGTCTGTGTTAAAGATCGGATAGAAGACTTTATTTCGTCCGTCGATTGCATGGAATGTTTAATAAACATATCCATGCTTCATTCGAGTGCAGATGAGTTTTCATTCCCAACCGTTTGGAAAGAAATATTGGCCGGGTTTTGAAAATGTTGCAATTGAAAGGGCTGCTGACTCTGTGGTTGTGGTTGTTGTTGCTGTCGAGGAGGTCTTTGATAATTGCTTTAGAACTGGTTTTTGTTTTGGTTTTGGTTTTGGTTCCTAGCAAAGTTAGGATGAATCCTCCACCCCTGATTGTATGTGGAAGAATAAGGATCGTTTCTAGGTCACTACTGAAAAGCAGCATTAGTTTGCTCCTGACCTTGAAACGGTGCATTCATAGGACATTCTTCCGTCAAATTTGATGAATCAGAACAGCAACCACAAACGGTCTTGGGGAGCGTTACCTGATTTAGGGAGATTGATGAGAATTTGATCTCTATAGCGTCGAGTTTCTTTTGCATTGCTGCCATTTTGGCTTTACTGTGATGGAGACATCGAGCTGATGGATACCCCCCCTAAATGAAGGTGGTCTAACGCTTTCCCACTACAAAGTATTTTTAGCGAGATCTTCTATATATTTCCAGGCTTCACCATCGTCTTTGGACATGAAATTGCATTGACACATGGTTTCAAGCATCTGCTTTGTCGTTGGATTAATGCCTTCATACATAATTCGGCACAGATCCCATTTATGTATTCCTTGTTGAGGATATTGAACAAGCAGATCCTTAAACCGTTCAATGCACTTCCAAAATGGTTCATTAGGAAGCTGGGTAAACTGGTTGATTTTGATCCGAACACAGGTGGTCTTATGATTAGGGTAAAATTTTTTTAAGGAATTCTATCACGAATTCATCCCAATTGGTAAAAGAGTGTACGGCGGTATTATAAAGCCATTTTTCTACCAAGTCGTACAAAGTGAACGGAAGAAAACGCAAGTGCATAGCATCCATGGACAGTTGTGAAGTACCCATCATTGCGCATACGTTTTCGAATTTGGTGATAAAAACGTATGCGTCTTCAGACTCGAGCCCGTGAAATTTGGACAATAGGTTGATGTGGTAGGGTTTAATTTCAAAATTATCCCCGTTGGCTGGTGGAATAGATAGACAGGTAGGAAGTGGACCGCGTATAGGATAGCATCTCTCTTGGAGAGAAATGCGCGGTGGATTCTGCGCACCTACGGGCGGTGGCAGGGTGGTGTTATAATTTGGTGGAGTACCGTCCATCTCGGTCGATATGGTGGGTGGTGGGGAAAAGAAAATGAAGAAGTACCGACTTCGGAGTCGATAGCCGAAACGCGGACAAGACGGGCACTAGAATCCTGTGTCTAGCCGAGCATGCACTAAATGGTTTTAGCGCAAGTGGCAGCGTGAATGGTTTAAAATTGGTTTGTTTTTGAAGAAACGGGACTCAAGACAAATCGCACAAAAATGCACAAACAACCCTAGAACTAAGGTTACCTAGATCAAGTCTCTAGACCGCTCCTAGACTTCCAAAGGACAAGCAGCAGGATCAATCCTCTACCACCTCTTTACTACTCTTGTGGCCAGGTCAATGCCAGGTAAGTGGGAGGTATCCGCTATACGAATCACCGAAAATAGCAGGCCTAATTAAGTAACCACTTGCCTTAGACACACTTGCCTAGACACCACAAAAGTAATGCGGATAAGTGATAAATTACCCACGACCTTCCTTTGTCCTATTTGAGCACGACGGTCCTTAGAGTCTTGTCTAGATATTTTTTTAATTAATGTAGGGTTATGCAGATGCTCGTTTTGTGATTTGTGGGGCCTAGGAAGGGTAATTAAATCCCCACCTAATCTGAATTTGGTCTTTACCCCTTAATGTCCATATTAAAATATGCAAAAAAAACTGCAAAACAAAACTTGCAAAAAGATTTTTGCGCGGCGATATTTTGCAAAGAATCCTGCAGAAAAAATATTTTATTGGATTTCAGAGGAGAGAGAAGGATATAGAAAAGATACCAGAGAAGTTTGCAACCTAATTCCCCAAGAAAGCCACGGTACCGCCGCCAATTGGCTCTTCTTGCCGCGGTTCCGCCGTCGACTTGGGAGATCAGGTGAAAAGTTTTGCTACGTGACCTCCTTTGCTCCTCTGGATCTTGATGAATGTCTCTGAATCTTTGTTTTCTCAAGTCTGTGACTCCAGATCCCCTTACAAAATTCACACAATAATCGTTAAATATACAATTTGCAGTTTGGTTTTATTTATGATATTGATCGAATAGGAATTCAACACAAATAATAAGAATAAAAAAAATTATGCACGTATCTCCGGCAACGGCGCCATTTGATTGATCTCCATTTGATTGGTTGATGTTTTAAAGTAGTGTGTGTAGATTAACCGCAATCAATAACGGTGTCGTGTGTAGCTAGACCGAGATGAGTACGGGTCATCCTCAGGGAAACGTTGAATCTTTTAATCTTACTTTAGGCGTGTTGATTAGGAAAAGAGGAAGAATAATGAATAGTGGAAATAGTTTCTAGATCTACGTTAAACATGGATGTAGAATATAGATCTAGATTAACTACGGATGTAGGTTTTATATTAGAAGGGGGTTTGTAGGGTTCGTTAAGATTTTGTAGTCATGGATGATTAATTAAAGATTACTCCTATTATCCTTTAATAGATTTAAAACTAGATCGACAGTGATGCATGTAATTAGGGTTTCTGGAGGGAAAAGGGTTCCCAATCTTAACCCCTACCTTGACATGGATCTCCGTTCATGTCTAGCCTTTACCAAAATAATTGTTAATCTAATCTCTAATCGTGGTCGTAAATATCAATGAATTGATAGCGCGCCCGATTAGGATATTAACTATTCTTTTGATAAAGTTTATAAGCTTTATAGGACGTAAAAAGAGTTTAAGAATCTTCATCATCCATTAATCTACCCTAATCCTACGAACCCTAACAAGCGGAGAATTACTCGCGCATGTTGGGAAAAGAAAAGATAGAAATCATGAAGAAAATAAAATGTGATAGAATAAAACTACCTTTATTAATCAACAAGATCAAGTACACTTTGTTACTTTAGAAAATAATTACAAAACCCTAGTTTGCTTCTCGATCTCTTCTTAAGGAGGAAGATGAACTGTCGATGATCAACCAGGATTCTTGAGCCATCGTGGACTTCGTGATCGCGTCGGTTTGATCCCTTTTTTCCAAGAGGCTCTCGGTCCTTATTTATAGTCACAGAGCTAGAACCCTAGTTTCCTATTATGGTAACTATTTGTTAGAATCCCAACCTGAAAATCCAAAATCCTAACTCCTTAATATTACGGCGGAACGACAGCCATTGGGTGGGTTTAGCCGTGGATCAGCGATGGGGTAGAGGGATTTTGGGTTCATTTCTCTGGTGGCCTCTTCTGGTGACACCTATAGACTATTTTGATATCTGGTATAACATTCAGAAAAATAAAATTTTATTTTTGGGAATTTAAATAATTTAAATAATAAATATTATTAATATTTTAATAATATGGTATAATTAAATAATGATAAATTGGGAAATATTTGAAAATTTATATCAATTATTGATTTTGAAAAAGAATTTATGAAAA